>BPTQ01000009.1:172166448-172310452 GCA_019973895.1 Chrysanthemum seticuspe | reverse complement strand
AAGATGCGCATTGGGCAAATCGTTAAAACCATGTAGTTTTAAGTGTGAGAACACAAGAAAACCATGATAACTTCGATAAGGTATTGTTTTTTGACCAAATCTTTGTGTAAACCCGTCTTAGTTTCAATGCTCATTAGGATGCGCATAGTTTTGGGATTATAATGCGCATTCTAACAAGGAACCAAACTAGAAGTTAAAAGACCAAATGAGGCACAAAAGAATGAACCTATTCAGACTTTTATGCAGCTGAAACCTATAGAAAACGTGACACTTCACATTTTCTAGTAAACCCGTTTTGGGATTTTAATGCGAATTCGTATTTCGAGTAGGATTACTCGTAACTTTGATTCTGCCCAAATGTGTTTCTAAACCAGTTTTTTGTTATGGAATAGCTTCAATAGTACCAAAAGAACACAAGAGTGTGAATTTTGATGTACCAAAATTGCTAAACGGGTTACGCGTAGAACGACACCCACGAACAAAAACAAGCTTAAAAACGTAAATCCACGCGTAAAGTTTGAAACTTTTTTCCAAAAACAAGTATTTTAACACCTCAAAACATTGAAAGTACAAGAATCTTGGATTAAAAAGTGTAAAAAATGAGTTTTTAAGATAACCAAAGTTAGCGTTATCTCTACGCGTAAGATTCAAAATCAAAACTTCAAAAACAAACGAGTACACCCAACTATTTGGCGATTGATACCACTGTTAGGTCACTAGTTTTACAACACAAGCTTATAGAGAAAGAGATAAGGCGATTGAACAAGCTAAACACACACACACACACGTATAAGTAAAACCGGTTAGGCGTAGAGAGTGAGTGAAAGAATAACTTGAACAACCAACCCTCAAATGAGGGTTTACAATAGTTTATATAGGCAAGGAGCTAGGGCAACACTCCCTCTCCTTCCCTATTCCTTATTGGGCTTGGGCCTCAGCTTATGGGCCTTCTACATAAGCTGGACCTTAAACAAACATAAAGGCCATAATAAAGCTACCTATTACATATGAAATATAAATACTTGAAATACAGTTTAGGAGTGATTCCAACAACATTATCCCAAATAGCCTTGGCTTCAGTGTTGTGATTGATAAGCTTGTAGATATCTTTTGGAAGACCTTGAAGTATAATGTTTGAAGCCCTGATATCAGCATCGAATCTCTTTTTCTCCTTATCACTGAGCTCATCATACGTCTTTGGTCTGTCCAATCCAAAGATCATTGTTCCATCTGCAGTTGTATCAATTATGTCTCTTGTAGTCTCAATCTGATAAGGTCCTTCATCAATGGATTTGAGAATGTTGACCCCATTTTCCTTTCCAAGAAAGTACAATCTGATTCGTTGAGCCCAAGAATCATAGTCAGTTCTGTCAAGCATGGGTGGACGAGTATCTGAACCAGCTGCTTGATCGTCCTCAACTACAGTAGAAATGATTGTAGGCATGTTGGTAGACATGTTTACAGATTTCACGAGATTTTATAACTCTATGATTAAACCGGGAAATAGATTCTTTCATGGGATTTTACTAAATCAAGAGAAAACCGTATCAGAAACAAGTATTAACCAAGTCGCTATAATCCTTGAACCAAGTCGCTAAGCACCAAGTCGCTAAGTAGCAACTCGCTAAACCTCAAGTCGCTGTGAATCGAGTCGCTAAGCACAAGTCGCTAAACACAAGTCGCTAACGAACCAAATCGCTAAGCATACAAGTCGCTAAAGATCAACTCGCTAAGTATCCAAGTCGCTAAACACAAGTCGCTAACGAACCAAATCGCTAAGCATACAAGTCGCTAAAGAGCAACTCGCTAAGTATCCAAGTCGCTAAGATCAAGTCGCTGAGAACAATAAGTACAAGTCGCTAGAAATAATGAAAGCAAGTCGCTAACCCCACCAAGTCGCTAGCCGTAGTGGAGAATCCACTAACTTGTACTGTTTGTCGGCTTGTCTAAATAGACAAGTCGCTAAGCTCAAGTCGCTATGACTAACACTACAACTCGCTAGAAATTACTGAAGCAAGTCGCTACGAAGAAATTCACAACGAGACTTAAGTCGCTACCTTGAAAAACTTCAAAAACACACTTTTCAATCCAAAACAAGCTCAACCACAATGATTCAAGCTTTCCAAATCCAAACCCAAGCACTTACAATGATTCTAAACACAAAAGTACACTCAAAATTTAAACTTTAACACAAGAATTGATCCAAATGATGCAAAAACCACTAAACTTTTTCAAACTCAAAAACCATATAAAACCACTAGAAATCCAAGGATAAGTAAGAGAGATGATCAAACCATGTCTCTTGATACCAATTGTAACATATTGGATTTCACAAACACATCAATACATGATCACAAGTAGGCGTAAAACTTATGGTTTTAGAGAGAGAAAGAGATAGAGGTTTGGGAACTTAGTGAGAGAAAGTGAAAGTATTATTATGAGCTCCAACTCTCTACCTTGGGAGGTAGAGAGTATTTATAGTCTTACACAAATCGCCACCTACGGGCTGTGGATCAGGCATACAGTAGGTAAAGACCCGTCCGTCCTGCACGGTGTTACTTAACTAAATACAGCTTAACTTTAAATAACTACGACTACGAGCTTTCTAACGATTACATATACTTGAGGTGACCGACACTTTAATAACTGGATTTACTAAATCCTAACAAACGTTTATTTATATTTTACGATCTTCTAGTGTTCTGTCGATAACAAACGTAAAATCATTTTAATGAAACAAATAAAATACGTAAATGGTTTGAGCCTATAGTCTTCTAACACACTTACTTTTTCACCTAAAACACTAAAACAAGTATAAGTGATTTTATGATACATATGTACAACAACTAGTGTTTACATATTGGTTAAATATATACATAACTAGTATGTATTATAATGGGTAATATAAATGGGTAGAAACGTAAGTATTTGACCCATTGACCAAATACATTGAATGTAGTTGGGTATAACCCAAAGTCCATGACCCATACCCATGGAGCATGACCCATAACCCATTGCATGACATCATGCTTGTGTCATATGTGGATATTATCCATGACCCATGGTTTTAATCCATGACCCATGGAATAGATGCATTGCATCTTGGAGATACAATGTATCTACTTGGATACCCATGATCCATAACCCATGACCCATGACCCAAAACCCATGGGCAAAGATGAGCATCCCACGGATCCCCAGTAATACACTGGGCGGATCCCTCAAGTGAGGGATCCGTGGAACAATAGCTATTTTTCCTCTATAAATAGTGAGCCATTTCTTTATTGTTTCTCACCACTTTCCTCACATATTTTCCTTTTGAGTCTTAAACTCTCTAACCTCAGATCCAAGTGATCTATGTATGTAGTTTTGTTTTTGTGTGATTCTCTAGGTTCTTCTTAAAGGAGAGATCACCATCTTTTGAAGACGAGCAAGCTCAAGTCCATGAGTTGCCATGCTTCGTTATCATCAAGACTACTGAGGTTCTCTTGTTGATAGTTCTCTTCTTTATCATAAGTAGTGTAGTGTTGAAGAAATTAGTGAAAGATGTCTAAAGGTTCAAGACAAAGACATTAGTGAAAGGTGTCGAATGTCCGTATTGAAAGCACTAGTGAAGGATGCTTAGAAGTCAAGGCTAAAGGCATTAGTGAAGGGTGCCTAGAAGTCAAGTCATAAGGCATTAGTGAAAGGTGCCTTAAGATCGAGTCAAAGGCATTAGTGAAAGGTGCCTAAGGTGTACAATTGATATGGTGTGTTCGATGTACAAGATAGATTAGTATTGGGTCAAAAGATATTGATATCCTTGTTGATGTTGTTATAAGGAGTGGATCTTCTTTGGGGTTAGTCATTGTTGTAGTGTTGGGTAGTAGTTCCTCCATTGTAATGGAACTCGGTATCTAGCCTAATACCGAATAAAGGGTATGCGACGTCGTGATAGGTTTGGTTCTACCTCGTGGAAGAACCCGGTATCTAGCCTTGTACCGATAACGAGTAGGCAACATTGTGAAGGCTTCTCTGCCATAAGGAGTTGGTGTCGTGTAGTGTTTACGAACTATCGAGTAGGTGACTCTGGGAGTGGAGTAGGGCAAGGAAGGTGTCCTTGTAGCCGAACCACTATAAATACTCGCGTTGTAGTTTTGTGCTTCTTACTCCTTATTCTTTCATTACATATCTATATATGCTTGTCTATCAACATCCAACACACACATTTTAAATAGATTGACATAAGTCGATCTAAATAGTTTAAAACCAAGTTTTAATTGGTAAAACTATTCAACCCCCCTTCTAGTTTTCTACAATTGGCATTAGAGCTTCGTTACCAAGTTTCTTAGAGTATATTGTACTTTAAAAACTTGATACGATCCATGGTTAATTGAAAACTACAAAGAAGGTCTTTTACTAAAACTGACACCATGTTTTAAAACACCTTGTTTGGATGTTGATTAGATGACAACATTTTTTTTCTTATTGTTTTTTACTTAATTGCACTAACCTTCCTTATCATGTTGCTTAGTTAAAGCTCATACCTATCAAGCCATAGGAATTGATTGGTAACAAGAATACCTTCCCTAAGACGGTATTTAAACATGAAGGAACTGGAGTTGTCTTGTGACATTTGTTGTGTCATTTGTAAAGACATTTCTAAGTGGATTAGAGGTATGATCTCCCACTTATCTCTAGATAACATTAGCTTAAATAATAAGTATGCTTACATAGGAATTTATATGATTATCTTTTGCACATACTCATATATTACACGTAGCCTCGTTAGGAAACCTCTTCTTGCATACGTGTTGCTCTTTCATCTAAAGTCTAGGTTTATAAAATTAGTATTTTATTTTACTTAATCCAAATCATATTTTTCTAATAATAAAACAAAACACAAATCTCAAAAATTCCTCCTTCCCCATAAATCTTTCCTCCGACGTCCACTCCACCAAATCCTCAATTTTCAAATCTTCCACTTTGAAAAATTTACCTCTCATCCAAACTTCATCTTCCTTCTCTTCTCAATTGATTTCATACCAAAACCAAGAAGGATCTTCATCAATATGGTTTACATCGCCTTCGTACTCATCGTCTTAACACTCATCGCTCTCGTGTTCCCCATGATTAAGTTTTCTTATGGGGACATGTACTTTGTGTTGTTAATCTACATTGGTGTTATATACCCAATCCTTTGTATCGTTCTTAGCATTCAAATGAAATATTACTAATGTTTCAGTTTTTGTAGTTTATTTTTCATAATGTGTTTGTCATTTCTTGTGCTTTATATCTTTTCGTATTTTTTGTCTTGAGATATGTTAGAAATCGATAATGCATGCTAAAAGTGAATGTTGGCTAATATATATTTCTTGGTATAAAACTTTAAGATACAAAAACCTATGTTTTTATCAAAACCCTTTTCTGTCACTACAGATCCACGGATCCCTGTAGTTGTGCTTGCCGGAAAACAGTTTTTCATACAAAATAAAAATTGTATTCTTCCTATAAATATTACACTAGAATATCAAACATTAAGTGAGTTAAATATCACTGTTAATAAATATCTAGTAAAAACATTGGGTAATCATTGTTTTGCCTTTAAAACGTCTTATTAACTCTTCACTTCTATAGGTCACTTTATGTCGCATGAATATGAGTTCGACTTTTCACTCACTTGCTTCTACACCCCTAACATCTCTCTTGAACCCAACACACCTGACAATCATGTCCGTGGGTTCAATAATCTCGAAACCCGTTACTTCCATGAAGGACGTATTGTCGACACTCCTCTACAATACGAAGAAGGTATCAATACCTCCTTCCGAACCATAGGACTAGAATGTCTTCTCGAAATTAACGAGAAAATATGTCCAAGGTTTGTATTGGAATTCTTCCGTCAAGTTGAACTCGTTCGTAACGAGGATCGCTCTCTATGTCTTTGGTTTTGGATAAAAAACCAAAAGTTTGTTTTAACCCTTGGGCAATTTGCGCACATCCTCCGAATTCCAAATTATGGACAATGTGCCTTCACTGAAGATTGGTCTCTTGATTCTCTCTTCAACCATCATGAAGAAAATAGTCCATACTGTTCACACATACCTTCCCCTCAAGACTTGACTCGCATGTTATGCAAACCTCGACCCTATTACTCGAATCCAAACATTATCTATACATGGGATATCCGAGAAGAGTACAAGTCTCTTGCAATCATCCTACGTGAAAATGTTTGGAGTCTTAGGGGAAACCGAGAAATCCTTCCCGCCTGTTGTGCTCACATAATGTATTGTTTGCTAACACAACAGCCATACAATCTCGCCTACTTCTTCGCAAGGTGAATTGTAAATCATTAAAGCTCCAAGAACAAACTAATCCCTTATGGAATGTTCTTGACACGCCTTTATCATCACATCATGTACTTCTACCCTCAATTTCAAAGTCCGTTGTACGTACTTGTGAACAAGATGATGGAACCTCTAAACACATCTCTCATGAAGACTTTTTTCATCCATGAATCGGCAAATACTCATCAACCATTTGATGATCCATCTAGAGAAAACGCTCAAGAAACTTAGGTTCCTTTCAAAATATAGTCAATCCTTAGTATTTATGCTCTATCGACGTAATGCAATTTCTTTCATGAAATAAAACATCTTTCATTTGATATCTCTACTATATTAGTGTTAGAACTTCTTAGAAAACACTAACCTTGAAATTTGATGCTTTGTGCAACCCTTGCATACCTTTTGTAAAGGTGCTGTTTAGCAGGAAGACGGATCCCTAAGTTTGTGCTAGACGGATCCCTACTCTTAGGGAACCGTGGGATCCAGGCAAACAGAAATGCAGTTGCAATCTTTATATTTCAAACCATGTCTTTATATCACTTCACACTAGCCAAACATAGTACCTTAGGACCAATTAAGTCCTTCTCAAGCTGAGTAAAGTTTCATACTCACGCATAACTCACTTAGATTACACTCAAGGCACTCGTAGATCTATCGTTTCGCCAAAACTCATTACTCTTCCACTCTTATGATCACACATCATTCCTTACGTGATTATACATCTAGCTTTAGAAATCTTTCAGTTTTAGCAAATTGATTTTAGTCATCTTTACCTCAAAATGGGTCAAATTCTAGTTTTTTCCACAACCTTTAAGATGTCTTCCAAAATGGTATCTTAAGTTACTATCTGGTCTCTAGGACCATTTAGCTCCATTTGACACTCTCAAGTTTTTAGTGTCATCTTTGTTCATTGGTACTCATAAAAGTTTCAATTTCTTCCATAAAAGGAAATCATCAGCTATATCACTCATTGCCCTTGAACATTTAAGTACCCTTTTCATTTAAGACACTTAGGAGGACTGAAACACTCAAAAAAGGTATAGGCATTAGACCTTACAAACATCATTTTTATCCTTTCCTACTGCTGAGAGCCGGATCCCTAGGATTAGCCTAGACAGATCCCTCATTGGAGGGAACCGTGGGATCCGTGTGACAGATTCATGTCAACTCTAGCTAAAACAATCACTTCAAGCTCATCTTGCTAACTTCAACACTCCATCTCATCTTAATTAAGATCCTAGATCAGTACAACTCTAAAGTTGACTCATGTGCATGCTAATCATCACATTCAAAGGGATCTTAGTGGCTTAAGTCTTGAATGCACTTGCCAAATCTCTTACTTTATAAACCACATTGTTAAGACTCTTAAAGTCATCATCTTCATCCTCATTTTCAGCACTTAGAAACCTTTACAAATCTCTTTGAATCGTCTCGTCATGAGGAAATCTCCTAGTGGTAATTCATCCACCAAAGGACCACCCAAGAAAATTGCCCGTGTTGTACACGAAATTTCCTCAACCGAATCATCTCCCATTAAATCCACAAATGGTAGGATCTCCCCTCCACCTATCAAACCAATCCCAAAAAGGATTGTTCCCATAAAACTACCAATACCAAACACCACCATACCTCCTAAACCAAACAACCTCATTTCCACTAAACCATCACCATTGGTGCCTAGAGCCCTATCATTCACCACTCCACTCTCATCACCATACCTCTACAATATAGAGGATTTACCTCCTAGGCCATCTCATCCTCCACCACCGACAACTCTCTCCTCTTTGGGAGGAATAGTGGAACAAAATCAAGGTGTTGAGTCAACACTAGTTCCGGCTTCTTTTTCTTCGTCGCCATCAAATAATCCCTTTTGGATTATGAGAAATCATCAAAGTCAACCACCCGACCACATGGAAGTTAACACCTCTCTACCACCACCATCATTTCTATTTGAGCTATCCTCGAATGCGCCTCCGCCAATCCCTCCTTCTTTTGAGGCTCCTCAACCCGCCTCACTTGATCCTTCAAATCAAGAAATTTCCTTTCGTCCATCACCACTACCGAACTATGACAAAGATTGTTATCATTGTCAACATGTTGAAAGTTTGATACATGAAGTACGTGAAGATCAACGTTTCATGTTTTATCACCTCCTCGAACTTTTCGACGAGATTAAACCTAAACAAACTTGAGCTAGAGGATTCTAGTAGTGTCCTAGAATCAAGCATGACTTAGATAGTCTAGTAACTCAAAGTCATGTATTGTTCATTTTCTTAGTTTTTAGAGTCATGTATATCATATCTCTAGTTTTATTAAATGAAATTACATGATATTTGCTATATTTTTCTGAGTATATGATTATTGGTCTAATACATATCTCATTTTGATGCCATCATCTTTTGGTACATCACATTTTATGTATTTTAGTTACAGACAGACGGACCCCTATGTTGGATCGTTTATTTTATGTTGTTTAGATGATTCAGGTGGTCTAGGATTATGATTAAACAAGTGAGCCATTTTAGAGAGATGAAGAGAGGAGAGGGTGTTTTCTAGAGAGAGAAACTAACAAATGAAAGGTTAGATTAATGAAAAGCACCACCCTTTCGTTAGTGGGAAGGATATTTATAGTTACAGACTAAACGACCTCCTGACGGCCTGTGGATCAGGTATACAGTGGGTAAAGACCCGTCCTTCCTCCACGGTGTTGCAATAAACTAATAACTAAGCTAACAACTAACTAATTGACTACAAAACAATGTAAATGACGATATGTCTACGAGCTAACATATGCTAGACCATAATTGGGGTGACCGACACTTTAACATGGAATTTCCAATTCCTAACAATCTCCCCCTAAGGGAGGTAACCCCATGAAATACATTTTGCATCCTAGCATTCTATCTATGTCATTAGTTCTGAGCTCGTAGATTTCTATTCTTCATGTTCCGCAATCTTTGTGCTTTAGTAGCGATTCTTCAAAGTCCGCATTGATTTGTACTTTTAGTGGAGGCCTTTAACTGATCCACATCTTTGATGATCTTTGAGCTTTCATTGAGATCATCAGCCACAGTAAATCTCTAGATCACCCTTTGTAGTGTTGCCTTCATGTGATGTTGTGACTTTCAGACCGACTTGCTCACACTTTCTGGATCATGACATCTTTTCATCAGAGTAGCGGAAGCTTTTACTGGTTCAAGATATTTGCAGCAGCGTAGTAGAAGCATATTATAAAAATATTTGAGTCAGGTTATGAAGATAGGCACTTGTCATGATTTCTTTAAATTAAGTGCGGATGCTGTGAGCATGCGGCTAGGAATTGACTTCTCAATATCGATCAACTTCAACCGTCCAAATGTACCTGCAAACAACAGTTAGCAATAAAATACACGAAAGTGTCTTTGATCACTTTCGTTGAATTGAGGTACACGGCCCACGGTTCCCCGTTGATCAATACAAGTACTGCTTGTGATTAGGTATAATTCCGAAGAATCTCCTTGACAGTGTTTCGCAGCTGTTCTAGCTGTTCTCAAACCGGAACGTCTCAAAGAAGACAACACGGAGTGAGTGAACCAGTGAATTGAGATTCACTGATTGATGAAAATTTGATTTGAAAACAATCGCGTATTGCTTAGAAGAAAGAGTTTTGCAATACGACGAAGGTTTTATGAGAAAGATCAATTTTCAATCAAAAATACCTTTTGTATTTGAAAAGAGTACACATTCGACGTGCTAGAGAAAAGAAGAGATTTGCACATCGAATGGTATTTCCAAAAGTATTTTTTCAATCAGAGATACTTTTTGTGTTTGAAATATGAGTACACATTCGACGTGCTAGAGAAAAGAAGGTTTGCACATCGAACGGTTTTTCCAAAAGTATTCGTCAATTCCAATCCTGGACCAAGGTTGATTCAAGAGTGAATCGCCCCATCGTTTCTGTCCAGTTGTCACAAGCTTGATCTTTAGAAAAGATCTCACATGTCACCCACCAAGAGCTTGTTTGATGTTGGCTCTAGAAGGATTTCCATCTTCATCGTGAATACTTTACATATCACTCGGATGTTCTGGCAATACCACAAGGATAATGCGTAGGACACTTAAAATATTCTTGCTTTCCACATTGTGTGAAACAGCAAGTCTTCATTAATTTTGTGTCCTAATGAGATATTGTGGATGATCTCTTGGCTCTAGACTCAATTGTGCATTTTTGGTTCCTATGCCGGAGACTAGGGAGAGGGTCTCCTTCTTCAATATCAACAATCTCTAAGAGAAAGTCGATAGATTATGTAGGTTCCCCGTGAGAATGAAACAAGCCCTTTTAGGAGGAACTTGAGTAGCTTGGGAAGTTGTAATGCAGTGCGTCACTGGGTCCATGACGTCTTGTCTTCAATACCAGTGTTACCTTGGTAACCACCAGTAGTATGAATTAAACACGGTTTCTGCCCTAAGGTTGAATTATTGGAGGGCAATTTCTTTTCACCCTTTTTCACATTCAAATCTTTTTCATTCTCCAACCCCTTCTGTGCTTACCAAGACTTCGTAACTAGAACCTTCTTCGGTTTATTCCAGTACTAGCTCAGTCTCAGTCCGCACTCTTCCCATATCTCACTTTTCTCCTTTTTTCATCATACCTAAGGACTTATACACTATCTAGTGGATTGTCCCTGGGTAGATCCCTCCGGCTTTGGCGGGATCGTGGGAACGAATACCTAACCTAACCATCCTTATAACACCATGCATAAAGTAAATTGGTCGGTCTTTTGGTATTGTTCTTTCCTTCTTGAAACCAATTGAAAAATCATTTGGAAAATCAATCAAGGTACTTGTGATATAAAATCAAAGCATTTTGTACCTTAATTGTTTTGATCATTTTAGAAATGCTCCCCCTCAACATGTGCATATGATATTGAAATTGTTTGGCACATGGAGGTAAGAGTTCTTTGAAATATATTCTTGATCACAATTTCCGTGGAAAAAGCCATTTGATTTTATTTGGTAAATTCTCCCCCTCAATATGTGCATAGGATATTTGAAATCATTTTATCACATAGAGGAAAGAGTTCAATTGAAGTACATCCACGATCACAAAATCCATTAAGAAACAATTTAGAAAATCAATCAAGGTACTTATGTTAAAACATAGAGGTCATTGTACCTTGAAAGTTTATTTTCTTTTGAAATGCTCCCCCTCAATATGTGCTTCGAGAATACGGGAAAGAGTTTAGCACATATGGAAGAGCAATATGCATTTTTGAATCAAATCGCTCATCATTTATAAGATTTCATAGTCAAATCACAAATTCTTTGGATTGGACAGATGGAACCATGATCTTTGGATTGGACAGACCAAAGACGTATGATGAGCTCAGTGATAAGGATAAAAAGAGATTTGATGCTGATATCAGGGCTTCAAACATTATACTTCAAGGTCTTCCAAAAGATATCTACAAGCTTATCAATCATAACACTGAAGCCAAGGCTGTTTGGGATAATGTCAAGATGCTTCTCTCGGGTTCCGAATTGACTATGGAAGACAGAGAATCACAGCTGTATGATGAATTTGAGCACTTCAAGATGAAACCAGAAGAGAGTATCTATGAATATTACGTGAGATTTCACAAACTTGTGAATGATATGAGGAATATCAAAATGACTATGCCAAATATTCAGCTGAACTCAAAGTTTGTGAACAACATGAATCCCGAATGGCACAAGTTTGTCACCTCTGTGAAGCTAACTAAAGGATTGAAGAACACCAAATATGAGCAACTGTATAACTTTCTTCTTCAGAATGAGAGACATGCTATGTTTGAATGAAGGATTCTTGAACAGTTCAAATCTAAGCAGGGAGAAACTAGTTCGTCAAATGACTCTACTGCTTTTTACACCAATGTTGGAATTACCACCAAAGCTTCTCAAGTCGTACCCATGGGTAATGGTAATTACAAGCTCATCCCTGATCCAGCGTATAAGCCTCATGACCCAAACACATTCATGGAAAACTTCATCAATCAACTGTCTCTCATGGTTAGTCAAAACATGAACTCTCTCCCACACACAAAAAATAACCTCAGAACATCATCCAATCCACACAATAAAGCTACTGTCAGAGATGGGAAGGTTATGGTGCAACCAGTTCAAGAAAGGCAGTATGAACAGGGAAGAGGTGGAGTTGGTAGAGGATATGTGGAAAATCAGAATATTGGAAGGAATCCAAATCAAGGACAAGCAAAGCCAATGAAATGCTACAACTGTGGTGGTGTGGGACATATTGCGAGAAACTGCACATCTCCAAAACGTCCACAGAATGCAGAATACTTCAGAGACAAGATGTTGCTTGTGCAAGCTCATGATAATGGAGTAGCTTTGGATGAAGAGGAGTTGTTGTTTCTTGCTGAGGGAAATGCCAAAACCTATGATGCTGATGTTGATGAACAACCAACTCAGAAAATAGGTCACAATCATCAAAATGCCTTTCAAGTAGCTGACTGTGATGCATTTGACTCTGATGTCGATGATGAACCTACTGCTCAAACAATCTTCATGGCTAGCATCTTACCTATGGTCTCTCCAAAGGTCTCTTCACCACAATAGGCTGGTCCATCCAAAGATTCAATCATTTCAGAGGTATTAAAACTATATGATGAAGTTGATGAGCAAAAGATGCATAATAAAGTACAATCTCTTGAAACTTATGAATCAGATATTGATGATGAGGGTAATAGCAATATTGTCCCATATGATCAATATGTGAAGCAAAGTGAAAGTGAGATTGTACCAAGTAATGCATCTTCCGCAGTCAATGATGACCATGTTTTTGATGAATACACTGCCTGTGCCCCTGATGATTCTGTTATCTCTGAACTGAATGCCAATAAAGAACAAGTTGCTATTTATGAACAACGTGCTAAGTTTGAGTTAACTACCCGTGAGCAGGAAATGGATGACCAAATGCGTACAATTATTAGAAAAAGTAATTTTAGAGAAGAAGTGTTAAAAAAAGAGTTAAACTCCTTACAAGAAAAGCTTTCTAAAAGTGTTAAGCAAAAGCAAGAGCTGCAAGATAATGTTAAAGTGCTTAAACAAGAATTCAGTGCTAAGGAATCAAAACTTTTGAATGATTTTTCTAATCTAAAAACTTTGAAAAACAAGCTTGAAAATAAGTTATACGTACAAGGGAATACCATTCAGACTACTCACATGATCACTAAGCATAGAGTTCTCAGCGATAAGCATGGTATTCCCATTGTAGAGAAACCTAATCCTGAGTATGGTAAGATAGCAAAAGCTGCTCAAAATGTGATCTATGATGGTAATGAAATCCTTAAGCCTAGGCAGAAACCTAGTTGCGCTGAGTGCAAGGAAGAGGATAGAAAACTAGTTGATGCATCTAGGGAGAAAATTGATAAGAAGCTTAACGATCATGCATGTAAAAAGAATAACATAACTATAAAACCCCATGATTACACCAAGGAAAATTGGATCTCCCTGAACATGTTTAAGCCTCAAACACTCCCTTTAGGAAAATGCCTACAGCTACTGTGTATCCTCCAAATACACCAATGCACTTAGTTCCTAGATCTATTGCCACTAATAGCAAGACCTTAATCAGCCTATATGTTGTTTATCTGCTGTTTGCTGATTTTGAGAAAACGTGTAAGAAGAGAATCACATCTACATGGATAACTGAGGAGGAAAGGGGTTTTGAGCAAACTAAAGAATGTTATTTAACTGAGGTCATGCCTTTCTTTAAACAATTAAAAGGTCAATTTAAGAGTCTTCAAAAAGGAATAAATTCAGATATTAAAGAAATGGAAAAGGAATTTGATGCAATGATAGTTGAGGTCAATGATTATGAACAGGAACTCAAATATAATGAAGTTGAAAGGAAGAACTTGCATATCTTAAATGAGAATTTGATTTCGAGTTGTGTTGCTCAAGATGTGTTTTATACTGTTACTAAGCACTCTATTACTGCTTCTCGATTTCATGAATTATCTATTGCATTGAAAGTTTCCCATGATCGTGTCGTTGAGCTTGAAAACAAAAACTCAGAACTAAATGAGAAAATTGATCAGGATGATCATGATAAATTGGTAAAACATCTTTCTAAACTAGAAGTTGAACATTTTGATTTGCAACTAAAATATCAACATCTTAAAGAAAATGTCAAAACCTCAAATATCAAGACATCCTCAGATGTTCTAGAGTTTGATGCAGTTTTTCAGATAAACAAACGTGACGAACAGATTCAAGCTCATTGTAACACGATCAGAAAGTTAAAAGCCCAAATTTCACAATTAAAGGCTGAAAAGAACAATGTGACTGGCTCCCAAATGCCTCCTCCTTTAGATTCTCAGTATTCTCAAACTTTTCATCTTCAAAACTTGGTTAATGTTTTACAAATGGAAAACGAGGGTTTTCTAGAAGAAAATGAAAAAGTTAAACGACACTTTAAAGAGTTATATGATTCAATTAAAGTCACTCATGACAAGAACAACGAAAAAATAACGTCTTTACAAAAGGAAATTGAGAATCTGAGGAGACAGGAAAAAGGGAAACTGCCACTTGTCTTTAATGAGAATGTTGCATCAAGGTCATCCTCAGACTGCAAATATACTGTGACTGTTAAATACATTCCTCCTCATCTTAGGAATAATGAACTTGTGTTTCATAACTATTTTGCTCACCTTAAGGATAGTCTAGAATGTCTCCGTGAGATTGTGGAAGAGAATTTCATAAATAAGCCTCTTGATAGAGAAATTAGGTTTGCCTGCATTCAAGCCAAACGATCGCAGGAGCTGCTAGAATGTTTAATAGCAACATGTCCTAAATCCTTAAGTGCGAAAGGTAAAGCTGTGATGCCTTGTTCTATGCCTAGTGCCAAGCATACAAACCATTCTATGCCCAGTATTAAGAAAGTGAACTCTAATTTGCCTTCAAGTAGTTCAGATCCCTGCACGTCTAGTTCAGGAATGCAAAAAGTAGATCAACCAACTAATGTTCCCATAATTCCTTCTACAGGAGTAATCAGTGACATAAAAGCAAGCGGGTCAAAGCCTCCAGGCAATACCAAGTAAGATAGGACCTCGCAAGCTAAGAATGTGCATTAGAAGAGAGTAGAAGATCACCCTAGGAATATTAAGTTTGAGTTGAATAAAACAAATCATGTTGATTCTAGTATTAGCTATAAGCGTACTGTAATTAATTCGAATTCTGCTACTATCCGCAAACCATGTAATGATGACTGCTTGATTTCTGTTACTAATCATGAATGTGGTATGAATGATTTGTCTAATGTTGTCAAATGCCCAGTTAAAACTGTTAATGTTAAAAAACAAGCGAAGAAGGCTAAAAGGTAAAGGCGAAAGAAAGTTAGAAAATAGTAGAAACCTACAGGAAGGAAATTCAGTAATATAGGTTATCAATGGATACCTACTGGCCATAAAATTAATGAGCTGTGCCCTAAATTTCCTAAGTCAATGCCCACTAGAAAATGGATGCCTACTGGTAGAACTATTCCCTTAAGAAGTGAACACACTTTGAATAGGTCAAATGCGGACACTAGCACTGCATCTATTTCTGATGATTCTATTATTTCTACTTCTGATATGGGTGTTCCAATCACTGTTACTAACCAAATGGAACCCATTCTTGCATGGGGATCCCAATTATCCAGTTATCCATTCTTGTCTGTGTTCAATTGCAGATCGTTCAAATCGTTCTGGGGTACCTGGACTCAGGCTGTTCCAAGCATATGACTGGAGATCGCTCGCGGCTCATGAACTTTGTGAGTAAATTCATCGGGACTGTTAGATTCGGGAATGACCATTTTGGTGCAATTATGGGTTATGGAGATTATGTTGTTGGTAAAAGTGTAATCTCCAGGGTATATTATGTGGAAGGTCTTGGTTATAACTTGTTCTCTGTTGGTCAATTCTGTGATTTCGATCTAGAAGTGGCTTTTTGAAAACATACTTGTTTCGTTAGAGAACTCGATGGTGTGGAATTGCTAAGAGGAACTCATGGTTCAAATCTATACACCATATCTATCAAAGACATGATGAAGTACTCTCCAATCTGCTTGTTGTCAAAGGCTTTGAAAACAAAGTCATGGTTATGGCATCGTCGGCTCAATCACTTGAACTTCGGCACCATTAATAACCTTTTCAGAAAGGATCTTGTCAGAGGACTACCCAGATTAAAATATGAAAAAGATCATCTTTGTTCAGCTTGCCAATTGGGAAAAAGAACGAAATATGCCCACAAACCAAACCCATAAACTCAGTAATGGAAGTTTTTCATACCCTTCATATGGATCTGTGCGGACCAATGAGAGTGCAAACGATAAATGGGAAGAAATACATTCTAGTAGTTGTTGATGACTACTCTCGATTTACTTGGGTAAAGTTTTTGAGGACAAAGGATGAAACTCCAGATGTCATCATCAAACTTATCAAACAGCTTCAGGTTCGACTCAACAATACTGTTAGAATTGTTCGAACAGACAATGGCACAAAGTTTGTTAACAAAGACTTAATTCAGTTTTATGAAAGTGTTGGAATCAGACATCAAAGAAGTGTTCCACGAACTCCTCAACAGAACGGTGTAGTTGAAAGACGAAATCGAACTCTTGTGGAAGCCGCAAGAACAATGCTAATTTATTCAAAGGTTCCAATGTTTCTATGGGCTGAAGCCATTGCCACTGCTTGCTACACCCAAAATCGTTCCCTTATTCACTCCTCTCATAGAAAAACTCCATATGAACTTGTCCATAAACGAAAACCTGATCTATCCTATCTTCGTGTGTTTGGTGCTTTGTGATATCCAACAAATGACGGTCAAGATTTAGGTAAATTAAGAGCTAAGGCGGACATTGGAGTTTTCGTAGGTTATGCATCAAACAAGAAGGGTTACCGAATTTACAACAAAAGAACTCGAGATATCAAGGAAACTATTCACGTCACGTTCAATGAGCTGTCCGGGCAAATGGCTCTAGGACAACCCAGTTCTGGACCCGCATTTCAACCTTCATCAAGTAGTCCTATCAGTTCTACCCTTGTTTCTAATCCCTCACCAGCAACTCCTTATGTACCTCCTTCAGATGATGACTTGAAGAAATTATTTGATTCAATGTTTGATGAACACTATGAGCCAAGTGCTAATGATATGTCAATTCCATCAACAGAGGCTGCTTCTATCCCTGTCAATGAAGTTAACCCTTCAGTTTCAATGTCATTAAGTCAAGAAGCGCCTGCTGCTGATCACTCTGTCTCATCAACAAATCATCAATCATCGAGTGTACATCATGGAATTGTTTCTGGCACCCATGATGAAGTTAATACCTTTGCTACTCCCGAAGATGCCCCCTTTAAGAACATATTTGCTCCTGAATCATCGTCAGAACCATCTTCATCAGGAGATATCGACTCTGCTACTTCAGTTCCTCAACAACAACCACATGAACACCTTAGAAAATGGACACATGATCATCCATTGGACAACATCATTGGAAACCCCTCTCGTCCAGTATCCACGCGGAAACAACTTGCAACCGATGCCTTATGGTGCTTCTTCAACTCCGTACTCTCTAAGAAGAAATTTATGAGTTTGATCGACTAGATGTATGGGAATTAGTACCTGCTCCAGATTGTGCAATGATCATTGCTCTAAAGTGGATCTTCAAAGTAAAACTTGATGAGCATGGTGATGTTTTAAGGAACAAGGCTCGATTGGTTGCAAAAGGATACCGTCAAGAGGAGGGTATTAACTTTGAAGAATCATTTGCTCCAGTTGCTCGTATCGAGGCAATAGGAATTTTCTTGGCTAATGCTGCAAGTAAGAACATGGTAGTCTATCAGATGGATGTAAAGACGGCTTTTCTTAACGGAGATCTTAAAGAAGTCGTATACGTCAGCCTACCTGAAGGCTTTGTAAATCCAGATCATCCTACTCATGTCTATCGTTTGAAGAAGGCTCTTTACGGTTTGAAGCAAGCTCCAAGGGCATGGTATGATACACTATCAAAGTTTCTTCTATCTACTGGATTCAGCAAAGGAGCTGTTGATTCGAAATTGTTCACCAGAATGTATGTTGATGATATTATTTTTGCCTCGACTGACCCCAATGAATGTGACCGTTTTTCCATTGAAATGGGTTCCAAATTTCAAATGTCAATGATGGGGCAAATGTCTTTTTCCCTGGGATTACAAATTTCACAAAGTCCGAGAGGCATTTTTATTAATCAATCTAAATATGCAAATGAGATTTTAAAGAAATTTGGATTTGATTCTTGTGACTATGTTGACACTCCCATGATAGAGCGTACTAAACTGGATGAGGACCACTCAGGGATCATGGTAGACCAAACGAAATATCATAGTATGATTGGATCCCTGATGTACCTCACAGCCAGTAGACCAGACATTATGTTCGTTGTTTGCATGTGTGCTAGATATCAGGCTAAGCCTACCAAAAAGCACCTTGAAGTGGTTAAACAGGTCTTTTGGTATCTCCAAGGAACCATCAATATGGGACTTTGGTACCCGAAGGACACCGGTATGTCACTAACAGCCTATGCAGATGCTGATCATGTAGGATGTCAAGATACACGTCGAAGTACGTCTGGAGGTGCTCAGTTTTTGGGTGATAAGCTTGTGAGCTGGCCTTCAAAGAAACAAATGAGTACTTCTATTTCCTCTACAAAGGCTGAATACATAGCCATGTCATCTTGTTGTGCTCAAATCCTATGGATGAGATCCCAATTATCTGACTATGGCTTTGAATTCAAAAAAATTCCTTTGTATTGTGATAATAAAAATGCTATTGCTCTCTCATGCAACAACTTTCAACACTCAAGAGCAAAGCACATCAACATTCGACATCATTTCATCAGGGAGCAAGTAGAAAACGGTGTGGTGGAACTCTATTTTGTGAGGACTGAATACCAGTTAGCAGACATCTTCACCAAAGCTCTTCCTAGAGAACGTTTTAAGTTTATTCTTCCACGACTTGGTCTAAAGAGTCTACAACCGGAAACACTTAAACGTCTTCAAGAGGAAGAAGAGGAGTAAAAGGTCTTTCTTCATCCATCTCTTATATATATATTTATTCGAAAAGCAAAATACAAAATTACAAAACCTTCAAAAAGCAAATAGAAAAATATAAAACTTTCAAAAATCCATAAAAATTTGAAAATCTTGAAAAATTTCAAAAAAAAAAAATATTGTCATTTTATCATGCTTTTCTCGATTCGATAATATCTACGGTCTTTGTGCTGTCATTCAAAGAATGACACGGGACTTTAGATATTGATTCGAATGTTTATATATATATATATATATATATATATATATATATATATATATATATATATATATATATATATATATATATATATATATTTGAGAGAAAATGAATCAAAGGTTTATAGTCATTTCAGTCTATAACCCGTTTTTAATGAAAGAACAGAGCCATGCTTTAACGTATGTTTCAAATGTCATGCTCTGATTCTAAAAACAAATGTTTGTCACCAAAAGGACAAATGTTTCTTTCACAAATATTTTTCCTTCTATAAATTCTTCGGAAAAATATTTGCTATCTAATGAAAACAATGTTAAACAAAGTAACTCGGACTAAATTTTTGAAATTCACTTGGACTTGACATCGGTCAAAATCTCGATCTCTCAATCAACAACTTATGTCATTGATTGAGGGGGAGAATAATTTCAATTAAATCAAAAGGTATTCATGCATGTTATTGGAGTTTAAAGTCTCATAAGTGATCCTTATCGGTAACTGTTTTCATAAGCAAGTCATAATTCTCCTTAAAAGCTTTCAAAGACAATTTAAATCTATAGAGATCACAAAACTTAAATGATTTGAAAATTGTGATCGGGGGAGAATTTGTGATTTAAATTGGATTTAAACTAATGATTCGATAAATGGTTTCACAAGTGTTTAGCAAGCTTTCCTCCCCACATGTGCCAAATGATTTCAAATTTTCCATGCACATGTTGAGGGGGAGCATCCTTTTAAAACCACAAAGAATTGAAACGTGATTGATTTGTCTCTAAGTGTAGGTTCCTTCTAATATGTGAAAAACTCTTTCAAACCTCGAGGCACATATTGAGGGGGAGCAAACTTATGAAAACCTCATCCTTCCCCAATATGCTTTATCTACTTGATTTGATCAGGGAAGTGATGTTGATATCTTTTAGAAAATGTTAATAAAAGAAGTTAATTATTCCTCTTGCCTCCGTGTGACAAAACGATTTCAAATACACGATACACATTTTGAGTGAGAGCTCTCTTTTTCTAAAAATATCAAAAGCAATTCAGGTACAAAATGCTTTGATAATATATCACAAGTATCTGGATTGATTTTTCAAATGGTTTTCAATTGATTTCAACGGCAGATGAACAATACCAAATAGACCGACCAAATTTACTTTATGTATGGTGATATAAGGATGGTTAGGTTAGGTATTCGTTCCTACGATCCCGCCAGAGCCGGAGGGATCTACCCAAGGACAATCCACTAGATAGTGTAGAGTCCTTAGGTAAGATGAAAAAAGGATAAAATGAGATATGGGAAGAGTGCGGACTGAGATAGAGCTAGAATTGGAATAAACCCAACAAGGTTCTAGTTATGAAGTCTCGGTAAGCACTGAAGGGGTTGAAGAATGAAAAAGAATTGAATGTGAAAAGGGTGAAAAGAAATGGCCCTCCAATAATTCAACCTTAGGGCAGAAACCGGGTTCAATACATATGCTACTGGTGGTTACTAAGGTAACACTAGTATTGAAGACAAGACGTCATAGACCCAGTGACGCACTGCACTAAACTTCCCAAGCTACTTAAGTTCCTCTTAAAAGGGCTTGTTTCATTCTCACGGGGAACCTACATAATCTATCGACTTTCTCTTAGAGATCGTTGATATTGAAGTAGGAGACCCTCTCCCTAGTCTCCGACATAGGAAATCAAATGTGCACAATTGAGTCTAGAGCCACGAGATCATCAATAAATCTCATTAGGACACTTAATTCTTGAAGACTCACAGATTCACACAATGTGGAATGTGAGAATATCTTTTGAGAAGTCCTTGTGGTATTGCCAAGACTTGTTGTGTCATCTGGAATTCATCAATGGAGCGTTTCATTATTGAATCGTTCCTTGTCCAGGAAAATGGATTGACGGATATCTTTGAAAAACCGGTCGGTGTGCTCAAAATTCTTTTCTTCAGCACGTCAACTGTGTATTATGTTTTCAAAATCTAAAGGGATATTTATGATTGATAATTGATTTTCTATAAAACCTTTGTTGTATTGCAAAACCTTTATATTAAATACACGATTGTTTTCAAATCACTTTCATCAATCAGTGAATCTTAATTCGCTGGTTCACTCACTCCGTGTTGTCTTCTTTGAGACGTTTCGGTTTGAGAATGGCTAGAGCAGCTGCGAAACCCTGTCAAGGAAATTCTTCGGAATTATACCTGATCACAGGCAGTACCTGTACTGATCAATGGGGAACCGTGGGCCGTGTACCTCAATTCAACAAAAGTGATCAAAGACACTTTCGTGCACTTTATTGCTAACTATTGTATGCAGGTACGCCCGCCGTTTACAGCTGATCATAATGAAGCGGTCAATCCATAGCCGCATGCTCACACTACACATTCATCTCTAAAGAAATCATGATAAGTGCATCAACGACTCTGATATTTTCACTCCATGCTTCTGCTACGCTGCTGTAAATATCATGAATCAACTAAAGCTTCCGCTTCTCTGATAAGAAGAAATCATGATCCAGAATGTGAGCATGTCGGTCCAAATATCACAACATCACATAATATCAACACCACAATGGAAGAGTCAGAGATTTATGTTAGCTGATGATCTCAATCCTGGCTCAAAACTCATCATCACGTGGATCAGTTAAAGACCTCTACTTAGATTATCCAAACATGCAATAATGAAGAATCAATGACTACAAGCTACTGAGCGAAGAACAGGAACAAGAATCCAAGAACAATCTTAATGTAATATCTGTTTGTATTCAATGTAATTTGAGGTGACCTCCCTTAGGGGGAGATTGTTAGGATTTAGTAAATCCAGTTATTAAAGTGTAGGTCACCTTAAGTATATGTAATCGTTAGAAAGCTCGTAGTCGTAGTTATTTATTAGTTAAGTTGTATTTAGTTAAGTAACACCGTGGAGGACGGATGGGTCTTTACCCAATGTATGCCTGATCCACAACCCGTAGGTGGCGATTTGTGTAAGACTATAAATACTCTCTACCTCCCAAGGTAGAGAGTTGGAGCTCATAATAATACTTTCACTTTCTCTCACTAAGTTCCCAAACCTCTATCTCTTTCTCTCTCTAAAAACATAAGTTATACGCCTACTTGTGATCATGTATTGATGTGTTTGTGAAATCCAATATGTTACACTTGTCTTCAATAGAATCAATGAAGAACTGATTTTCGTGAATAAGACTTGGTTAGAAATAACTTTTGAGTAATCACGAAAATAAATCTGAGATTTTCTAGGTTCGATTTGGTCATTGATGAAATTGGTTTGGACACAAAGTCTTGTAAGGATTAGTTAAATATACGAACCAACTTCTGATATTTATCATTATTTTAATTTATTGTTGCTTTGGGTCATTGGTCAATGATGAAGTTTTTTTATTTCGTGTGTGAGACTCTTGATAGTCTAGATACAGCCTTTTGGGTACCACGAAATAAAAAGAACACTGAGATCGAATGGTAGTCTTGATGAAGTGGTCTTTGATGATATGATTTCGTGGGTTTTTGCACTTTTAATGTGAACTTGATATAGCATTTGACTAACCCCGAAACAAATTTGATATTCGGATATGATGAAACTGATATTTTGAAAGATTTTCCATGATGATTTAATTTCGTGTGACAGTTCTTTGAATTCCTTGAAGCTATTGTAAACAAACGAGTCAATAAGGTCTTCAATGTAGTCGATTGGTTTATGATTGTGATGAAGTTGTATTTGTGTTTCTGATTGAGATTGATTGTGAGTTGAATGCTGATTGTGAGTAAAATGTTTTGTTCTTAGATGTTCTTCATTTCTGATCTTGGTTTATTTCTTTGTGTTCATTGATGTTGGTTTGATGTAACTTGTAACGATTTGTTGTAACTTGTGTTTGGTAAGACATTTACTCATCCCCTTTCTCAAACAGCATCTTTATATGACAAACCGCTTCATCCTTTAAGTATACAAATCGCATCAACTTTATGAGCACAAACCGCATCATGATACTCACTCAAATCGCATCTGTTATCAAACAAAAATCGCTGTTGACTTTGACCAAATTTTTTGACAAATCGCAGTTTGACTCAAAAGTCAAACCGCATAGTACAATGACCAGACAAATCACATAGCTTAATCATTTAAAAAATCGCATAGTACCATTACGTCACAACGCATGGGTAGGACAAGCCTCATTAGTATTCCAAACTGACAAACCGCAAAACCGCACATGGTTTTAACATGACAAACCGCATCTTAGATACGATGAATCTGGACATAAAATGACTAACAAACCACACCTTAGAATGTGACCATAAACCGCATAGATGAAAACTGGACAGAAAAAACAGTCAAACCGCATATAAGCACATACGACACAGAATCTGAGTAAACACAGCGTACAGTAAACAACATCAACAGCAGCAACATCTAATACAGTAGCAAGACATCAAACAGCAGCAACAACCATGTCGACTCAAAACAACATAAGACTCAAAACATAACTTTTTCCATAACCATACGACTCAAAACAACATCAAATCGCTTCTAAGACAACCACACAAAAACCATAAGAATCGTCAAAAACAACACAACCTAGGCTCTGATGCCAATTGTTGGATCATTTATTTTATGTTGTTTAGATGATTCGGGTGGTCTAGGATTATGATTAAACAAGTGAGCCATTTTAGAAAGATGAAGAGAGGAGAGGATGTTTTCTAGATAGAGAAACTAACAAATGAAAGGTTAGATTAATAAAAAGCACCACCCTTCCCTTAGTGGGAAGCGTATTTATTGTTACAGAATAAACGACCTCCTGACGACCTGTGGATCAGGTATACAGTGGGTAAAGACCCGTCCTTCCTCCACGGTGTTGCACTAAACTAATAACTAAGCTAACAACTAACTAATTGACTACAAAACAACGTAAATAACGATATGTCAACGAGCTAACATATGCTAGACCATAATTGGGGTGACCGACACTTTAACATGGAATTTCCAATTCCTAACACCCTACGTTTTGCTTAGACGAATCCATCTAAGAAGGGAACCGTGGGATCCGTGCAATAAAAGACTAGTTTTCTACTAACTTGAGCCTTACTTGCAGGAAATTATGTATTATATACTTGTTTTCTAACCTTTGTTTTGTAGATTTTCAATTTACACATGAAGACTTTGACACACTAAGCTAGGGGGAGCTTTGTTTCAAAGCAATACATTGCAAAATCACTTTCAATATTAGGATTACATTTTAGGACGTCCCTTTTCAAAGTTGCAATTATCAAGGGGGAGCATATTCGTCACATAGACGAAATCTTTTACAAACTTAGTTGCAAATGTGCTAGCTTAGTATTTTTTTTTACTTGACGCGCTCACAAAGGGATGGACTCGTCAAGGGGGAGTTATGACGAGAACCATCCCCGTCACTTGCTCTCTATTATTTTTTTCTTTTCACATGTTTTCCTTAAAACGCTGTGTTAGTTTCTTTTCAAAGCTCTTTTCGTTTCGAAAAAACTACAAATTCAAACTCTTACGAATTTTAGTTTTTCCTTAAAATAATTTTATGTTTTGTCATCAACAAAAAGGGTGAGATTGTTAATACAAATAAGCCGTAAACACATTTATTTATATTTTACGATCTTCTAGTGTTTTGTCGATAACAAACGTAAAATCATTTTAACGAAACAAATAAAATACGTAAATGGTTTGAGCCAATAGTCTTCTAACACACTTACGTTTTCACATAAAATACTAAAACAAGTATAAGTGATTTTATGATACATATGTACAACAACTAGTGTTTACATATTGGTTAAATATATACATAACTAGTATGTATTATAATGGGTAATATAAATGGGTAGAAACTTAAGTATTTGACCCATTGACCAAATACATAGAATGTAGTTGGGTATAACCCAAAGTCCATAACCCACACCCATGGAGCATGACCCATAATCCATTGCATGACATCATGCATGTGTCATATGTGGATATTATCCATGACTCATGGTTTTAATCCATGACCCATGGACTAGATGAATTGCATCTTGTAGATACATTGTATCTACTTGGATATCCATGATCCATAACCCATGACCCATAACCCATGACCCATGACCCAAAACCCATGGACAAAGAGGAGTGTCCCACGGATCCCCAGTTATACATTGGACGAATCCCTCAAGTGAGCCATTTCTTCATTGTTTCTCACCCTTTTCCTCACATATTTTCCTTTTGAGTCTTAATCTCTAACCTCAGATCCAAGTGATCTATGTATGTAATTTTGTTTTTGTGTGATTCTCTAGGTTCTTCTTAAAGGCGAGATCACCATCTTTTGAAGACGAGCAAGCTTAAGTCCATGAGTTGCCATACTTCGTTATCATCAAGACTACTGAGGTTCTCTTGTTGATAGTTCTCTTCTTTCTCATACGAAGTGTAGTGTTGAAGAAATTAGTGAAAGATGTCTAAAGGTTCAAGACGAAGACATTAGTGAAAGGTCTCGAACTTCCGTATTGAAAGTACTAGTGAAGGATGCTTAGAAGTCAAGGCTAAAGGCATTAGTGAAGGGTGCCTAGAAGTCAAGTCACAAGGCATTAGTGAAAGGTGCCTTAAGATCGAGTCAAAGGCATTAGTGAAAGGTGCCTAAGGTGTACATTCGATATAGTGTGTTTGATGTAGAAGATAGATTAGTATTGGGTTAAAGGATATTGATATCCTTGTTGATGTTGTTAAAAGGAGTGGATCTCCTTTGGGGTTAGTCATTGTTGTAGTGTTGGGTAGTAGTTCCTTCATTGTAATGGAACTCGGTATCTAGCCTAATTCCGGATAAAGGGTAGGCGACGTCGTGATAGGTTTGGTTCTACCTCGTGGAAGAACTCGGTATCTAGCCTTGTACCAGATAAAGAGTAGGAAACGTTGGGAAGGCTTCTCCGCTATAAGGAGTTTGTGTCGTGTAGTGTTTACGAACTCTCGAGTAGGTGACTCGGGGAGTGGAGTAGGGCAAGGAAGGTGTCCTTGTAGCCAAACCACTATAAATACTCGCGTTGTGGTTTTGTGCTTCTTACTCCTTATTCTTTCATTACATATTTATATATGCTTGTCTATTAACATCAAACACACACATTTAGATAGATTGACATAAGTCGATCTAAATAGTTTAAAACCAAGTTTTAATTTTTTAAAACTATTCAACCCCCCTTCTAGTTTTCCACAGTGCTTTTCTTAAAAATAATGCATTAATGCTTCGGTGTTAATGGTTGTTTATTCTTGATTAGGCTAGAAAAAGGGGAATCCCAACTCTGCTAGAGTGTTGATCTAGCTGCTCTCTTAACATTAGGCTAAGGGTTTACGCGTTGTGCAAATGAAAATGCTAAGCGTGGAGTAGTTGGTTCTCTTTAGAGCTTATATAAGTAATCTATGGCTTTTTCTCCCCGAAGATCACTAAACGGACTAAAATACGTGCTCGTTGTCAAAGTTTTGAACATTCAAATTGTCTTGTTACAATAAAAAGTTTTTCAGCAAAATTGATTTAGAGTCCGAGTTCAACTTTTTATTTAAATTTTTGAGAAAGCATACTTTCTTAAAATCTGAATAATGTTGCAAAATGAAAGTATCGTAAAAGTGCTTGAATAATGCAAAAGTTGGAAGTTTAAAGTTAAAGTCAAAATGAAAAAAAATAATAATAATATTGATGAAAAAGTGGAAAAAATGAAAAATGGAATATGTATATATATATATATATATATATATATATATATATATATATATATATATATATATATATATATATATGAGTTGCTTGAATAAAAGTACTATGTTGCTTATGAATAAATGTGCGAAACTTGCTTTTTCTTAAATTTAAATCGGAAGTTGAACTCGTATTCGTCAAAGTTGTCTAAAAGTTTGACGGTAATTTGGAAATCCTTGATTTCAAAGATCCCAAAAGCTCCGATACTATTCTCGAGGGTGAAAACCTAGCCTCCTTAAAAGGACAAGCTGAGAAGAAAATCGCTACATGGAGTGATCTCACCTTTGAATCTTGAACTTCTAAATCATCGTCTGTTGTGATCCATTTAGGTTTAGTTTTAACTTAACGGTAACCTCGTAAATCTTTGGAATCGAATTCTCGCTGATTCCGGTACTATTCACTGTGAGGTGTCAAAAGCCCGATCACATAAAATTGATGTTTTGGGATGTGCCGAAAAGAAAGCTGCTACATGGAAAACGCCTTTTCGATCCTTATACTTCCGTCGTTTCCGGTGAGTTAGTACTTTAGTTAAGTGGATAACAACCTTACAAAATGTCGATTTCAATGGTCAAACTTTTGAAAATGAGCACACTCACTTAAATTTATAAATTGCGGGAGTAAAAAGTTAAGTCTCGACTTACATAGATTATTGATATAAGTAGTGTTAGCAATTTACAAAAACATTTGCACAATAATTTTAAGCTTAGTTTGAGAGTATAAAAAAGAGGATGACGATTACAATTCCCCAAAGACACCCATTTTGTGTGAATCCCGTTCCATGATGCCATGTTTTGAAAATCAAGCATGTTATTTATTTACGTTCAAGTTTGAAATTTCTCGTAGTGAATAAAAAGTCGAAACGGGGTATTCTTTGTATTTTTGATCCTTTCATTACTTCATATGATCAGATTGCTAGGGACTAGCAATTGATAGTGTGGGGGGATGATGAGTGGCCTTTTACTAATTATGCTACAGATATCCTTGGAATGTGTTTTTATGTATTTCAGGTACAAATGATCAAAAACAGGGCAAAAAACGGACATAATTGAGCTTGGAATGGAAAATGTGCTTTGCAGATGTAGCCGGAAGCGGATTTCTACATTTTCAGAGCCCGGAATACATTTTTGGGAGTGAGCTTGGGAATCAGACTAAAAAAAAACCTAACCTAAACCGAAAATTACCATTTTACCCTTCCACGCGAACCCAAATGACAAATTTACCCTTTTTGACAAAAATTTAAAAATACTTTTTCCCTCAAAATCCAATTTTTATTTGAAACAAATTTTTATTAAAAAATTTTATCTTAAAAAAAAAAAAAAAAAAAAAAAAAAAAAAAAAAAAAAAAAAGACAAGTTTTAAATTCTATTTTTAAAACCTTTTAAAACCTTAAATAAATTAAATCCTAAAAACCATTTAATCCCTTGAACCCCCTACTCTTGACCCTTCCACTCTTTTAATCCCAATTTCACCCAGATACAGAACAAAATCCCAAACCCAAAAAATGTTCCCCGCCAAAATTCCCACTCTTTGTCCTGTTCCTTCTGTCTTCTTCCCCTAAGATCACTCTCAAACACTGATTACCATACCCAGCTTACCCTATATCCCACTTGGCTCAAAAGCCAGCTTGGTAATCCTTAGAAGCCCTATTGGCTCAAGAATAAAACCAAGGATCATAAAGGAATTCAACGGCTTGGATTAACTCCCTTTGTGCCCAAGGCAATTGGATGGCAGATATGATATTCAAAGAAGCACAAATTATCCAAGAATCACTTCTGTCTCACACAACAAGCACACAAGACGCATTTGTGAAGACCCTAGCTTTAGTGTAAATAGAAGACATTTGTAAGCCTTCAGGGTCATTAGGAAGTTTTAGTTTTTTTTTAACAATTTTAGTTTATAGTTTAGTATTGTAATTGCTTTCTAAGTTAATGAAAGTTTTTTCTGCTTTAGCTTTTCCTGTCCAAACTAGTTTCATATTAACAACTTATTAAAGGTGCTTTTTGTTCATGTCTATTTACTTATCTGTGTCACTACATGGTTCTCATAAATTTTAAGTTCTAGTATCAGGAAAATCAGTTTTTAAAGTGCTTTTGCCCCATTAAAGGGGTGTTTGGTTTTGGCCCAAACTTGTGTCAAAACACATTTCTACCCACTTTGACTTTACAAGTCAAAGTAATCTTAAGATTTTAAAGTAGTAGTGAAAGGATAATAACAGATTTAGTAGGTTTTGTAAAAGTTTGAGTAGCAAAAAATTAAAAAAAATAAAATAATAACTTCTTCTGTCTTGCAAAACAAGCAGCATAACTGCTGTTTGCAGTTTTTTTTAGCTTATTTCTTATCAAAAATATTTCAAAACTGTTTTTCTTACACCCCCACATACCCATTTCAACATTTCGTTTGTTTATTTGAACTTAACATTACTTTACTTTAGCTTAATTTGCCTTCCAAATCTGCTACTTGCTCATTTTTCTTGCTGTGACAGTCCCATTAAATGTCCCATAAGCCCTTTTTACAGCCACTTTTAGAAGCTCATATAAGCTCATTTCTAGTTTCTAATCAGTAATTTAGAAAGCCAATAGTCCTAATCTTAGACATGGTAGCTTGCTTTTTAGTTTAGATCTCATCTAGGTGCTTAATTTTTAGCCAAAACAAGCCCCCTTAGGCTGTTTTTACCCTGCTGCAACAACAACTAATTAGCTAAATTTTTTGCTTTTTAGTTTAGATATCTATCCACTTTAGCTTATTTTAACTTCACTAATTAGTTAGTATAGATTAAGTTTATTAGTTAGTTGCTTTTTAGTTAATTTAAGTTAGCTTATTTAATCCTTAATATTGCGTATTGTCTCATTGTTGCTCATTTACCATTTTAGCTTAGGATTTCCCTCTAACTGCTTATTTCCCCCTAAATTCTAGTTAACTTTAGCTTAATTAAGATCTTATGGATGCATGATAACTGATTAGTCTTTGAAGTGCTTATTCCTTTTTTTTTGTTCCATACAATCTGTTAAGGGGTGTTGTTTGGTTCTTTCCAAATCTGAGGGTAAAAAGCAGTTTATATCTCCTTTGAGTTTTAGGAGAAAAATTGAAAAAAAAAATCAAAAAGGTACCTCAGGATCGAACCTAGGACCTCTTGCACAAAGCCTCAACACCACACCCTCTTAACCAGTTGCCCTTGGGACTTGACTGGTCATAGCTTGCAATATTAATCCTTTAAGGAATCTTTTCAGTTTAAGCTTACTAACCTTAATTAGCTCATTAACTGCTTATCTTCAAAAGCAGTGACACCTTTTCTTATTTTTCTTAAATCCGATAACATTCAAAGTATTTTTAGTGAATTTCTCAGATTTTTATTAAATAGTTTAGTATTTTTTTATAATTAAATTAGATTAAATTAGTTTTTAGATCATAATACATAATTTAAAAGTCGAAAAAATACCCGGCTTTTTCCTAAACTTATTTTTAGTAGTTTAGAACGTAATAAAATTACTTTTGCACCCTTGGGCCATAAATTGCATAATTTTCACTTTTTGAGGCTCGGGATTAGCCCGGGTTTTCAAGTTTTTTAGTTTTAGCACCCTAGGACGTAATTTAACTTAGTTTTATTGTTTCTTATGCTATTTAGTAGTTAATTTGTCATTTACTTTGTTCCCCTTGCCTGAATTACTTTGCCGTTACTTAATTTGTAGAAAACGTAATCAAAAACACAAAAAAAAAACCGAAACATCGAGCATTTTAATAACAAACCTAAAAGCGACGTTGCCCATTCACACCTCGTTGGGACCCGGATATCGTTATCCGGTATCACATATCTCACTCACGGGATTTGATTGACTAACCTTTTTCCCAAGAGGTTTTCGATTCGATTCTCGTGCTTATCTTTATATTGATATTACTATACCATTTATCCATACACACGTACCTTGATTGATTTTCCAAATGATTTTTCAATTGGTTTCGAGAAGGAATGAACTGTACCAAAACACCGACCATCTTATTTTATGTATTGAAGTTATAAGGATGATAAGGTTAGGTATTAGTTCCCATGATCCAGCCAGAGTCGGAGGGATCTACCCAGGGACAATCCACTAGATAGTGTAGAAGTCCTTAGGTATATTGAAAAAAAGGAGAAAAAATGAGAATACGGGAAGAGTGCGGACTGAGAAAGAGCTAGAACTGGAATAAACACAACAAGGTTCTAGTAATGAAGTCTCGGTAAGCACTGAAGTGGTTGAAGAATGAAAAAGAAATAAATGTGAAAACGGTGAAAAGAAATAACCCTCCAACAATTTAACCTTAGGGTAGAAACCGGGTTCAATACATATGCTACTGGTGGTTACTAATATAACACTGGTATTGTAGACAAGATGTCATGGACTCAGTGACGCATTGCAATAAACTTCCCAAGCTACTCAAGTTCCTCTTAAAAGGACTTGTTTCATTCTCAAGGGAAACCTACATAATCTATCGACTTTCTCTTAGAGATAATTGATATTGAAGAAGAAGACCCTCTCTAGTCTGCGATATAGGAAACCAAATGTGCACAATCGAGTCTAGAGCCAAGAGATCATCCACAATATCTCATTAGGACACAAAATTAATGAAGACTTGCTGTTTCACACAATGTGGACAGTGAGTATATATTGAGAGTCCTACGCATTATCCTTGTGGTATTGCCAGAACATCTGAGTGATATGTAAAAATATTCACAATAAAGATGGAAATCCTTCTAGAGCCAACATCAAACAAGCTCTTGGTGGGTGACATGTGAGATCTTTCAAAAGATGAAGCTTGTGACAGCTTGATAGAAATAATGGGGCGAGTCACTCTTAAATCAACCTTGGTCGAGGAAATGAATTGACGAATACTTTTGAAAAACAATTTGATGTGCAAATCTTCTTTTCTCTAGCACATCGAATGTGTATTAATTTTCAAGTACAAAAAGTATTTCTGATTGAAAATTGATTTTTCTTATAAAACCTTCGTCGTATTGCAAAACTCTTTCTTCAAGCAATACACGATTATTTTCAAATCATTTTTAATCAAGTACTAAATCTCAATTTGTTGGTTCACTCACTCCGTGTTGTCAACTTTGGGACGCTCCGGTTTGTGAACGGTTAGATCAAGCTGTGAAACCTTGTCAAGGAGATTCTTAGGAACTGTACCTGATCACAGGCAGTATTTCTACTGGTCAACAGGGAACCGTGGTTCTTGCAACTGTATTAAAAGAAAGTGAACAAAGACACTTTCGTGTGTTTTATTGCTAACTGTTGTTTGCAGGAACATTGGATAGTTGCAGCTGATCGATATTGAGAAGTCAATTCATAACCGCATGCTCACAGCATTCACACTTAATTGAAGAAAATCATGACCATCAAAGACATACAATAAAGATGCTTCCGCTACTCTGATGAAAAGATGTCATGATCCAGAAAGTGTGAGCATGTCGGTCCAAAAGTCACAACATCACATGAAGGCAACACAATAAAGGGTGATCCAAAGATTTACTGTGGCTGATGATCTCAAAGAAAGCTCGAAGATCATCAAGATGTGGATCAGTTAAAGACATCCACTGAAAGTACAACCTATGCAGACTTTGAAGAATCGCTACTAAAGCACAAAGAGTGCGGAAGTGAAGAATTGAAGTTTATGAGCTCAGAACAGAAGACAAAATAGAATGCTAGGATTCAAAGTGTCGGTCACCCCAACTATTGTCTAGCATAAGTTAGCTCGTAGACATATCGTTATTTAATAGTTATTTAGTTATTAAGCTAGTTAGTTATTAGTTTAGAGCAACACCGTGGAGGAAGTACGGGTCTTTACCCACTGTATGCATGATCCACAGTCCGACAGGAGGACGTATTCTTTGTAACTATAAATACCCCTTCCATCCTTGGAAGGGGTGGTGCTTCTTAATCTAACCTTTTCTTTTTTGTTTACTTTCTCTCCCTAAGATTCACCCTCTCATCTCTTTCTCTCTCTAAACATGGATTACTTGTATCATCACCATCCTAGACCACCCGAATCATCAAAAAACATGAAAAGTATGATCCTAACACCATCAAAGATTCCAAAGACTTATCAATCCTCACTCTCGATGAACTCATAGGAAACCTATAGGTCTATGAGCTCGTCCTCGCTAAAGACTCCGAAGCCTCAAAAGAAAAGAAAGAGAAGTACAAATCTCTTGCCCTAAAATCCAAGAAGGTCTCAAGCGATGAAGAAACCTCATCTTCGGAAAGTGATGACGAAGAGTATGCAATGGCGGTACGGGATTTCAAGAAGTTCTTACGAAGAAAACGAAGATATGTCAAGCAGCCATATAACGACAAGAAGGGGTTCCAGAAAAGCAAAGACGACAAGAAAGTAAAGGACGAACGCACATGTTTTAAATGTGGGGATCCTAATCACTTCATTAGTGAGTGTCCCAAACGTGGCGAAAAAAAAGGAGTTCGTAAGTGGTTCGTGGGAATAAGTGAGGAGGAGAACGAGGAAATTTGTCTCATGGCAAAAGACTCAAACGAGGTATGTCCCGAATATCTTTATTATAGTAGCTCATCATTAGATGATGAATCATTACATCGTGAATATAATAAACTTTGTAAAATTAGTCTAAAAGTAATTAACAAAAATAAGATTTTGAAAAACAAAAATGAAAGTTTAGAAAAGGAAGTTCTTGAGCTAAAAGATGAATTAAAACGTTTAGAAAAAGGAAAGGAAGTAGGTAGTGAATGTGAGCTTTATGTTCAACTTCAAACTTTAGTTGATCATCTTGATTCCAAGATTACTAGAATAAGTACTAATACTCTTGATAAAATACTTGATAGTGTTAAAACGGGAAATAATAAAAAGGGTTTAGGTGTTCAGGAACACATTGCGTCAACTAGAGAGATTAAAGAAACATAATTCGTTAAAGCAATCAAAAAACAGGCTACTGTAGTCACGGATCCCTTGAAAAAGGAACCGTCTAGTGTAAATCCAGGGATCCGTGGGTGTGTACCAGCAAACATTAGAAATAATGCAACCACATTATCTAGAACCGACTTTGTTATTGTTAACAAGAAGAAACCAACCCATGTTACTGTTAGTAATGTCAAAAAACCACCTCGACTAAAACAAAATAATTTTTTATGAAAAACAAAGGTCCATCGTTTATCCGAAAAGTAACCATCATCAAATGGGATAGAATCCTAATGCACAAAACGGTTTTCCATTTCAAAACTTTACACCTGGAATGCTTTCTCATATATGCCTCACATGAATGAAATGTATAACACTAATGGACCCATGAACAAACGGGGACCAAACTTTTGAGTTAATTGTTTTCTTAGGTGTGCCTAAAGGTCGACTTAGATTTGGATGAATGGATCAAGGATAGTGGGTGCACGAGGCATATGACCGGTAACAAAGATTTTTTTTCCCCATACGAATCCTTCAATAGAGGAAATGTCGTGTTTGGAAATAGCAAGAGCAAAATCATCGGTAAAGGTACAATTTCTCACAAATCCTTAACCACTAATGATGTATGTCACTTAGAAAACCTACACTTCAATCTACTAAGTATACGAAAAATATGTGATAAAAAGTGCAACGTACTTTTTAGTGAAACCGGTAGTAAAATATTGAAAAACGGTACTACTATAGGAAGAGGCATTAGAAAACATGGAGTCTATGTCATTAAAATCGGTAATGAACCAATAGACAAACTTTTTCTTACTTCTATGGATGATACTTCGACCTTATGGCATCGAAGATTGGGTCACGCCAATATGCGACTTCTTTAATCACTATCATCTAAAGAACTAGTAAGAGACCTACCCAAATTAAAATACGAACATCATTTTTGTGATGCTTGTAACATAGGAAAGCAAGTCCATGCTAGTTATAAAGCTAAAAATATGGTTTCTACTACTAAGTGTCTTGAACTACTACATATAGATTTATTTGGTCCATCCGCTATTCAAAGTTATGGAGCTAACTTCTATACTTTGGTTATAGTGGATGATTACTCTAGGTATACATGGACTAAATTTTTAAAGAATAAAACAGAAACGTTCAATTACTTTGAAATATTAAGTAAGAAAATCCAAAGACAACTTGGAAGTCCTATTGTGTCAATTAGAACGGATCATGGTAGGGAATTGGATAATGAAGTGCAATTTGGAGCTTTTTATGATGCTAATGGTATTACTCACAATTCCTCGGCTCCTCGCACTCCACAATCAAATAGGGTAGTTGAAAGGAAAAATAGAACCCTATAAGAAATGAGTCGCACCATGATTAATGAGCAATCAATTCCTCAAACATTTTGGTGCAATGCCGTCGACACATCAGCTTATATACTAAACCGAGTCGTTATTAGACCATTTTTAGGAAAAACTCCGTACGAGTTACTACAAGGCAAAAAGCCTACGTTAGAAAACTTTAGAGTCTTTGGTAGTAAATGTTTCTTGCTTAAGACTAAAGATCTACCTAAATTTTATCCTAAATCAACCGAAGGTATTTTATTAGGATACTCACCTAATAGTAAAGCATACGTAATAATAAATAAAGAAACCATGAAGGTTGAAGAATCCTTAAACATAAAATTTGATGAAAGTCCACCTAAAGCTACCCTACCTCTTGTCGATAACGAGTTAATAGAAAGTGAATCTATAGAAATCAAGGAAAATATATATTAAGAAGATGAACCATTAAACAATGAAATCATCAATATTAAAGAGTCTAAAGATCATCCCGTAGAAAAGGGTATAGGAAATTTAAATGAAAGAACCTTGAGATCTCAAGTTCAAAACCAAAGTAGTTTATTTTGTTTTGTCTCAACAATAGAACCTAAAAACACTCAAGAAACCATAAAAGATGAAACTTGGGTAATGGCTATGCAAGAAGAGTTAAATCAATTCATTTCTAACAATATTTGGACACTTGTCCCTCAACCTAAAAACCAAAACATAATCGGAATTAAATGGGTATATAAAAACAAGTTAGATGTAAACGGTGTCGTGTCTAGAAATAAAGCTAGACTTGTTGCCCATGGATATAACCAGCAAGAAGGCATAGACTTTGATGAGACCTATGCTCCCGTAGATAGATTAGAGTCTATAAGAATACTTCTTGCTTATGCTTGTGCTCATGATCTTAAGCTTTTTCAAATAGATGTTAAAAGTGCTTTTTCTATATGGGTTTATTAATGAAGAAGTTTATGTAGCTCAACTTCCGGGCTTTATCGATTTTGAAAAACCTAATCACGTGTAAAAACTAAAGAGAGCTTTCTAAAGTCTTAAACAAGCCCCAAAAGCTTGGTATGATAGACTCAAATTGTTTTTAATAAAAAACAACTATACCATGGGGTTAGTTGACAATACACTTTTCACAAAGAAAAAGGAATCATATATAATTATTGTTCAAATTTACGTAGACGATATTATATTCGGATCGATTTGTCAAGATATGTGTGATGATTTCTCAAAAATCATGCATGATGAGTTCGAAATGAGTGTGATGGGAGAATTAAGTTTCTTTCTTGGTGTACAAGTCAAACAAGTTGAACATGGTATCTTATTTAATCATTCCAAATAAATAAAAGAAATGCTTAAGAAATTCGGAATAAAAGAGTCTAAACCTATAAGAACACCAATGTCATCCAATACTAAACTTATCAAAGATGAAGACGGTGAATCCGCCGATAACACCAAATACCGTGGCATGATTGGTAGTCTTCTGTACGTTACGGCTAGTCAGCCGGATATCATGTTTAGTGTATGTCTATGTACTAGGTTTCAAGAAAACCCTAAAACTTCACACCTAGAAGCCTTTAAAAGAATATTTAGATATATTAAGGGTACTACTCAATTGGGATTATGGTATCCGAAGGGGACGGGGGTAGAAACTATTGTATATGCGAATTTTGACCATGCAGGTGATTATGTTGACCGAGAAAAAGTACAAGTGGTGTATGTACTTTTATAGGGTGTTTTTTAACATTTTGGTTCTCGAAGAAGCAAACCGAATTGGCCATTTCAACAACCGAAGCCGAATATGTCTCCGCCGGCAAAGCATGCCAACAAGCACTATGGATGAAATAAGCATTAGTTAACTACGACACCCATCTAACAGACATAGCCATTTTATGCGACAACAAAGGTGCTATTAACTTAAGAAAAAATCCCGTGTTGCACTCTCGTACCAAACATTTCTATTTAGAAAGTATCATCCAAAGACAACATAGCCGACGTCCTCACTAAACCGTTGAAGCGGGAACAATTCAACTTACTTCGTCGTGAAATTTTTCTCATTCTACAAGGTACGTAAACGTTTGCCTTACCTTCTTTTCTGAGTCTAGGATCTCATTTCATACACAACTCACAAACAATATGGGGATTTTCAAAACTCAAGATAAATTTTCTTTTCTTCTTTCTATACAAGAAATTTTTCGAAATTCTTTCTAAAAGATACTTCTCCCCGTATCATTCTTCTAAAAACACTCTCACATCTAGGAAAAACTTTTTTTTTCATTTTTAATAGAAAGTAAAAACCCTTTTCATTGCATCTTATGTCTTTTGAATGCTTAAGGGAATACATAACTAATATGTGTTTTCCGGTACATTCACTTAAGCAAACATGAATTAAGGAGCACTCGATTTATCTCACATAATAATATATATATATATATGCTTTTTCACTTCTTTGTTTATTTTTCTTATTTATAGGAGTCGAGATAACCGCAACTCCAAATGGTTTGCATATAGGCACACACTAGGCACTATTGTTTCCAAAAGGAAAAATTCGAGCTGCTTAAGAACACCAGTTCCTCGGATTCCAGCTTTTACGCTGGACGGATCCCTAACGGGTCGGATCCGTGGGAACCGTGCCACATAAGCAAAATGTTTCTCTTATTTTTATCACTTTGGCTAAAAACTTTCATATTTTCAACATTTTAGCATTTTCACTAATGAGTATGTTACTTAATGCTTGTGTTCTCATGATCACATGCCTTGAATTCATATCAAATCATTAGATTATAGTCCATATTTTGGTTTTAGCATTCATTGCAATGCATTATTTGCTCTATAAATAAGTTTCCAAAATGCTTGCATATCCATCTCTTAACCTGACAAACAATCATCATTATGTCATCCAAAACATCCTCAAACATTGATGAACCATCTAGTGAAAACAATCCTTTTCAAGAAATCCAAAACTTCATCCTACCACCTTTCGTAGTGCCACCACCAACCAAATCTAGGAGAACCGCACGGATTAATATCCGGCCTTGTTGCTTAGCAAAAGCCTTGTCAAAAAGCCCATCACCAACTATTAACTCTCCACCAAATGACTACATTCTAGCACCTCCATCATCTCCCACAAGCTCATCACCACATGCACCAAACGAGTGTCTACTTAACACTCAAATCACTATAGCGGATCTCCTTAAGACTCCAAAAGCAATTCCACTACCCGTGTCCACTCCACCACCCGCTCCACTTCAACCATCAAAAACTAACCAACTAGCTCCCAACTTAAAACCAAAAGAACTAGTCTTTTTAACACCTATAACATCTCCAAACACACTCTATAAAGAACTTGAAACATCACCACCTCTACCTCCCATTATCTTACAAGAACATCTAGGTTCTTATCCACCACTACTCTCTAACATCATGGACTTTGATCCATATTTTCAAACATTTCCACCACATATTCCGCCCTCCAAAAATCAAACATACCCGGAAACCATTCACCAACACTACCCGCACCATCTCCATTGCGAACATTGTCAATCCACTAGGGAACTTGCAATGGAAAGAAGGGACGAGATGCGATTCATACGCAACCACATTCTTGATCGCATCAACTTTATCACTCACCAAAACTTCCATAATTAACCCATATGCAAGTATGGAAGGAATGATAATATTATTTTCTTTATTTTTTTAGTCATTTTAAATAACAATCCTTGTTCTTAGTTTTACATTTTGTATGTGGCATATATACCACTACACTTTGATATTTTATTACAAGGCTTTGTTTACGTACCTTGGCTCTCCATCTTTTTTCTCGTCCTATACAAGATTATATTCCATGTTACTACTAACATTTTTTGTAGGTATTATATTTTCTCACTTGACGCCCAATTCTAAGGGGAGCTACCGTCAAGGGGGAGCTAGTGCTTTGTGGATCATACTTATTATTATTTTCCTCACCTTATTTCCTTGTTAGGATAGCTTTTTGTTTCGACAAAAAGGGGGAAAAGAAGTAAAACTTACATATACTTGCAAAACATACATTTAATCTTAAGTTTTACTCATCATAACATTATGTTTTGTCATCAACAAAAAGGAGGAGATTGTTAATACAAATAAACCATAAAAACATTTATTCTTATTTAGCGATCTCGTTGTGTTTTTTTGATAACAAATATAAAGTTATCATAAGTAAAATTATAAGAATACATCTTATTTTTGTGAAGTACATACATTTGGTCATTCACATAAAATGTTGTAATAACTCGTTTGTTGTAATAGTTTACGTAATAGGATGGGTAATTCAAGACCCATGACCCATACTCATGGAGCTAATCCATAACCCATTACCCACTGCATGACATCATGCATGAAATCATGTTGGGTATTATCCATGACCCATGACCCAATGTCTATAACCCATCACCCAATACCCATGACCCATTGTCTAGATACATTGTATCTTGTTGGGTACTCATGGCTCATACCCATAACCCATAACCCGGTTTGTAACCCAAAATCCGGATTGGTACAACCTAGTTTGCCGGATCCCTAGGATTGCACTGGACGGATCCCCCAAGTCAGGGATCTGTCGGAACCGGACTACAGTAAGCTTCTTTGCCTATAAATAGTGAGCTATTTCTTCATTGTTACTCACCCTTCTTCTTACAACTCTCTTATATATTATCTCACTCTTCTAACTTCCGAGCTCTTGATCAATCTAGTAGTTCTTCTTTCTTTTGTTGTGATTCTCATATAGGTCCTTCTCAAAGGCGTGATCACAATATACTACAAGTCATCCAAGCAAATGGTCCTTGAATGATTTGTCCATCCACAAGATTTCTGTAGCAAGATCTTGTATTTCATATTTCACATAGTTGTTGTGTAATAGTTGTGTTGGTTTGGTCCGCCATGCTAAGAACTCGGTATTTAGCTTTGTACCGGAAAAATTGTAAGCGACGTTGTGAGGGTTATCTACAGTGTTGAAGGAGCTTGTTGACATAGTGGTTGAACTCTCGAGTGGGGAACTCGGGGAGTGAAGTAGGGCAAGGAAGGTGCCCTTGTAGCCGAACCATTATAAATAACTTGTATCGTTACTCTCTATCATTTACTTTACTTGCTTTCATTATTTACTTTTCTTATTACTTTATTATTCTATCCATCCACACGAATTCACATAAGATCAAATCTAAATCTTTGAAACTTAAATTAAAATCAACAAAACTGTTCAACCCCTCCTTCTAGTTTTCCACAAGCATATTACTTTGCTTTTTTTTTTAAATATTTGGTACATGAGCATGTTAAGTTGTACTTTGTAAAGTGGTTATTAAATGATTTTAGTGTTATGTGTCAAGGTATAATCTTAAAATGGAGTTACGGTTCAAAAGTTATGTTTTTTCAAGACTCCAAAAATCTTTTCGATACCTGTCACTAACAATCTTATAATTCCAAAAATTCAGATCCTTATCAGTTAAGTGTTTTAAAACAATGACACATCTCTCCTCAAAAAGTTTTCAAAAATGATTTAAATCCCCTGGGATCCCAAATCTCAAAGGTTTGATATTTGTGATCGGGGGAGAGAGTGTCAGTTAAATATTAAATTTGAGAAAAGGATGATTATTGTTGTGAGATCATACTGCTATTTTCCAAAATTTTCATTTCTGACTCAACAAAATTTGTCTCAAACAATCACTCTTTCCTCCTTGTGCCAAATGATTTCAAAAGCCAACGCACATGGTGAAGGGAAGAATTTATGAAAAATCAAAAACAATTGAGGTACAAAATGCTTTGATTGATTTTCAAGTGACTTTCATTTGGTTTCAAAGGCGGAAAGAACTTTACCAAAAGACCGACCATTCTACTTTATGCATCAGAGTTATAAGGGTGGTAAGGTTATTTATTAGTTCCCATGATCCCGCTAGAGCCAAAGGGATCTACCGAGGGACAATTCACTAGATAGTGTGGAAGTTCTTAGGTATGATGAAAAAAGGAGAAAAGTGAAAATAAGGGAAGAGTGCTAACTCAGAAAGAACTAGGACTGGAATAAACCCAAAAAGGTTCTAATAATGAATTATCGGTAAGCAGTGAAGGGGTTGAAGAATGAAAAAGTAATGAAAAGTGAAAGGGTGAATAGAAATAGCCCTCCAATAATTCAACCTTAGGGCATAAACCGGGTTCAATACATATTCTACTGGTAACTAAGGTAATGCCTGTATTGAAGACAATACGTCATGGACCCAGTGACGTATTGCACTAAACTTCCTAAGCCACTCAAGTTATCTTAAAAGGACTTGTTTCATTCTCATGGGGAACCTACATAATCTATCAAATTTTTCTTAGAGATAGTTGATATTGAAGAAGGAGACCCTCTCCCTAGTCACCGTATAGGAAACCAAAGTGCAAAATTGAGTCTAGAGCCAAGAGATCATCAATAAATCTCATTAGGACACTGTTAGTTCAATTTATGCGATGGGTTATAGAAGGTCTGGATGTAGCTTTACTGGACTGGGTCAGTAAGCCTTTGATGAGCCTGTTTTGTACTAATCAAAGTAATGAGAGTGGTGTTCCTGCGCAAGAAAGGTAAACCGTTAGTCTTATCGTGGGGACGAACCCCACGATTAGACTCCGGCGTGAGAGTAAGTACACATTCTTGAGAGGGAAAGTAAAAGTATGTGTGTGTAATTATGAGAGAGAAAGTTGTTGTACCTTGTATGGGGATTAGAGCCCCTTTTATAGGCGAGGTTTGCCGCTGGGGCTTTCTGGATTATCGCATATAGTGGTTAGACGCCGGAGCCGGCACCTTGGCAGACAAGGGTTCTGTGTTAATCGCGGATGCGGACGTGAGGGGCCTAACGGTTGAAGGTTCAACCCGTTATGTACCTTGCGTGCATTCCAAGGCCTGGGCCATAGCCAATTTAGTCATTGGGCTTACTGTTGGCCCAGGGTTTGTGATTGTTGGACCTGAGTCCAGGATTTGCAGTCATTGGGCCTGAGCCTAGAGTGGGCGTAGAGTATGTTTTGGGCTTAGTAGGCCTGTTGTACATACTATACGTCATCAAGTCCCCCCAGTATAGTACGTTCATTGCGTGCGGATATTGTCGCATGCGGTGGATGTCACTAGACTTGGGTTGACTAAGGATTTCGTCGTGCTTCTTTTTCTTTCCGGAAATACTTTTTTCTACCCTTAGGAACTGCTTATACCATCCAGTCCCCCCAGTCTAGTATGTGCACTGCCTGCGGATATTGTCGCACGTGGTGGATTTACTTAGACTACATCTTGCGGGTCTATTTTTCTTCCGCATTCTCGAAGCGTTCCTTTGACGCTCCCTTTCCTTGGGAAGTGTTTTTGACAACGTGGACGTTTTACGGCTTTTCATGTTTTGGTTGATTTGACTCTGTGGGCCCTTGGTCTTCTACCATCCTTATCCGCGTAGCTTTGATTTTGACCGTTGGATTAGATTGTTTTTGGACGCGTGTCCTCTGTTAGGGTTTTCTAGGTTAATCGTCATTCTGTTTGTATAAATACCCCACATTTTCTCTTTAGCCATTTTTTCTTTTTATTGCTCTTCTATTGTGAACGCTATTCTTTAATCTGGTTTTGCTTTTGGCTGTATCCGTTTTCCACCTTCCGCGGTCAGGTTAGGTTCTTGATTCCCTTTTTCTTTTTCCGTTATGGTTACTTTTTCTTCTACCAAGTCTAAATTATCCCATAAGGCACTTGATCGTTTATGTGTTGATTATTCGATTCTGAGCTTTGTTCATCCGAAATTGCCTGATCCTGACAAAAGTATTCGTGAAGCACCAAATAGAATGTTGGGAATTATGTGAAAGTCTGATTATGCTGAACTTAATGCCGAAGTGTTTCTACTGAAGTGGAGTGGATTCTGCCGAAGACTTATTCTGCTGAAGAATGATAGTGATTAGTTTGATTCTGCGGAAGTGGTTATTCTGTATTTAGTTTATTTAGTGTGGATATACATGAGCTTTATTAGGAAGTGATTGTGTATATCTTGTTTAGTTTTAGGATTATACGTTTCTTGGAAAACGGTTTAGCGATATTGTTTAGGGTTCCTTATCTATAAAAGGAACACATTAGAAAGGTTTATGTACCGATTGGAAAAACTCAGTTTTAGTTTATAAAAAGATCCATAGAGGATCAAGAAGTTCTTAGTTATTTGTTACTTGTGTTTATATTCCGCTGATAAACATTAGTAGTAGAGATTGTCTTTTATTGTGCTTGTGATTACATAGGCATATATAACGATCCACGAGCTCAAGATCTATCAAGGTCTGTGTCTGTTTCAACAAGTGGTATCAGAGCCTCGTGAGAGTCTCTACGATACTAAGGACAAGCTTTTTCTTAACACCAATACAACCATTACAATAACACCATGCCTGGTTCAGATGCTGAAACTGAACTCACCAACAACCAAAACTCCACCCATCTGCAGCAACTAAGTCTTGCTAATAGCAATGCTAAGTTTCCTTACCTTAAAAGGGAGGAATATGATCTTTGGGCTATGAAGATGCAGAACTGGATTTCCAACATTGATTGGAATCTATGGCAGATAATTTTGAAGGGGAACAGCTTGAAGAGAACTACCACGGATGCTGCTGGGATCATGATTAATGTTCCTCCCAAAACTGCTGAAGAGTTGCTAGCAGTTCAGAGAGAAACAAAGGTCAGAACTATTCTTCTACAAGCTATTCCTGAGGATCACTTGAGTGATTTTCACTTCATGCATGATGCCAAGGATATATGGTTAGCTATTAAAGCAAAGTTCGGTGGGAATGAGGAGTCTAGAAGGCTGAAGAAGTCCATGCTCAGACAACAGTTTCAGGACTTTCAGATCTCTGAAGAGGAAGGAATTCACAAGGGCTATGATAAGTTTCACAAGATCTTGAGTCAGTTGCACCAGCTTCAGGCTAAGCCGGATAATGATGACTGTAACTCTAAGTTTCTGAGGTCATTACCTCCATCCTGGCTACATGTGAGCATAGCTTTAAAAGCTAAAGGTGGTTTGGACATGATGACCTTTGATGAGCTGTACAACAAGCTTAAAGCTCTTGAACATGATGTTAGAAGCCCTTTTCGATCATCTTCTACTGCTAGTCATACTGCATTTGTTGGAGCCTCTACTCCAAAGTCAAGCTATTTTCCAAGCTCATATCCATCATCAACTAATGCTGCTCCTTCATCAAGCTCTCTTCCTAGATCCAGTGGAATTATGGAAGATGTACTTGGAACCTTCTTTGCTGATTATGATCCTCAGCAGGAACTGGCTTATGAGGATTTTGATCAGGTGGACCCGCTTGACATGGAAGAGATGAAGCTGAAGTGGCAAGTGGCCATGATTTCCATGGATATCAAGAACTTTGAGCGCAAAGCTGGTAGAAGATTTGGGTTCAAAGGACGTGATCCAGCAAGGTTTGACAAAAGGAAGGTTAAATGCTTCACATGCCAACAGATGGGTCACTTTTCCAGAGAATGCAAAGACAGGAAAGCTGGTGATGAAGTACGATACTCTACTTATCAGCAGTATCAGAAGGATGCAGGAACTTCAAAGGGATCAACTGCGTTGGTCACTCTTGATAGCAATGTGGACTGGAAGCTACATGAGGAGTCTGATAATGATGGTTCTGATAATGTTGGGTTGATAGCAAACTGTACTTCAGAGGATAGGCATGATCAGATTGCCTTGATGGGCATCTCTCAGGTACAAAACTGTTTGTTTGGTTGTAGTGAGCGTTATAATGAACTAAAACAAGCTTATGATATTATGGAACCAAAATATAATGAATACTATGTGGAAGTAGAAGCTTATAAACAGGCTTTAAAAACACTAGAAAGACAAAAGGTTTGGTTACAGAAGAATGAAATAGCTTATGGTGAGAAAATAGGTGTTTTAGAAAGAGATCTTGAATGTGCCACAAATGAGTTAAAATGGTCTGAGAAGTTAAGAGCAGATGTAGAGTCAGAAAATCTAGAGCTTAAGGAAAAACTTAAGGAGGAAATTGCTAGGAATAATGAGTGGATGATGAATGGTAGTAAGTTAGCTAGTCTCATTTATAGCAGTCAAGCTCCCAATTCTACAGTGGCTTTAGGCTTTAAGAAATATGTAGGCCTAGAAGCTAGGGATGACACACGTAGATCTACACCAGCAGGCCTAGCACATTTTGTGAAAGAAGGTGACCTACATGCTGTTCGTGGACCAATTAGAGGTGAGCACATGCCCATTGACCTTTCCACTATTAATGACTTTGATGGATCACACCATCTGTATGGCAAAAAGTCAAAAGACTTGCCAGACCCTAATACTTCTACTAATGACTTTGTCTCTTGTGTTAACAGTGACAAGTCCTCCAAGCAAGGGTCTACAGAGTGTGATTCAAATGACAAGTCCGACCTTCCCAAGTCTGACCTTCCCAAGTCTTCACCCCTGCCTTGCACCCAAGACTACCAATAAGCATGACAGAGTTGCTGCCAAGGAATGCCCTTCCAAGACAGTTGCCTCTGAAGACTTGCTTTTTAATTCTTTGCATAATAATACTGTTAAAAACAATTCTTTTCATGGTTTTGGTTTGAATACTTCTGCTTGTAAGAATACTTCTTTTGGTTTGAATAAATCTTCTCTTCAGAAGAAATGTTTTGTGTGTGGAAGTAAATCTCATTTAATTAAGGATTGTGATTATCATGAGCAAAGAATGAATAGGTGTGGTGATTCTAGGAAATCTAGACCAATGTGGACCAATGTTAATGATATACCACCTTATGTTCCACAAGCTGCTAATTATAATACTTCTTTTCCTTGGAGAAGATCTGTTGGAAAACCATATGTTCAACCAACCAGTGAATATTTTAAAAATGGTTTTTGGCCTAGATATGTTAACCCTATGACTAATGGGAAAGGGTATTGGGATACTGCTGTCAAGACCTCAGCAGGTTGTTCTTGGAATAAACAGAGACCTAAGTTTCATTGGAAACCCAAGAACAATAGTGGATCTTATACTTCTACATGGCACAACTCATATGATCCACAAGGCAGGTTCAAGTCAGCAATGACTTGAGCCTCCATAGTGTACTAATTCTTTGTATATTTTTGTTGTTGTAGGATCATCCCCTTAAGCATAAAGATGTTGGAATTGTTGACAGTGGTTGTTCTAGAAGTATGTCAGGAAACAGGGACATGATGCATAACTTTATACCTATTGAAGGTGGAGGCAATGTAACCTTTGGAGGAAGTGATGGACGAATTACAGGAAAAGGGACCATCAAAACACCACAGCTGGACTTTGAGAATGTTTATTATGTTAAGGAACTTCAACACTTTAATTTGTTTTCAGTCTCACAAATTTGTGACACTAAGAACAAAGTACTCTTCACAGAGAATGAATGTCTTGTGCTGTCTAAAGACTTCAAACTCCCAGAAGATACTTCAATTCTACTGAAGGTTCCTCGGAGTCATAATCTGTATACATTCAATTTATCTAATGTCAAACCAGCAGGTGACTTAACATTGTTTGGTGGCTAAAGCATCTGTGGATGAGTCCACCAAATGGCACAGAAGGATGGCCCATGTCAATTTCAAGACCATCAACCAGCTCTCTAAACTGGGCCTAGTTCAAGGACTTCCTGCCAAAGTATTCACCAATGATCATAACTGTGTGGCATGCAACAAAGGAAAGCAGCACAGAGCCTCATATAAAGGTGTTCCTGTTACAGTAGTAACCATTATTTCTGAACCTCTTCAGCTGCTTCATATGGATCTGTTTGGTCCAACTAGAGTGAGAAGCATTGATCATAAATATTTTTGTCTGGTGATCACTGATGGATTTAGTAAATTTTGTTGGGTATTCTTTCTAAGGACCAAAGATGAAACATCTGAAATATTGAAAGACTTCATTACCCTTATTGAGAATCAGTTGAACAAAAAGGTGAAAGGAATTAGGTGTGATAATGGTACAGAGTTCAAAAATGCCATTCTGATAGAACTCTGCAGGTTAAAGGGAATCAAAAGGGACTATAGCACTCCAAGAACCCCTCAACAAAATGGGGTGGCAGAAAGAAAAAATAGAACCTTAATAGAAGCTGCAAGATCAATGCTAGCAGACTCTAAACTTCCTACCATGTTTTGGACTGAGGCTGTTGGTACAGCTTGTTATGTACTCAATAGAGTGTCCATTACTAGACCACACCTTAAAACACCATATGAACTTCTCTTTGGAAAAGTTCCTGTTATTCATTACCTTAAACCGTTTGGCTGTCAGGTGACAATCTTAAATACCAGTGATCCTTTGGGCAAATTTGATGAGAAAGCTGATGATGGCTACATTGTGGGATATTCTGCTCATAGTAAGGCATACAGAGTTTACAATGTATCTGCAAAGAAGATTGAGGAGACATTGAATCTGAGGTATCTTGAAGACAAGCCTAATGTTCAAGGCCAGGGTCATGTTTGGTCATTTGATCTTGACTACTTGACTGATTACTTGGGTTATGCTAGACATAAGGCTGATCAAAATGCAGATTCTGAAGCATCTCCAACTCCTAATACAGACACTTTGGATGCTAATTCTGACAGTGGGTCTGATGATGAACAACCCATTGTAGTACCTTCCTTCTCTCCTAACAATTTTGTAGGTGACACTTCTAAAGATTATACTGATGTGGGTGAAGATGAATTCTATTATGCTGAGGACCTTGCCAGACTGAAGAAACAAGAGTATGCAGCCAATTTAGATGCTGAGAGGAATACTGAAGAAGGATCAAATGAAGCAATCAGCAGAAACTTCAATTCTGCTGAAGGTAATTCTGGTTCTCCTCACCTCTCCAATTCGGCTGAAAGACATGGTGACACTACTCCTATGTACTACTAAAGTGTCAACAGATCTTGGTGAACCTTATACAAGGTTTCCAAAACCTTCAGATCTTGGTCATCATCAACCTAAAGCAGGCATCTTCAACACACCTTCCTATGATACTGACTTTGAACCTACTGTGACTAATCTTGATGATTCCATTGATGTCAACACCACCACTACAACAAGGATCAACAATGTTCATCCACAGTCTAATATAATTGGTGATCCTAATGCTCCTGTTAGAACAAGAGGCACTGTGGCGCGTTCTAAATATGGACAGGTGGCTTTTGTCTCTTATGTTTCGAATCAGCAGAGAGATAATCACACAGACTATCAACATTGTCTGTTTGCTTGTTTTCTCTCACAAGTGGAACCAACCAGTGTTACTCAGGCTCTTGGAGATTCAAGTTGGCTTGAAGCAATGCAGGATGAGATGCAACAATTTCAAAATCAGCAGGTTTGGATATTGGTACCACTACCTGATGGTAAGTATGCTATTGGAACAAAATGGATTCTGAAGAATAAGAGAGATGCTAGAGGTGTTGTCATTAAAAACAAAGCCAGGTTAGTTGCACAGGGTTATAGACAAGAGGAGGGGATAGATTATGATGAAGTGTTTGCACCAGTGGCAAGAGTTGAGGCTATACGGATTTTCTTAGCTTATGCATCCTATATGGGCTTTATGGTCTATCAAATGGATGTGAAAGGAGCCTTCTTGTATGGTGAAATTGAAGAGGAGGTGTATGTCACTCAACCTAAAGGATTTGAAGATCCAGATCATCCTAATCATGTTTATAAGGTAGTCAAAGCTCTCTATGGACTACATCAGGCACCCAGAGCCTGGTATGCTAGGCTCTCTACATTTCTGCTGAAACATGGTTACAGAAGAGGTGCCATTGATAAGACTCTTTTCCTAAAGAAGAATTCCACTGACATTATACTTGTGCAAGTGTATGTGGATGACATTATCTTTGGATCCACAAAGGAGGCTTGGTGCAGGGAGTTTGAGGAGCTTATGAAGGGAGAGTTTCAGATGAGTGCAATGGGAGAGATGACTTTCTTTTTGGGTCTTCAAGTTCAGCAGAAACCTGATGGTATCTTTATCAGTCAGGACAAATATGTGAGGGACATCTTGAAGAAGTTTGGTATGGAGGGTGTAAGGACTGCTACTACACCTTATGAAGCTCCAAAGTCAAAGACCAATAATGAAGCTGATCCACCTGTAAATGTTCATTTGTACAGGTCTATGATTGGGTCTTTGATGTATTTAACAGCTTCCAGGCCTGATATTACTTATGCTGTGAGTGTTTGTTCGCGACATCAAGTTACTCCACTGACTTCCCATCTCAATGCTGTTAAGAAGATCTTTAAGTACCTTAAAGGCCAACCTTTTCTAGGTCTTTGGTACCCAAAAGAGTCTCCTTTTAAGTTGGAAGCTTATAGTGATAGTGACTATGCTGGTGCTAATCTGGATAGGAGGTCCACCACTGGAGGTTGCCAATTCCTTGGAAAGAGATTGATTTCTTGGCAATGCAAGAAACAAACTATTGTGGCTACCTCATCTACTGAAGCAGAGTATGTGGCTGCTGCTAATTGCTGTGGACAGGTTCTTTGGATTCAAAATCAGTTGTTGGATTATGGGTATAATTTCATGAACACAACAATTTTTATTGATAATCAAAGTACCATATGCATTGTTAAAAATCCAGTTTTTCACAGTCGAACAAAACATATTGAAATCAGGCACCACTTTATAAGAGATGCATATGATAAAAATTTGATAAATGTGGTCAAAATTCATACTGATGATAATGTGGCAGATCTGTTAACAAAGGCTTTTGAAGGACCAAGGTTTCAACACCTTGTGGTCCATATCTGCATGCTTAACCCTTAACTGCAAAGTTTAAGGGGAGGCATAGGCCTCAGGGGAGGCATATGCCTCAGGGGAGGATTTGTGTATAACTTTGCATTTTTGCTATGTAATTTTGTATATTTGATTGTTTTTAACCAACTCTAACCTGCTAATGTAATTTTAGTGTGTTTCTATGTTTGTTTGTGTACATTTCTGTGTTTGTTTTGCAGAATGGTTGTCTCTGATCAGTGGTGCTTTGGTCAAGAAAGCTTAAGCTGGTTTCCACTGAATTCATTGTGCTGAAGTGTGTTATTTGTTTCCTCTGAAGTTGAAGTACTGAAGTTATATGATTCAATCAAAAGAAGTACAGAAGCAAATAGTTCATTCATTCATTCAAGAAACAGTGTACAGCTTACAGATTACAGAGTACTGGCAACATCAAAAACATCTACATGATCTAATAGTCCTAATCTATTACATATCATCTGTTCCAACATCTAAAGATGAGCACGATGAGTATGGCGGCTCACATCTTTCACACTAATAGCTGTTGGATATGCACGATCGCTCACATCTTTTGGCACTAAATGCTGGCTATGCCTTTGTGAAAGCATAACCAACTCTAACAGATGCTAAGGATCAAAATGGAGAGGATGGATTGATGCAAACGAAGAAGCTGAAGCTGATTGTGGCAGAGAGATGAGAAGGAAAGATTTTCCTTTGTGTATCATCTACTCTTTCAATCATACATCAACTTACATCATTTTCCTTTTTCCGCTCCTAGATACGATATGTGATGATGCACCAAAACATGATGCAAAGAGACCAAGCACCACCTTTCTTCCCATAGGAAGTGGGGGATTTTTGGCTCGTGGCCTTCGTTGAGGCCTAGGTGCTGAGGGTTGGGAGTAAGATGTTCCCTCATTATAGGATTCATCAGAATCTTCTGCAGATACACTTGGTTTCTCAACACTTTCATCTTCTGATGAGGAGAGAAAAGGTGACTTCTTTGCTAGTGGATATGGTTTTGGAAAATAGTGAAACCATGAATTGGTATCTTCACTAGATGATGAGGATGATGATGAGGATGTTGTTGTGAGATCTATGATCTCAGGGTTGGTACTCATGGTTATTTTGGCTAATTTTGAAGAATTGAAGGATTTAGGGTTTGATATATTATTTGGGGATTTTTGATGAAGAAGTCAAGGTGCATTGGGATTGTTTTATAGACGGGTTCAAGTGGTAAGAGAATTAATGCGTGTGGGTGAAACAGTAAAAGATATTTACTGAAGCTTCGTGAGTAAGTCATCTGTTTCTACTGAGTATTCTACTTCAGCAGAATGGTGTTTCGTTTCTACCGAAGTTATAAGTGAATTCAAGTAAAAGTAGAAGTCCACGTCATCCTTGGTCAACTTTGACTAAATTTGGGAAACTTCTATTTATTCGTTACGATATATTTTCACTCCACATAAGTAATTCACTTACTATTATCATTAAAAACACTTCCTTTGGTGCAAAATCCTAACCCTAAACCTCAAAATCACTCATGGCACTTCAATTTAAACACGATCATAACAAGGTCGCTTTTCTTGGTACGGCTCGAGGTGATGAGCTTTATAGACCGATGATTTCTTTCTTACTAAGATCAAAGATTGTATATGCATTGACGCATTCTCCTGATGCTATATACGAAACTTTGATTACTCAATTTTGGGCATCGGCAGAAAAGAGAGGTGATACTGAGATAGTTGCAAGTGTTGATGGACAAGTATATGTGGTGACAGAGGAATTGATCAGAAGACAACTTCGCTTGGATGATGAGAATGGTGTTTATCATTCTGATTCTACGATGGTACTTGAAGGACTTAGAGCTATTGGATATCAAAGTTCGAGGACAGATATGTGGTTGAAAAACAAGCTTTGTCCTATGTGGAGGTTCTTGGTACATACGTTGCTACAGTGTTTGAGCAATAAGTCTGGAGGATGGGATCAGTTTTCAACACAAATGGGATGCGGTATTGTTTGCTTATCTAAGGGTTTGACTTATAATTTCTCTAAGTATATCTTTGATAATATGGTAGAAAACATCACTAGGAAAAAGGGAAAGTTTTTGATGTACCCTAGGTTCTTACAGATGATATTGAATGTTTCTACACAAACCCAGGCGTTTCATCCCATAAGTGTTCTGACTCCTAAGTTATTTGCTACAATGAGGACTAAATTTGAAGGGACACATTTTCCTTTGTTAGCTGCCATGTTACCTCAGGAGAATGTGACTGATAATGAGCTTAATGTAGTTTTACCTTCTTCCATTCCTACTGATGGAAATCTTTCAGTAGATGGTAATGAGGGTCCTTCTGTTGTTGCTGAAGCATCTATACCTTCATCAAGACCATGTTCTAGTCCAGCATTTATCCAAGTTCCTATTGAAGAAGTTCAGGATCAAATTGATGAAGTTCAGGTTGATACTGATAGATTGCCTACACCAAGTCCTGTTAGGACTCAATTTGGTGCAGGATGTTCTAATGTTGATCAGGTTGATGTTGCTCCTGAACAGTCTAATGAAGTTCCAATTTGACTGAGCAATCGCATTCTGATGAAGATTCTATTTCACTTACCTCATTATATGATTTGGTGAACAAGCTTTCAGGTGAGGTGACTGGTCTTAAGACAGAACTTACAGAAACTAAGTCTGTTCTTGGTCAGAAGATTGTGGAATTGGAGGGTAAAGTTGAACACTTGGAGAAATTGCTAAGTCAGAAGGATAAAAAGAGATGTGTGGTTTCTTCTGAGGAGGAGGCTGAAGAGAATCTTAATGAATCTCTTGATATATTGGCTGATGTGGCACTTACTTCTAATGTTTCTTCTTCTATTGCTAAATCTTCACGAAGAAAGGAGTCTAGCAAGGAGCCTATTCTATATACTAGCAAAAGACGAAAACATTCTTTGGATAAGGTATCTGCTGACACATCAAAGGAGCTAAATATGAAGGATGCATCTACTGATGGTTTAGTGAAAGAGGTTACTTCTGAAGGTCAAACTTCATCTTTACCAGAACATTCAAATGTTTCACCTTCCGTAGATGATGAAGAGGTTTTTCTTGCTGGGAGAACGTATAAGTTGAATGCTTCTCCTGATGTTTTCTCTACACCAGTTGAGGAATTGTCTCAACCTATTTCCTCTGATGTGGGTGTGATTGGTTCTTCTGAAGCTCACATTGGTTCTGCTGAAATTGGTTCTGCTGAGACATCTTCTGAAACAGGACAGGATCCTGTGATTGATGATTTGCTAAAATCAGGTACAGTGACTAAAGAACAATATCAAGCTCAGGCTGGAATGTTTGCTGATTATGAAGATATTCAGAAGAGTCGTGTTGTGGCTAAGTTTCTTCAAGATCAGTATGCTTCTGATTTGTCTCCTGAAAGGAAATTAGAACTTGATGCTTTCTTTCCTACGATTACTGATGATCAATGGGATGGTTATATTTCTCAAGGTGCTTCTGATCCTACTCTTGCAAAACTTATCTTAGGAGATTCTTTTAATGATGATGATTTTGTGGAGAAAATGAAGGCACTTGGTAATCAAAGAAAGCTAGAATCTGCTGTAAAGAGAAGAGCTCTTATTGATCAGAGAAATAAAGCTAAAAGAGAAAAACCTATGACAGTTGCTCAGAAAAGGAACTATATGAGAAGAGTTGTGAAGAATGCTTCTATGCATAATTCTGGTTTATCCATGAAGCAAATCTTGACTTGGTCTGATGATACTTTGATTCGAGAGTATAATCTGGTTATGAAGTTTTCTTCACAAGGTACTACTTCTTCTTCTCCATTGAAAAATCGTGATTCCATGACTGATGTTCCTACAGCCAAGAGACAGAAAACAGTTGAAATTGTGGATAATTTTGATACTGTTTTGCCTTCGGTGGCATCTTCAGTTGTTCCTTCTGAAACACCTTCTGATGCTACTCCTTCTTCTGAACTGGTTGTTTCTGCTGAATCTTCCTTGATTTCTTCTGACATGTTGTCCAATGTAGAGCTTAATGATTTTCTGATTCAAGAGACTGATTTACAGATAGGTACTAAACACATTGCTGATATGGAAAAACAGAGTTTGGTTACAAGATGTTCTGACAGATTGGCTAAGAAACATGCTTCAAGGAATACTGATTTTGATATCAAGGCTGATGAGTCTACTTTTATTGAAATTGGAACTGTTGATGATTTTCATGAAGGAACTCATGTGACATTGGTTGATTGGAAAGCTGGAAAGCTTAACACTGTGTATAGGCTGGATGATACTGTTCTTGAGTTTAACTTCTTGAAAGATATTCTTCATTTAGTGAATCGACATGATTTGAAAATGCTTTATGATCATGTGATTCAGTATTATAAGTTTCATCAAGCAACTGGTTCTGGTTTATATCTGTTAGGTGATCTTCAAGTTATGTTTGATTCTAATTCTCCAAATGGTAAAGGGTGTTCTATTTGGAAGAATTCTCATAAATGGGAGATTGAGAGTTGGAGGTTTTATCCTTTGCCTTGTGTTCATGTAGTTCAGACTACATGTGGGATGATTTTGTGTATGCTATCAGATAAGCTTTATCCTTTATCTGATACTTTTATGGAAAGATTGCTGAAACACAAGTTGGTAGTGCCTCCTAATTCTGTTGGCAATGATGACCTTCATGCTACTCAATGTGTTGGTTTGATTAAGAATCAACTTCTATCACATAAAGGTTCATCTTAATTGTAATAGTTTGTAATATTTGTTTTCTTTCTGAGTTAAAAAAAAAAAAAAAAAAAAAAAAAAAAAAAAAAAAAAAAAAAAAAAAAAAAAAAAATGTTTTTGGTTTTATCTAACTTTTCTTGCAGGTTTGTTGTATCATTTTTGGTTATTGACTCACCTGATATACTTTGGGTATGTCAAAGAGTTAGCTAGTCCAAAGGGTACAGCTTTGGTAAAGACACATCAAATCTGTTGATAGCTGTAATGATTTGCTCAAAATCATAGGGTATGCAACCGCCTATGCTTTATTGCTGAGTGTTGTATGGTTTTCAATTCACCATGGTTTATTCCTGTTTGGAATCCAAGAATTGGCTAGCCCATTTGTATATGGCATATGGTAAAGGCAGTGGCATTCCATATTTGGTTTTTAATTCACCAATTCTAAGAATTGACTAGTCCTGAGCAAACGGCTACAGGTAAAGACATTTCAAATCCGTTTATATGGTTGCTGGTTTGCCCATAAATCAGATGGTTATCAGTGTACCATAGTTTACGAACTGAAACATATGGCTACTCCAGTAGTGATGGCTATTGGTAAAGAGACATCAAATCCATTTATTTTCAATGATTCACCTCTCACAGGAGTTCACACACCTGGATGTGATGAGAATAGTATGAAACTAATCTGTTTTGATGTACCTTTTGTCATTTGTTGCTGCAAAGATATGGGGTTTTATAGTTTCTTCATCATAGAGATGTTCTTTGGATTCTTTGCTATTGCTGTTGTTCGTGTTCAATCCTCTGGTGCTGTAAGATCTATCAAGAAACTGGAACTTAACAAGTCAAATTCCAGTTTAGGGGAGGATTGTTGGGAATTATGTGAAAGTCTGATTATGCTGAACTTAATGCCGAAGTGTTTCTACTGAAGTGGAGTGGATTCTGCCGAAGACTTATTCTGCTGAAGAATGATAGTGATTAGTTTGATTCTGCGGAAGTGGTTATTCTGTATTTAGTTTATTTAGTGTGGATATACATGAGCTTTATTAGGAAGTGATTGTGTATATCTTGTTTAGTTTTATGATTATACGTTTCTTGGAAAACGGTTTAGCGATATTGTTTAGGGTTCCTTATCTATAAAAGGAACACATTAGAAAGGTTTATGTACCGATTGGAAAAACTCAGTTTTAGTTTATAAAAAGATCCATAGAGGATCAAGAAGTTCTTAGTTATTTGTTACTTGTGTTTATATTCCGCTGATAAACATTAGTAGTAGAGATTGTCTTTTATGGTGCTTGTGATTACATAGGCATACATAACGATCCACGAGCTCAAGATCTATCAAGGTCTTTGTCTGTTTCAACATAGAAAGATCGGTATTTATACCCGTTTCTTTGAGTTTGCTAATTTCCGCCTACCCTTGTCCTCTTTCCTTGTTTCGATTCTCGACTACTATGGCATTCATATCTCACAGCTTTCCGTTATTGGTGCTGCTAAGGTTTCTCAATTTGAAATTCTTTGTTTTGCACTTGGTATTGAACCCTCAGTTGGTTTGTTTAGGTGTTTTTATGCCTTGTTTCGCAGCCGTGGCTGGCTTTCTTTTAGTAAACGTGCTGATAGCTTTGGTGTTTATAATACCAAGCCCCTTGATTTCCTTAAAAGTTGGAACGACCACTTTTTCTGGATTGACTCATTTTCTTGTCCTTCTATTCATCATTTCTTCGTTGTTGGACGTCTTCCTAAGGATGCCACCCCTAGGGATACAGAATTTAATGCTGAACATGTTGCCTCCCTTGTTACCAATGCTTCTTCTTTTGTTAAGTTTTCGGAACCTTTCCTCTGTTTGGTTGGGTTGAGCCATAATTATACTTTGGGCAACGACTTTTATCCTGTGTTTTATGATCAAGAGAATCGGGGTGGGTATCCCCTATCTATGTTTTTCTTCCTGCTACTTTATTCTTATTTTGACCTTACCTTTTTTTCTTTCCCGTTTTGTTTGCTGCAGCTATGGATTTGTTGTCTTTGGTTAAGTAGAAGAACCCTTTGGAGTTGCTTGTTGATACTCGGCCACGGAATAATGATGAAGTTCCTTTGCTAAAATTGACCGAAGGTCGTACTGTCTCTCTTGTTCCTCCTTCTTCTGATGAAGTTAAGTGTGTAGCTGTTTGTTCCGGAATCGGAGTTTCTCAATCATCCGGTGGTGCTGTTCTGCGACCTGATTGTTCGGTTTCTGATATTGGTTTTGATAGTGGGGTGGCCTCTAGTTCTGGTAGGAACAGGAGGAAAGTTGGCATCGGCTTTATCCATCCCCCTAAGAAGGCAAGGAGTGACCTTAACGATTCTGGTAGGGCTTCTACTGGTGGTAAGTCTTCAGAGTTCATTAAGAAGTTTCTAACTCAAAGTTCGCAAACTCTTGAGTATTGCTTGAATGCTTTGCCCACTCATTCTACTTCTTCTCCTTTATTTTCAACTACTCCTTTTTGTGAAGCTGGGACATCCACTGAATTTGGATTTGGTTTGCTTCATCTTCATTGCTCTCCTTCCAGGTTTGTTGTTTATACTTTTGTCTTTTCATAATTCCTTTGTCTTTCCTTCCTTTACTTGCTCTTTATTTGTTTATTCACAGTTCTCCTGCGCCCGTTATGACGGATGCCATCGTTACTACTGTTCATTCTATGCAGAAAGGGAAGAGTCAAGTGGATGTTCCTTCCTTTCTTCCGGATAGCCTTTCTCCGGTTGGTGGTGTTTATCCCATTCTTGATGACCTTTCGGATCTTGACGTTTCAGCTGGGGACATCCGTATCGTTGATGGTCCGGATTCTGATTCTCCCTCTGGTGTTGATGTTCCGAAATGGAATGTTACCAAAAGTTCGCTTCTTGATGATGTTGATGAGTGTCGTGCTATGGTAGACGAGTTCGCTCCTCCTACCTTCTTTTCCTCTATCCGTGATATGGGGTATGAACGCCTCCTGGGTGAGTTTAATGTTGCCGTGGCGCGACAATTGTGCTTTAGTTCTGAAGTTCGTCAGCGTTTAGAATATAATGCTATGGAGCGGAAACGCTTATTGTCTTTGTTGGCGAGTAAGGATAATGAGATTTCGACTCTGAAGTCTGAGGTTGCCAATGCTATTTCTTCCGAGACATCGTCTGCTGCTGTGTCCTTAGCAGCTTCTGCTGCCGAGCTCTCGTCCCTAAAGGACCAGAATTCTGCGTTTGAAGGAGAACGAAATTATCTTCGGGCCGAGGTAGCATTACTTCAATCATCCCTTGATGCCAAGGATTCTGAGTCATCCTATTTGAGAGCCGAGATTGTTGTTCTTAAGTCTCGGAATTCCAGTCTATCCAAACAGGTATGCGGTCGTGCTCTTGTCTATGTATAGATATATATATATTTTTCCTTCGTTGCCTCTTGATTTTGTTTTGTTTGTAGATACGGACTTTGGAAGAGTCATGCTCTGAGCTCTGTAGCCGAGCTCCATCCTTTGCTGCTTTGGAGGAGGAATTATGTAAGATTCAGGATGCTAAGATGGTCGGACTTATGCGGAAGGTTGATTCGGCTATTGCTGACTTGTATGCCCTAGCTAGTCATCTTGATGAGGAGTTTTATCCTTGATTCCTTACACTATTATCTAGCCGTCGTTGGTTATTAACGAACGGTATGAGCCTTGCTGTGTTTAAGTGCTTAAACTCTCCAGAGTATACTGCGGCAATGGCAAAGGTTATTGAGCGTGCCATTGATAAGGGTATGCAAGAAGGCTTAGCTACGGGTATTATTCATGGTAAGGAGAAAAGAGAGCTTGTTGAGCTTGCTGCATATAATCCTTCTGCAGAAGATCACTATGTTTCTACTATGAGGGCCCTTGAAAATGTGGAGTTTTCTTTGCTTTCCGTGCTTAAATCTAGCAAGAATGCCGGTATTGCTGAAGTTATGGATCTTCTCCGTGTTGATGAGCCTTCTTCGAATGCTCCCATGATTGCAGGGTTACAGCCAGATCTTGAGCAACTCATTGTCCTTGTTTATGATAAGGGTAGTAATGTTATTGTTGGCAACAACTCTTTGTCTTGCTCTTTGGAGGTTGTTCAAAGGAGGGTTGATCAGGTTAGAAAATGCCTTGATGGTTATTGGTTGTCTATTGCCGATGTTTACAATTCTTCCATTGATCCTTTGTCCGCTCGTAATGTAATGGGTGTGGAAACATCTTCAGCTGGTGAGCTGTGTAACATATTGGATTTCACAAACACATCATATCATAACATAAATGAGGCGTATGGTTTAAGAGTTTAGAGAGAGAAAGTAGAATGGGAGCCTTTCTAGAGAGAGAAAGTAAACAAAAGATAACAGGTTAGATTAGAATGAAAGGTCCAACCCTCTACCTTGGGAGGTAGAGGGTATTTATAGTTACATACTATACGTCCTTCTAACGGACTGTGGATCAGGCATACAGTGGGTAAAGACCCGTCATTCCTCCACGGTGTTCCACTAAACTATTCTACGCTACTAACTAACTAATTAACTACTGAATAACGTAAATAATGACACGTCTACGAGCTAACATATGCTAGACCATAATTGGGGTGACCGACACTTAAACATGGAATTTCCAATTCCTAACAATCTCCCCCTAAGGGAGGTCACCCCATGAAATACATTCTGCATCCTAGCATTCTTTCTTTGTCTTTTATTCTGAGCTCATAGACTTCAATTCTTCAAGTTTCGCAATCTTTGTGCCTTAGTAGCGATTCTTCATAGTCCGCATAATTTTGTACTTTTAATGGAGGCCTTTAAACTGATCCGATCTTTGAGCTTTCTTCGAGATCATCAACCACAGTAAATCTCTGGATCACCCTTTATTGTGTTGCCATCATGTGATGTTGTGACTTTTGGACCGACATGCTCACACTTTCTAGATCATGACATCTTTTCATCAGAGTAGCGGAAGCTTTACTGGTTCATGATATTTGCAGCTATCAGAGCCAGGTTATGTAGATAAGCACTTTTGTCATGATTTCTTTAATTAAGTGTGGATGCTGTGAGCATGCCGCTTTGGATTTACTCCTCAATTCTGATCAGCTGCAACCGTCTAAATGTACCTGCAAACAACAGTTAGCAATAAAACACACGAAAGTGTCTTTGATCACTTTCATTGAATTGAGGTACACGGCCCACGGTTCCCCGTTGATCAGTACAAGTACTGCATGTGATCAGGTATAATTCCGAAGAATCTCCTTGATTGGGTTTCTCAGCTGTTCTAGCTGTTCTCAAACCGGAACGTCTCAAAGAAGACAACACGGAGTGAGTGAATTAGCGAATTGAGATTCACTGATTGATGAAAAATGATTTGAAAACAATCGCGTATTGCTTAAAGAAAGAGTTTTGCAATACGACGAAGGTTTTATGAAAAAGATTAATTTTCAATCAAAAATACCTTTTGTATTTGAAAGGAGTACACATTCGATGTGCTAGAGAAAAGAAGAGATTTGCACATCGAACGGTTTTTCCAAAAGTATTTTTTTCAATCAGAGATACTTTTAGAATTTGAAAATGAATACACATTCGATGTGCTAGAGAAAAGAAAAGATTTGCACATCGAACGGTTTTTCCAAAAGTATTCGTCAATTCATTTCCTGGACCAAGGTTGATTCAAGAATGAATCGCCCCATCATTTATATCCAGTTGTCACAAGCTTGATCATTTGGAAAAGATCTCACATGTCACCCACCAAGAGCTTGTTTGATGTTGGCTCTAGAAGGATTTCCATCTTCATCGTGAATATTTTTACATATCACTCGGATGTTCTAGCAATACCATAAGGATAATGCGTAGGACTCTTAATATGTACTTACTTTCCATATTGTGTGAAACAGCAAGTCTTCATTATTTTTGTGTCCTAATAACATATTGTGGATGATCTCTTGGCTCTAGACTCAATTGTGCACATTTGATTTCCTATGCCGGAGACTAGGGAGAGGGTATCCTTCTTCAATATCAACAATCTCTAAGAGAAAGTCGATAGATTATGTAGGTTCCCCGTGAGAATGAAACAAGCCCTTTTGAGAGGAACTTGAGTAGCTTGGGAAGTTTAGTACAGTGCATCACTGGGTCCATGACGTCTTGTCTTCAATACTGGAGTTACCTTAGTAACCACCAGTAGCATATGTATTGAACCCGGTTTCTGCCATAAGGTTGAATTATTGGAGGGCTGTTTCTTTTCACCCTTTTCACATTCATTTCTTTTTCATTCTTCAACCCCTTCAGTGCTTACCGATACTTCATTACTAGAACCTTGTTGGTTTTATTCCAGTTCTAGCTCTATCTCAGTCCGCACTCTTCCCGTATTCTTATTTTTCTCCTTTCTTTCATCATACCTAAGGACTTCTACACTATCTAGTGGATTGTCCCTGGGTAGATCCCTCCGGCTCTGGCGGGATCGTGGGAGCGAATACCTAACCTTACCATCCTTATAACACCATGCATAAAGTAAATTGGTCAGTCTTTTGGTATTGTTCTTTCCTTCTTGAAACCAATTGAAAAATCATTTGAAAATCAATCAAGGTACTTGTGATATAATATGGAAAGCATTTTGTACCTTAATTGTTTTGATCATTTAGAAATGCTCCCCCTCATCATATGCATATGATTTTGAAATTGTTTCGCACATGGAGGCAAGAGTTCTTTAAAATATATTCTTGATCACAATTTTCATAGAAAAAGCCATTTGATTTTCTTGGTAAATTCTCCCCCTCAAAATGTGCGTTGGTTATTTGAAATCATTTAACACATAGAGGAAAGAGTTCTTTGAAGAAGTTTTCACGATTGCCAATAGAAACCATTCGCTCCCCCTCAATATGTGCACCGATATACGAATGAGTTTAGCATATATTAGAGATAACTTGCACATTGAATCAAAACGATCATCATTTAACAGGTTTCATAATTAAATCACAAATTCTCCCCCTATAAAAAATATCAAACCCTTTGAGATTTTGGATCCAAAGTGATTTAATAAGGTTTGGAAAACATGGGAGAATATGTGGCCTTGTTTAAATACTCTTCTGGTTTTTTGGTTAAATGCTCATCCACAATCATGTGCATCATGTATTCGAAATCGTTTGGCACATGAAGGAAGGAGTGCTTTTGAAACAATCACCCTTTTAAAACCGATTTGAGATTTAAATCACGATCTCTCCCCCGATCAAAAATTTCAAACCAATTGAGATTTTAGATCCCGATTGATTTAAATCATTTGGAAAATTTTGGGGAAAGACGTGGCCTGATTAACTTTTGAAAAATGACATATAAGGAACAATTTAAGACATTAAAGATTGTTAGTGTCAGGTATGATAGTTTTAAGAGATCTTTAATTAAAATAAAACAGTTTCACAATCAAACAAGAACAGAAAAAAAATTCATTTTGAAAGATCTTTGAGTTTTAAAGAATATCATACCATGACATAACATTGAATCTTTAGATCACCACTTTATTACGTACACACGGACTTTTATGAAGAAATATCGTTTGAAAATATTTTATTTTAAATCACTCTCCCTCTCAATCCATGACTTTAGTCGTTGATTGAGTGACTTTAGTTTAAAGTGAAGTCCGGTGATTTTCAAAATTAAGTCCAATTTATTTTCAAAACCAATATTTTTCCATTTTTCAACACAATATTATTTGAAAATTGTTTAAAAAATGGTATCAAATTTCCTGCACAAAGATACTTTAGGTGGTTGAGAGCCTTATGTTGTTGCTGTAGGGCTTGGAAGAAAAACCGTCTGCTGATGCAGTGAGACTTCATACGTTGCATTTTAATGCCAACTGAGGTCAAATTAAGCCCCGTTTCTTCATTTGTCAACCCAAGATATAGTTACCCTTTCCTTTCGGCATCCAATCATATTCTATTGTAGGATCCGGATCGGGAACATTCTTATATACCAATATACATGCATACGTTAGTGAACACACATACAGATATATGGTGGTCGACATCACCCAAACAGCAATCGACTAATCAAAGTCAATACAACATATCAATCAGATCCTAAAAGGCATGGGAATAATGTGTTCCTTAAACTCTAATCATCTAATCCTAACAATCTTATCCTAGGCACCTAGTCCTTCAACGTAGGTTAACATGTTTAACATTTAAGTATATAGGATAATTAGATAAGTCTGTTAGATGATATAAATTTGAAAACATTCTCCCCCTCAATCAATGACTCATTTTTTTGAAATGTTTAAAAGCGCTGAAGTCATTGATTTAGTTTTCAATTTTTACGAAAACTTGATTCTGATTGATTTTCAAGCAACTCATTTTACCACCATTTTGTTAAAACAAATATTTTTCTGAAGAATTTTAGAAGGAAAAATATTTGAGTAGGAACAACAGTCCTTCGACATACTTTCCTCATTATGTTTTAGGATAAGTGCACGAAATATTTGAAAATTGGTTTAGCATAGCACTTTCCTTTCTTGAAGAGCGGGTTGCTATTAGAAATAATAGCAAGCCATAGTTTGAGCACAGGTTACAGTCTGAAGTAACTGCAAGCCATATTTTGAAGCGCGGGTTACAGTCTGAAATAACTGTAAGCCATATTTTGAGACATGTTTAGAAAGAAATATTTACACCTCCTGCTTGAACTTCATCTAAAGTCCCGTGCCATTATTGAATGACATTTCTAAGACCATAGATATTATCGATACCAGAAGACATGTCTTGAGAAAATAATATTTTTGGTATTTTTAAATTTTATGATTTTTATGGGTTTTTGTTGGTTTTATAATTTTCTATTTTCCTTTTGTTGCTTTTATATTTTTGTATTTGGTTTTTCGATAAATATATACAAAGATAGAAAAATAGTTTAAGAGGATGATGATACGAGTACCAAGAAAAGGAAATCGTTCAGCACTTTGTAGAAGATAGAAGTCATCATCTCTTAAACTTTCACCACCAAAGCATTCGAGGCTCTTGAATCATCGCAAGAACTTGAGCCTTCTAAAAGTGAATCTTTGGCAGCTTCCCCCCAAACCGACAATCCTCGAAAAAAGACCATTTCCCCCAAGAAGAAGAAGTGAAGCAAACAGTCTAATTGTATGAAGCTCAAGAACCCAAAGAAGACGATAACACCAAAGTAACAAGTTAACACAGATCATTTCTGAGGTTATTAAACCCAAAATAAATGATTAAGCCCGATCACATGAACTTGTTGTGCGTCCCCGATGTACACATAACTCTTCATGTTTGAGCAGATGTCAATTTAGGAGAACAGTATATCAACACCTTCATTTCACCAAATGCATTCCAGTTATCTAACATATAACCAATCAGCCCATAACGTACACATGTACCCAACAAGAGAAGAGACAATGACATCATAATAACTGGTTGAATCACTGATCTTCTTTGCGAATGTCAACTCCGGAATAACTGATTAAGCTCGATCATGTGAATATGTTGTGCGACCCAGATGTACACATATCTCTCCCTTGATGGTTGCGATCTCATCGGAATCATCATTAAATTGTGTGCATGAAGCACTAACCAGAAGCACTTTATCTTAAATCATATAGAAGATGTCGATAAGCAATATCATCTCACGCTCCACATATTCTTCTCATATTTCTCCCGGGATTACTTCAATAGAGAAGAAGTATTAGGTTCATCACATGTACTCGTTGTGTGTTTAGATGTATATCTCCTTCCCCCTTGGTAGTTTTGATACCTCAGAATCATCAACACATTATACATGCCAAATACTCTTGAAATAGAGAAGACCAAACAATTAGCTCAACTGAATCCTGTGAGAATCAACTGCTACAGAAACTCTCCTTGACTACCTTAACCAACCCAAATGTAGACAATTTGAAGTAACCACAGATGAAGTGTTGGGTTTTTGGTTCCTTGGATTAAGAATTATTCTAAGTATTGGAACCACGGACAGAGGTGATAAAACCAAGGACAGTAGAATGGAACCACTGATGAAGACAAACCGCGGCTAGTAGTATTGTGTAACCACGGATATTGATATGTAACCACTGCTAGTCTTGTATAGTCGGTTTAGTGTTATGTATCAGATAAATATGGAAAAGATATTTATCTTGTAGGTTACGTATTGTATAATGTAAAGGACTCCTTAGCCTATAAAAGGAGGTCATAGGTTAGATTAGATATACGTATGTTTTATGTCTAAGGTCGATACACTTCAAGGTTGTAAAACCCTAATACTGGTTAGAGTATTCGTATTAATAATAATATTGAGGTGTTGAATGTTTATTGTTCTTCTTCTTAAGATTAAGTATTAAATTCCGCGTGATACTTAATAAGTATTTGTTTAAAGTCAGTTTCTATATTAGATTATTTGCTCAACTGGGATCAACAAGTGGTATCAGAGCTTGTGATCTAGAAACTGTAACAAAAAAGAAGTCAAGTTAAGTTCTATTCAAGAAAGTTAAGATGTCTGACGAAACCCACATGGTTACTGCATCAAAGGTACCTATGCTGAAGCAGGGAGAGTACCAAATTTGGAGAATACGAATGAGGCAATACATTTGTATGATTGACTATGCCATCTGGGATGTTGTAGAAAAGGGAGATACTCTTCCTAAGAAGAGTGCAGATGGTACTGCAATAGCCATTATTAGTGAGATTGACAAGGCAAAAAGGAAACTGGAGATTAAAGCACTTAGTATTCTCTCCATGGGAATACCTAATGCGTTTGCACTGGACTTTGATCATTATGAGTCTGCTAAAGAATTAATGGATGCTATTGAAACAAGGTTTGTTGGTAATGAAGCTACAAAGAAATCAAGGAAGAATATGCTAAAGTATCAGCTTGAGAACTTCACTGCTCTAAGTGGAGAAAAACTTGATGGCACTTATAACAGACTTCAAAAACTTATCAGTCAACTGAAGTCTGTGGACTACAAAGTTGCTCAAGAAGATATCAATCTTAAGTTTATGAGAAGTTTGTCACCTGACTGGGCTATGCATACTGTTGTGTGGAGAAACAAAGATGACTTTGATCAGATGACTCTGGACAATCTCTACAACAATTTGAAGGTTTATGAGTCTGAAAAGAATATTGCTGGTTCATCTTCCTCTACACAAAACATTGCTTTTGTTTCAACAAACCATATGAATCCTCAAGATGCATCCATTGCTGCTTATGGTATAACCACTGCTATTGCTAACAATACCACTGTTAGTGATAATGTCAGTGATGGTGCAATCTGTGCTTTTCTGGCTGATTTAACTACCAGTGTTACTGTTTTGAATCAAGATCTAGATCAAATTGATCCTGATGATCTTGAAGAGATAAATCTGCAATGGCAAATGGCTATGTTAACTCTACAAGCAAGGAAGTTTCTAAGGAGGACTGGAAGACAGGTTAAGTATGATGGTCAAAGGAGAGCTGGATTCGACAAAAGCAAGATGGAGTGCTTTAACTGCAAAAAGAAGGGTCACTTTGCTAGGGAATGTCGAGCTCCTAAGAGAATTGAAGGCATTAAAAAGACCACTGAAGAGCCTGCTTCTTCTTCAGCTTTGGTTGCTCAAGATGGCATTGGTGATTATGACTGGAGTGATCAGATTGAAGAAGGTCCCAATGCAGCTTTTCTTGCTAGTGAAGCTTCTAAAGAGCATAACTTTGCTCTTATGGCTTATGCTTCATCTTCTGGTTCAGATTCTGAGGTATCCAATGATTCTAATAAGTCTACTTGTTCCTTTAAATCATGTCAAGATAACTTAGAATCTCAAAAAGCTATCACTGAGAGTATAAGGAAAGAAGTAGAAATACTGTCTCTAGATAACTTAGGTTATAGAGTTGCTCTAGAAAGTGTTGAAGAAAAGCTTAATTACTGTATTAAATGTGAGTTTAAGTATGTTGATAAAATTAATATACTAGGTGGTGAAATTGACCTTAAGGATAGAGAGATTAAGATGCTTAAAGAGAAACTAGAAAAGGCAGAGAGTGTAAAACAAGAAGCCCTAGAAGACAAAGAAAAACATATTGTTAGGGTTGCTAAAACACAGTATGCTTCTGACTTAGTAAATAAACCAATAGGTCAAAAACTATTCAAGGAGAGTACTGGTCTTGGATACAACAATATGCCACCACCCTCTCTGATGAAACATGCACCACCTGCAAAAGAACTGTCATTTAGTAGTGAATCCAGTTTTAACAAACCTATAGAAGAGATTAGTAAGACTGAAACACTTAAGATAGGTTCTGATAAGTCATCTGATGCTCCCACAATTGAAGACTGGGAATCAGATTCTGAGGATGATAGAACTGAATCAACTAAGCCTGAGAAGATAGAAAAAGTTAAGAAAGTTGATTCTGAACAAGCCAACCTTGTACCTAGATTTGGAGCTCAAATTACTAAGAAAATGGTTGAGTACAAGGAAATACCTAGGGAACAGATGAGAAAATATATACCTAGGGGCAATCAGAGAAACTTTAATGGCCTAATTTCTAACAGGTTAGGTGATGAGTTTCAATGTGTCAAGAAAGCTTGTTATAACTGTGGTAGTTTTGAGCACTTAGAGAGAAATTGTTATAAAAATAGACCACAAGTTTGGAATCATTGGAGGAGGGTAAATCATCAAAACTTTTCAAAGAAAACAAACCCTCATCCTAACAATAACATGATTCCTAGGGCAGTGTTGATGAGGAATGGGAATACAAAATCAATAGTCATTGCTGCACTTAAATGGGTTCCAACCACTGCTAAGCAAAATATAAACACAGCTAAGCAGAATCAAACCACTATTAAGCAAAATATCACCACTGATACAAAATAAGTTTTAAAAATTCCAAAGGTGATAACTGATACAGTGGTTGGAAATCATTTTTATGCTGTTAAGGCCTCAGCTAGTTGGCAATGGAAGCCTAAGACCAAGGTTTTACCACATGTCAACTGTGCATCAATGGACCTAAAGAAATTTGAATATTTTGATGCATAGGGCAGACCCAAGTCAGTATTGGCTTGGGTCCACAAAAGGAACTAACTTGTTTTATTTCATGTGCATGGAAATCTACAAGATGAGCTAAAAGATAAAGGAGTTTTTGATAGTGGTTGCTCTGGGCACATGACTTGGGATGGGAGCAACCTGGAGGATTTTGAAGCTTTTGATGGAGGATATGTGGCATTTGACAATGATCCAAAGGGAGGAAAGATACTTGGCAGAGGCACAATCAGAACAGGGAATTTAGACTTTGAAAAAGTCTATCTGGTACAGGGACTTAAGTATAATCTATTCAGTGTTTCTCAAATGTGTGATAAGAAAAACTGGGTACTTTTTGGTGAAACTGAGTATGTTGTGTTGTCTCCTGAGTTTAAGATGCCTGATGAGAAATTTATACAACTTAGGGTACCTAGGAAGGAAAACATATATCTGTTTGATCTTAAAGATGTTCTCCCAAATAGGTCCTTAACATGTTTGTTTGCTAAAGCATCTGTAGATGAGTCAAAATTGTGGCATAGAAGGCTAGGTCACCTAAATTTCAAAACAATCAATAAACTGGTAAAAGGCAACTTAGTGAGAGGGTTACCTTCTAAGGTTTTTGAGTGTAAAGAACTTCGTGTGGCTTGTCAAATATGGAAACAACATAGAGCTTCTTGTAAGTCCAAAACTGTAAACACCATCACACAACCACTGTTTATGCTTCATATGGACTTATTTGAACCTACTCATGATGAACCTGAATGGAAAGGACTCTACAATGGTAATGTTACAAGATGGTTTTTATATCAAACTTGTAGAGTTCATGTTTTAACTTTTTCTGGAGAAGTTATTCATATGCTTGTAGAAGGTGATTATCCTCAACTGAATAAGTATCCAGGAGTTATTGCTCAGATTTTGAAGCCTGGTATTATCAAAATGTTGTTGCCCTATGATGGTCAAGCTCACAGTTTGTTGCTGAAGTATGAGAAAATTCTTAAATCTAGTAAGTGTTTGGCTACATCCTCCAATTCAGATGTTTTGAGCTTAAAGGAAACTTGAGAATTCTGTTGGAATGTATCAAGTTTAGGGGAGGATTGTTGGGTTTTTGGTTCCTTGGATTAAGAATTATTCTAAGTATTGGAACCACGGACAGAGGTGATAAAACCACGGACAGTAGAATGGAACCACTGATGAAGACAAACTGTGGCTAGTAGTATTGTGTAACCACGGATATTGATATGTAACCACTGCTAGTCTTGTATAGTCGGTTTAGTGTTATGTATTAGATAAATATGGAAAAGATATTTATCTTGTAGGTTACGTATTGTATAATGTAAAGGACTCCTTAGCCTATAAAAGGAGGTCCTATGTTAGATTAGATATACGTATGTTTTATATCTAAGGTCGATACACTTCAAGGTTGTAAAACCCTAATACTGGTTAGAGTATTCGTATTAATAATAATATTGAGTTGTTGAATGTTTATTGTTCTTCTTCTTAAGATTAAGTATTAAATTCCGCGTGATACTTAATAAGTATTTGTTTAAAGTCAATTTCTATATTAGATCGTTTGCTCAACTGGGATCAATATGAAGCAAACCCGATATACCAAACTTGAAGCTGAAGTAGAATTCCCCACATTTGTATCTTAATCTTGCACTAATGTTGGAAGAACGGTGTCGAGAATTTATGCTCCAAGCAAATCTCCAAGTAAAACAAAGTATGAGAGATTAACACCTCTTGCGATTATCTACAACGACATTTGCGTGTGTCACTGAGTAAAACTATGTAACTCCTTTAAAGTGATAATTAACCAGGTCTTCAATCATCCACCTCGACTGCTGGTAACTAGATAACCCAAGTCTTCAACTCAAATTCTTAAGCCCGAGCAAGTTATAAAATAAGAACACGCCTTTGTGAACGTCAAATTCAACCTCAAATAAGTGATAAATGAGTAACTTCGAAGTAATCAACTTGTGTCAAATGTCCAACACGTGAATAGACATAAAATCGGATGTACATTGACCCACTGAATGAACCGGATAAAATGATTCCTCAACATCAATGCATTCTTCCTTAAGGTATACATGTAGAAACTGATCTGGAAGATTCACCAATTGTAAAAACTGATCTGGAAGATTCACCAATAATGTTTTTAAGCGGATGAGGAAGTCATTTTCCTTAATGTTCATGTGGTTGATTTACAGAGTGCACATTTAGGAAAGAACAATGAAACAATGATCCGTGAAGATTTGGCAAAGGAATACCAAAGAGCGGATCACTATTCATGAGTGCAACTGCAATGATAGTCATTAACAATGCCTTGAGGAATAACTGGAGATTAGGCTTCTTGAGTAGTCTGACCATTATACAAACGTCCATCAATATGTAGATCCACTTCCCCTCCTCAAAAATTGCATCCGAAGTTGCCATTTTTGATTTGAACAAGTGAATAAGAGTAAACTCCAATGAATGTAGATCCACTTGATGACGAAACGAACATGGAGAAAGGCATGAAGCTCGAAGATGGAGAATGTAGATGAGAATGGCCATTCACGAGAGAATTTCTCTTAAGCTGAAGATTAAGCGCACAGAAGAGCGTACACTTTTCTTTTCTTTGAAGAACGGGGCCTGAAGTGTTATCTGCAGACACCATAATGATGAAGTACGAGGCCTGAACTGATGTGAACAGACGTCATAGCAGATAGAATATCAAGGTTGAATTACTTGAACCCGTGAGTTATGAGATATCAATCCATTTTTTATCCATAGTTTAAGCCAGTCCATGTATTGAAGGATCGAAGTATCTGCAACAGAGTAAGGACTACCTGCACCAATATTACAAACTTGATTGCATATATTTTGGTTAGTGACATCAGTATCCAAACCCTTTGGGGTTTCACGATCAACTTTTAGATTGCCATCGGTAAACATCTTTCCGGTAGGAATCCACTTAAGTCCAGCATCCTTAAACATTCTACCAGACGGTATCCACTTATGGCAAGGTCTAGGATTGTTAAGCTTCTTATGCACAGTGAAAGATGACTTACTGAAAGTCCTAGACTTAACAGGTTGAGCCTTAGCACTGTTAGTAGCCTTAGTGGATTGTACCTTAGCATGTGAATTAGGAAAATGTTTCTTATTCGGAAAATACTCAGAATTTCTAGTTTCATTTTCTACATGCTTATCATTCTTCTTCATATAACTACTCTTAGATGCAAGCCAACCCCTAGTCTTTTGAGAGTTCCTAGGTAATGGTTTACTACTACTAGCAGTGCCTTGAAATCTCGTGAAATTCATCACCCTAGGTATTGCACCTAAAAGTCCGTCTTTTCAAATTTGTGCCTTTTTCCCAGCTTCTTCTAGATAATAGTTCTTCCACAAGTCATTTATATCATATGAATTATGGGTTTTAATGCTTGGTTTTGACACTGTTTTCGAACTAATCCTAGAGGTGCTGGGAGTAGAAGTGGCTACTTGTTGAGTGTTAGCGGAGCTAGAAGCCTTATTCTTAGGTAACTCAGGTGAAGTGACTGGTTTTGACAAAACTTGTTTCTCATCAACTTGGGAGGCAAACCGTGTTTTTCAAAATTTTGGTCTTTCGGATATAAACGCAGTAGGCTACCTAACAACGGACCGGTTTCTAATGGGATGAGAAACTGGTTTCCCCAAAGTTAATGGTTTTGTAAACTTAGTGTTCACACTTTTCCCTACAGTTTTCCTAACCTCATTTTTAGGGCAACAATAGCAAAACTCTTTTCCTGAAGTTGAGCTTTAAGTTCATCAATTTTTGCTGTCAAAGAGTTTGTTTGTTCCATTGACTTTGTTCTAGCTTCTTTGACAGAGTCACTTAGTTCTATGAGATGCTTTCTCAATGACTCATTTTCCTTAGTAATTTGGCCACACAAACCGCTAATTCATCATTTCTCATTAGAATATCATCAATAGCATTAACATCAGAATTACTTGTAATCAAATTACTTTTCACATGCATATTAGAAATATGTTTCTTCAAATTTTTGATAGTTGACTCTTTGTCTTGAAGCTGAGCTTTCAAAGTGTTAATTTCAAAAAGTTCACGAAATTCAGGAAGTTCCGGATTTTTACATGGTTTGTTAAGTTGAAAACTTTCTTCTTTACTCAGTATCGCAATTTCAAGTGAAATGCAATGTTTTTCAAGTTTTGAGAATTTGTTTGAAAGTTCATCAAAAGCCTTTTTATCAACCATATCATTTGTTTTGAAATGATTAGACTCAGCCTCAACCAAGGAACATTTATCAAAATCATGTTCACCATTAAGATCAGTATGTTTAGGTACATTAGCAGATGCACTATGTTGAACAGTTAAGGGTACCTCATCACATGACACCTGTTCATTTATTTGTCTGATATCTGCATCCACATCATGTGTAACATGAGTTACTGAACAATTTGCTACATCATTCTTTGTTGTCGCTGTTATTCTGCATTCAGCAACACCTGATTCTTCAACTGATACATTACCCAACTCATCACAACTTTATGTCAACTACACCAGACTCTCATCTATTATTTCATCTTTCTGAGTAACTTCCTCAATATACTTCTCCACATTGTCCATGAGATGGATAAGTGTCTCTATGAACACACCAATTTTCATTCCAGTGTGTCTCTTGAAAGACATTTCAGTCATGTCTTGATCATAATCTGATGTAAAATCCCCACTAATGGATGACTGAAATTGGTTGTGGATCACTTGTAGTGCAGCACTGGAACTATCCTTTTGAACCTTTTCTTTATCAAGTTGTTGTTCCAACTGTTCTAAGTTCAACAGCAAGTTTCTAGTCAGTGTAGGTAAATCCTGACGAAAGATGGCACTACATGTTCGATCCATAATCGTAGACAAAAGCTGTACAAGGTGAGAGTGAAGTAACTGATAAGGTTCAATGTTACTTTCCTTTAGCATGGCATTTTGTAGCCTAAACTGGTGCAATTCTCTCTCTTTAGATTCTGAACACTGAGATCTCACATCCTCATTGATTGATTCCATCATCTGTAACCTTTCAGTATAGCTAATATTCTCATGGTTGTCAATAGCATCATACAGTTTGAGTACTTCTGAAATTACAGAATCAGGAGTGTAAGACATGATGTTGCTGTGTACACGGGATTTTATAGGTCTGTGATTTAAACAGAGAAATAGAATCTTTCGCGGGATTTTACTAAAATCAAGACCAAACCGTTAAGCAATGACCAATGGAACGTGTTAAGATGACTGATGGATCGACACAATGATAGACATTTTTGTGTTAGGACATATGACTGATTGTAGGATTAGCAGAGATGTTGTTTGGTTGAGATTTGGATTGGTTTATGCCCGTTTTTTTGGAGAAATTTAGGTCAAAGAACCAAAAAACCTCAATAACTTTTATTCGGAGTGGATTTAGGCCTCGAATGTTGGTTCATTCGGCGTCCATTCTCCTCGTTCTCACGGTCGTTTTGATGGGTAAAACGCTGAAAACGGAGTTACGGTTCAAAAGTTATGGCCGTTTGAAGTTTTGTCGGGAAAGGTCAACAAGTCGCTAGTAAGACAAGTCGCTAGAGTCACAAGTTGCTAGAGTGACAACTCGCTAGAAGCACAAGTCGCTGTGAACCAAGTCGCTAGACACAAGTCGCTAAAGCAACAACTCGCTAAGCTGACAAGTCGCTAAAGAACAACTCGCTAAGTGGGCAAGTCGCTAAGGGACAACTCGCTAAGAGGCCAAGCCGCTAAAGAGTAACTCGCTAGTTACAACAGAGACAAGTCGCTAGAAATAATAAAAACAAGTCGCTATGTCGAACAAGTCGCTAGTCGAAGTGGTATCTCCACTACTTTGTACTGTTTGTCGCCTTGTCTCAATAGACAAGTCGCTAGGGCTCAAGTCGCTACCACTACAACTACAAGTCGCTGCAACCTAATGAAGCAAGTCGCTACGAAGAAAAGTAATCCGAGAACTAAGTCGCTAGGTAGAAACACTTAAAAACAACCCTTTTCAATCCAAAAAAGCCCAACCACAGTGATTCAAGCTTTCCAACTCAAAACCCAAGCACATACAATGATTCTAAACACAAAAGTACAATCAAAATTCAAACTTTAACACAAGAAATGATCCAAATGATGCAAAAACCACTAAACTTTTTCAAACCCAAAAACCATATAAAACCACTAGAAATCCAAGGACATGTAAGGGAGATGATTAAACCATGGCTCTTGATACCATTTGTAACATATTGGATTTCACAAACACATCATATCATAATATAAATGGGGCGTATGGTTTAAGAGTTTAGAGAGAGAAAGTAGAATGGGAGCCTTTCTAGAGAGAGAAAGTAAACAAAAGATAAAATGTTAGATTAGACAGAAAGGTCCAACCCTCTACCTTGGGAGGTAGAGAGTATTTATAGTTACATACTACACGTCCTTCTAACGGACTGTGGATCAGGCATACAGTGGGTAAAGACCCGTCCTTCCTCCACGGTGTTCCACTAAACTATTCTACGCTACTAACTAACTAATTAACTACTGAATAACGTAAATAATGACACGTCTACGAGCTAACATATGCTAGGCCATAATTGGGGTGACCGACACTTTAACATGGAATTTCTAATTCCTAACAAGCTGGCCTCTGTTTGTACTGCTTCTTTACCGGTTGCGCCTCTTCCTATTAGTACTTCTGATATTTCCGCGATACCCCTTTCTGTTGAAGATTATGATGTTGGTGGGTCCAACACCCTTGCTGAGGTTGCAAATGACCCATCTTCTGGAGTTAGCGAGGTCTTCGCTGTTCTGTCCGAGCCTTAAGCAAGTACTACCTCTTTAGTGCAGATTTAGTTATTTATTTTTTTTTTATTATTATTATTTTTTTTTTGATATCGTGTGATCATTTGAACAATTCCCGTTTGTTTGTTTCGTGATACTTCTGATGATTGTTTTCAGCCTTTTTTGCTTATCTTTCCGCATGCTTTCTTTGCGTTGTATGCTACAACTTTTCCCTTATGCAAGTTCTTGATGCCTTCAGTGTATGTTATTTTTCATTTTTGTTTGCTATTTTTTAACGTTATACGGATATGCACGTTTTGTAATAGTCTTTCGCGCACATTTTTTTTGTCTGTGCAGTGCTATTGTTAACGTTATACGGATATGCACGTTTATAATAGTCTTTTGCGCACATACTCTTTTTGTTTGTGCGATGCTATTTTTAACGTTATACGGATATGCACGTTTGTAATAGTCTTTTGCGCACATACTCTTTTTGTCTGTGCGGTGCTATTTTTAACGTTATACGGATATGCACGTTTGTAATAGTCTTTGGATAATTTTGGGCTATCCTCCCAGTACTGGGCTTGCAATACCTCTTACGTACTCTGATGATTAAGTTGTTCACCAGTTGTGTTATTCGTGATAACCTTATGCTATTCCGAAATAACATATTTTGGGCCGTACCCAATTCATGTGCTTGCGCGTCTTATGCACTTAATAAAGATGAAAACATTTTAAAGAATAAAATAATGAAGGTAGCTAATCTTCATCATTATTTTATTAATTGATCATATATACTTTTTTTAATACATTACAAAAATAGGTAAATTCAAATACATTTTATACTTCCCTGCCGTCGGCTTTACTTTTTCACTTCTGTAGCTATTCAAGCCGTGCTTCTCTTCAGAATTCTGCTAATGACAAACATTCTTTTCTTTGGTAGATTTCTTGTATTACGGAAATTTGTTTTGATTGTCATCCGTATGCTATTCTTCTAGCTTTTTTGGTGTGGATAACGTCTTTGTGAGTATCCGTACTTTCTTCGTGGGCTAGAATCCTCTCCTTGTATGCTACTTTTTCCTTTGAGATCTCGTGTCACTCTCTTCTGACGATGATCCTGGAGGAGCTACCAGGCTATTACATTTCAGCGTTCGAAAAGTTCCGTGTTTTTGAAAGTGTAGCCTGTGAGAGTAGCTTTTGCATATATATCCCGGCCCCTGCAAGCTGGTCATTTTTAGCTTACATTCGGTCTGTCCGACCAGATTCGCTTTGGTCGGTAGACGTGTGCTTGTCTGGGAGCCGGGGTGCAACAACAATAGGATGTATGCATAGTTTGCATCCTTTGTTGCTTGTCGTTGTAAGGGAAGCTTCCTAATAGCTAGAGACTTCTTAATATAGCTCCTTGCCCCTAGCGTTCCTTCTTATCCTTCCCTGAGGACCCATCCTTTTTCACACTTCACCATTCCCGCCCTTACCATTTCAGTTCCCACGTACCTCCATGACCCGGATTTCTCCGCAGTTGACCCGTGAGCACCTGTTCGATCTTGATCCACGTGCCTCCTTGACCCGGATGTCTCCGGTCACGATTGCCACAACTCTAATTGGCAAGGTACTTAGAAACGTCGTAGGAGGAGGTTTGAATGATGGGGCGTCATGCTATTTTTTTGTGGTGGGTGATTAGCCGTCATTTTAGAACGGCTAAGTGTTATTAGTAGTCATTTAAGAACATATTTATGTGCTTTCCATGTTCTCCTTCGTTTTTCCCTTGTGATGGTAATAGGGGTTTAGGTTATGTATGTTTTCGCTGCCACTGTTTTGGCGATACGTTGCCATGGGAACAAGCTTCTTCAGCCTTTTCTTTTTAGGAATGTTTGATTTTGGAGAACGGCGATCATTGCTTTTACTTTTCTTGTGTCTTCCTTTTTTACCTCGCGCATTTATAGCGAAGATTTTACTGTTTTTCACGCACTAGCGTTTGTCTTTTTCTAACAGTTGGTAGGTTTTTCACGCACTAGCCTAGGAGTATTTTTCTGCTTTATTTGACATGATATTCCTTGGGAAGGAACGCGTATCTGTACTTGCAGATTTCTTCCTTTCTAGTTATCTGGATACGGTTTATCCTTTTACCTCTGCACTTGCCTTTTTTTGTTATTTATTAACTCCCTTTTCATGACTTGTGCTTATCATATCATGTCCGCTGCGACTTCCTGCACATTTCTTTGGTGTGTTACCTCTTCCAGAGCTAACTTTTTACAGGTTACGGGTTTCTATTTCTTTTTATTCTCTGGGAGCTGTTTCTGCACTGCGTTTTCCGCTTGCCTTCGTAGTATGTTTCCATCCTTGCTGTTACTCCTTTCTACATATTATATATATTATCATTTTTTTTGCGTGCGATTCCATTCATTCTTCCTATTCGTCAGCTTCTACCATTGGTTCATTCTGTTTTTCTTCTCTCTACTTCTTCAAATGCAAACATTCTTCCTTGGTATTCCTTGCTTTCCCATGGAATTCACAGAACTTTCCACTGACCTTTTCTTTGATCACAGTAGTTGAGGACGAGCCTGGGGACCTAGCCCTTCTTGTCGCTGGTATTTCCTCTGGCAGCCTTATCAGTCTGTGGAAACCTTGTTGCCTTTCCTTGGCTCTTGATTTATTCTGAAGTTCTTTCCTAAAATTCTGTTGATGCTTGACTGTTGCTTGTTCCTTTGGTCTTTGTATCCGTGGTCTTTTCCTATCACGTCTTCCTGCAGCTGCTTCCCCTCTTAGAAAGGAAGTAGTTATGTTCATTACTTCGGCCATTGACTTCAGGACTGTGTCATGCAGCCGCTTAATCAGTTCCGGATCAGTAATCGCGTGCATGAATCCTTAGATCTTCATAAATTCTGGGGCTCCCTTTACGTTCCTTGTTTTTGTTCTTCGAATCTTTGTACGAAGTCTTCCATTAGTTCTCCATCCTTTTGCTTGATGTGATGAATCTCCACAAGGTCTTTGATAAATTTCTTTTGTTGTAGGAAGTTGGTCAAGAAAGCCTCTTTTAGCTTGTCATAGCTATCTATTGATTCGAGCGGAAGGACATCAAACCAGACCCTAGCGGATCCGGTGAGCGTGGAGTTGAACATGTGACACCATGTTGGCATGGCCCATCATTCCACCTTTGCTGCTGCCTGGAAGATCTTTAAATGATCCTCAGGGTCTTCGCTCCCATCGTATGTTTTCACGTTGGTTGGCATCCGCATTTTTACGGGCATTTTGAAGTAGCAGATACACGAGGTGAACGGATCAGTTTCCTTACAGACCCAGGGTCTGGCCAGGTCGCAGTCATAATCATTCGGCCTCCGTTTTTTTACTTTGGATCCTCGGCCTTTGCATCCGTGAGGTTCATCGTTTAAACAGTTATTCGCCTTCCGCGACTGAGTTTTTTCGGTTCCGTGATTTCTCAACCCTGATCCTATCGGCCATGGTTTAGAACCCTCGCGGTTGCTCCTCTCTTTTCTTCCAGTGCCGTCGAGGACTTGTTGCCTGCGGTCTTTGGGACATATGGAAACACTTCCCTCCCTATCTCCGAGTCGGTGGAACACACTTTAGCGCAACCTTTTCAACACCGTTTCCCTTACGTCCTCCTTCCTTTTGGGTGACCTGGATCGGGTATGTCCTTGGCTGCCGTCATTTTGCGTGTTCACCGCTTCGCTATCTCAAGCTGTTTCTGCAGGTCTTCACTTGGCTTTTCCGCTCTGCGGTGATGCTGGGTTTCATGATAATCCTTCTGAATTTCTACTACTTTGGCTCTTTCTTCTCGTTTATGAACTTTCTCCTTCACAATAGGCCAGATCTTGTCGAAATGCTTATCACAATACCTCCGGAGGGCTGCGTCGGACACAGGTCCCTCAAGGTCCGTCGAGACCGTGTGGTCTTCTCTTTCTACCGTACTCCGCAACGTGGACATGAAGGCATGAGTTGGTCCAAATCTAGTGCTCATGGTAAGTATTTTCTGGAATGCAGTTGTGTATTGGGTCCCACGGATGGCACCAACTTGTTAGTACAATTTATGCGACGGGTTATAGAAGGTCTAGATGTAGCTTTACTGGACTGGGTCAGTAAGCCTTTGATGAGCCTATTTTGTACTAATCCAAGTAATGAGAGTGGTGTTCCTGCACAAGAAAGGTAAACCGTTAGTCTTATCGTAGGGACGGACCCTACGATTAGACTCCGGCGTGAGATTAAGTACACATTCTTGAGAGGCAAAGTAAAAGTATGTGTGTGTAATTATGAGAGAGAAAGTTGTTGTACCTTGTATGGGGATTAGAGCCCCTTTTATAGGCGAGGTTTGCCGCTGGGGCTTTCTGGATTATCGCATATAGTGGTTAGACGTCGGAGCCGTACCCTTGGTGGACAAGGTTCCGTGTTAATCGCGGATGCGGATGTGAGGGGCCTAACGGTTGAAGGTTCAGCCCGTTATGTACCTTGTGCGCATTCCAAGGCCTGGGTCGTAGCCAATTTAGTCATTGGGTTACTGTTGGCCAAGGGTTTGTGATTGTTGGACCTGTGTCCAGGATTTGTAGTCATTGGGCCTGAGCCTAGAGTGGGCGTAGAGTATGTTTTGGGCTTAGTAGGCCTGTTGTATATACTATACGTCACCAAACACACAATTCATGAAGACTTGATGTTTCACAAAATGTGGAAAGTAAGAATATATATTGAGAGTCCTACGCATTTTCCTTGTGGTATTTTCCAGAACATCCGAGTGATATGTAAAAATATTTACGATGAAGATGGAAATCCTTCTAGAGCCAACATAAAACAAGCTCTTGGTGGTTGACATGTGAGATTCCTCAAGAATCAAACTTGTGACAACTAGATAGAAATGATGGGGCGATTCACTTTTGAATCAACCTTGGTCCAGGAAATGGATTGACGAATATTTTTGAAAAACCTTTCGATGTGCGCTAAAATTCTTTTGTCTAGCACATCGACTGTGTATTAATTTTTTAAATAAAAGGTATTTATAATTGAAACTTGATTTCTTCTCATAAAACTTTCGTCGTATTGCAAACTCTCTTTCTTCAGCAACACGCGATTTATTTTCAAATCAATCTTTCATCAATAAGTGAATCTCAAGTCGCTGGTTCACTCACTCCATGTTGTCTACTTTGGGACGCTCCGGTTTGAGAACATCTAGATCAAGCTGCGAAACCCTGTCAAGGAGATTCTTAGGAATTCTACCTAATCACAGGCAGTATTTATACTGATTAACGGGGAATTGTGGTTCTTGCAACCGTATTCAACGAAAGTGAACAAAGACACTTTCGTGTGTTTTATTTCTAACTGTTGTTTGCAGGAACATCGGACGATTGCAGTTGATCATAATTGAGAAGTTAATCCATAACCGCATGCGCACACATCACACTCACATTTAAAGAAATCATGATAAGCACACATCATGCTACTTTTGCTCTGATAACCATCATGTTATGCTTCTGCTATGCTGATGCAAATATCATGATACAGAAATGTGATAACATCAAATTATCCTGAATATTAAGTGTCAATTTTTCCCGATAAAGCTTGTAATTTATATCATTTATATGGATTTACGCTTGTTTTCCATTATATTCCACTTTCAGGTAAATTACGAGAATTGGAGCTAAAGAGACTCGGAATTGGAGAATTACTAAAGATTTATCATAGTATGCTCACTTTGAAGAAGTTATGGCGTAACTCATCTCTCACATTACGCCGTAACTAAAGCGTGACTCAGAAAGCCAACTTATCAGAAGATTACGGCGTAACTCTCTCAAAAGATTACGATGTAACTATATTAGGTCAAATGAGGTTTCGCGCCGCTGATAATTATGCCGTAACTCATGCGTAAAATACGGCGTAACCAAGAACTATTGAAGATACGTCATAACCTCTTCTAAGGTTACGCCGTAACCAGCAGATCTAGTGCAATTTATGAAGAATTAGATGATTACGGCGTAACTATTTTATTAGTTACGCCGTAACCAAAATCTGGCCTATAAATACCCCACGATTTCCAGTATTTCAAATCATCCCATTTCACACACCACAACCAAAGAACGTGGGAAGAAGCCAAAGGCAGGTCTAGAGGAGCATACGGAGCTATCTCCAAGGGAGAAATCACTCCCCTACGATAAGCATTAGTATTTTATCTTTTCTTTACTTTCGATTCATGTATTTCGTAACATTAAATATTGAATTGATTTGTATGGTTAATATGAGCGGCTAAGCACCTCTTGGTGCTGGCCTAGTTATGATTCCTTAATTGTTTTGTTTGCGTTTACATTACTTCCGTATAATTATTTCTAAGTGTATGCATGCATAGTTTATTGGTAGCTACCCTTGTTTCGGTAGTTTTGAATGGCGGTAGAGGCTAGTTGCTTAGGAGACATGACCAACTGACCCTAAGTGAGTAGACTGAGACGGGAAGGGTAAGATATGACAAACTGACGACCCTTTCTACTTATGCGATTTGACCAACTGATCACCTACTGTTTGGATGAACTTAAGAAATAGGGGGTAAGTGTCTAAGATGCTAGCACCCGAGCACTCACTATTATAAGTCTAGCATGTAGCGGAACTTAATGACTCGACTTAGGGGACCAGGAAAAACTGGACTTATGAGGGGACACCTGACTTCTCTAGTGGTGGCATCTTTGCTGATAGGTTAGGGCGAACTAACCAAATACTATCCTCTCGAATTTGAACCCACCTGATGTAATTGGAAGTAATTAGACGTAGACATTACTAGCTAGGATGAATAACTAGGTTAGCATCACTCTCCACTATTGATTACACCTTTGCCTTTATTTTTCTTTATTAGTTTATTAGTTAAATCGATATCATAACCATCTTAAAATATGTTACACCTAGACTTAGTATTGATCCAACACACATAGCTCTTGGGACGACCTCGGTTTTACCGAATACTACACTACACACGATCGGGTACACTGCCCGTTAGTGCATTAGGGTAGACCATAGGTATAACGAGACATTATAAATATTAAAACCTGGTCAGTAAAACCTGCTTCACAATGCTTTCGCAACTCTGATGAAAATATGTGATGATCCAATATTGTGAGCATGTCTGTCAAAAAGTCACATACATCACATGAAGGCAAAACTACAAAGGATGAGTCAAGAGATTTACAGTGGCTGATAATCTCTAAGAGGCTCAAAGAATCAACAAGTCGTGGATCAGTTAAAGACCTCCACTTTACGTACAAAGCATGCAAACTTTGAAGGATCAAAGATTACGAGCTACAAATTAAAGAGCGGGTCATAGAATTCTAGAACTCAAAATGTAACATATTTGTAATTGAGGTGACCTCCCTGAGGGGGGAGATTGTTAGGATTTATAAAATTCGTAAGTTAAAGACTCAGTCACCTCAAGTATGTGTTAGCATTAGAAAGCTCGTAGTCTTAGTCATTTAGTTATGTTTAGTAGTTAGTTAAGCAATACCATGGAGGACGGACGGGTCTTTAACCACTGTAAGCCTGATCCATAACCTATAGCTGGCGTATTTGTAAGATACTATAAATACCCTTTGCCACCCAAGTCAAAGGGTGGAGCTTCATAATATTACTTTACTTTCTCTCACTAGAAGTTCCCATCCTTTCTACTTTCTCTCTCTAAACTCTCTCCGTATTCGAACCTTTATGATTGTGATTGTGTTTGTGTGTTTATGATAACCAATATGTTATAGTTTGTTTGAAACACGTGTTTATGGCATTGACTGAATAGACTTGTGGGTGCGATGGGCATTGATATGAACTCTCCCTTGGTGAGCAAGAACACGGAGTCTATGAAATCGAATTCACTTTTGGTTTCTTGATAGTGTCACTTGGGAGTGCTCCTACATCCCGGTTATTGAAGGCTTTTAAGAGGGTGTCAAGCTTGTTTGTCATCTCGCTTTGTCGTTGCTTGAAATCGGCTTCAAGCTTAGTTAATTGAGCTTCTTGAGATGACATGAATTTGGACACCATTCCCTCAAGATTAGTGGAAGTTCCGGTGTTTGGAGGGTTGTTGTAGGATGGTTAGGTTGGGACCTATTACGTGGACTAGATGAGTTGTTTTGGGGCGGGTTTGAGTTTTGGCTCCACCTAAGGTTAGGGTGATTCCTCCACGAGGGGTTGTAGGAATTTCCTAGGTTGTTTTTGCTCGGGCTTGAAAGTGTACCACTTCTCTCCTGCTCCGTCGGTACGCGTGGATGCATAATCTGCAAAAGCTTGTTCAGTGAGTTTTATGCAATCACAAGTGTCATGGGGACCACTACATAATTCACAAGGTAGAGTGATTTTGTTCACTTGGCGTGAAGGCTTAGGATTTTCGTAGAAACTCATTAGGAATTTGACTTGATCTTCAAGTTCGAGCATCCTACGATTGGAAGATTGTGAGTCAATGGGAGGCAAGGAGATTGCCTTGACGGTTTTAGGCAACTCACGGGGGTTATTCCAACATTTGTTGTCATAGAGAGAAAGGTCCTCTATTGTACCCCACGATTCTTCCTCAGTAAGTTTACTAAGCTTACCACAGGCCACTTGGTCGTTGGTTTTCCTAGTGGAGAGATTGACATGATCGTAAAAGATTTAGACTTGAAGCCAAAGATCAATGCCGTGATGAGGGACTTTATGGAGCAAGTCCTTGAATCGAGTCCATGCCTCGTAGAGAGTTTTGCCTTGACATTGTTGGAACATCAAGATGTCATTCCTTAGATTGGTAGTTCTCCCTGGTGGAAAAAATTTGGCGAGGAAACGAGTGGTGAGATCATCCCAACTTGAGATGGATCATGCGGGAAGTCGCTCAAGCCAATTACTAGCTTGGTCTCATAGAGAGAATTAGAAGAGACGCAAGCGCATGGTCTCCCGTGTGGTAGCATCAAGGTCAATGGAGTCAACGATTTTTTAGGAAATCCTTGAGATGCTGATTAGGATCTTCGAAACGAAGTCCATTGAATGCACATCCATTTTGCACCAACCGGATGCTGTCGGATTGCAGGGCTGTAGTTTGAGCTTTAAGTGGGAGCTTAATGGTGTTCCTATGGCCTTGATGGCTCGGTCTAGAGTATTCACCAAGAGTACGGCCTCTGGGCAGTTCATGTGGTGTTTGATTGAGTGGAAGTGGTTGATGTGGTGGTGGATCGTTGTTGGGTGGGTCATCACCTTCCATGATGAAAAGTGATGAGGTTTCGAACAAAAACACAAATAATGGGGATAGACTACAAGGAAACTAATGAAAAAGAGAAAAAAAAAATCTCACTTGATTGGAATCAAGCGAGTGGACCTAAATGAGATAGAAATCTAACTAGCTATTATATTCCCCGGCAGCGGTGCCAAAAACTTGATAGCAGGGTTCAGGGTTGAGAAAACCTCCTTTTCTATGAGCAAGTCTTTCAACCCTCAAGGTAGTGAACCTAATCGTTGTAGTGTAGTATATGATATGCCCAGGGGATTGATTTCGTTCTCTAGGGGAATAGAAATGCTAGAAAGAGATATATGACGAGAAGGTGGGGTTGAGGAAGATTCTTTTTAGTCTTTTTATGGTTTTTTAGAAAGTAAAGGTAGATATCTCGGGGTATAAGATTGGGGGTGCTACTTCTACCGATTTTACTACTTTTACTAATTATATAATTATCTAATTAACTACAGATATATTATGCTAATTGAGGTTTGCTCATATGATGATTAAAGATGTGTTCACCTAGATGCTATTACTCTCTAGTTATCTCTTATTGGTCGGTTGAATTGTCACTTCCTTTATCTGAATTGGTGCGTTGTATTCCGTTCGGTCGTAGGGTGGTGCCTAATTCCCTAGTTCTATTAATTGTAACTCTCTTCTAGAATACCCGGGATCGGCAAGTACAATGGTATCTCCTCCGAATATTCTACTATTCTAAAGCTACAATTCATGCAATAAACACAACGAATGGCCTAATGTGCACTCAAAGGCTTTTTTTGCTATTTATGACGTTCAAGCTCGCAATATTGAAAGAAGAAGCCAGTTTTCCTTAATCTAGTGTCTACCAATTAAGACAAGAGTCAACCTAACAACAACTAATAACTAGGTTTCATAGATCTAAGCAAACACAAGAATAATTTAGCTACTCACGTTAAACAAGAAAGCACACACACATACAATTGAACATGGGGTAGACATAATGATAAATTGGATAAACAAACTTATCTTGTGATGTAAAATAGGGTATGAGACCATAGACTACTGTCCAAGTCGGACTACAACTGTATTAGGGTTTTCTCTCCAAAGTTCTACCTCCCAAAATACAGAAAAATTGAATTCTATATATAGATTTACAATCGCGACGGCGTCATCTTTTGCTAGTGACACCGTCAGGTCGCCGTCATTAGGGTTTCGTGTAGGCTAAGTCATCATTGGGACGACGTCAGTTGAGATGTGTGACATCGTCAGTCTTAAATAGGGACGTCATTTGAATCTTGGTTCTTAGGCATCTGGTGTAAAGTTTGTGAGTGACGCCTTCCAGAGTTTAGCCGTCGCCTGCACTTTTGATCAAGTATTCTATAAAGGAACGACGTCGCCCTTTGTTTGGGACGCCGTCAGGTGTTCTGGAGTGCCTTTGATCTTGACTTTTTCATTTTCTTCATGTTTTCGCTCCTTTTGTCCAAATGTGCTTTATTCCAGCATTTTGCTTTCAAAAGACCTAAAATGTGAAAAGGAACGATTTTAAGTAGTAACGGATATAAAATTTGTCGATTTAGGGCTTAAATGACCTTATAAAAACGTATGTTTTAAATCCTTATCAACCACCATCTGTTTTGATAATCACGAAATGTAAAAACACGCTACGTAAAAATATACGTAAACAAGTTATTAGTCATACAAGTCCATTTTGACGCAATATCACTCAAGGGATGAACAAACTATATATCAAACTTGTTAAGTGATAAAGAAATATTTTTTTTCCTTAAACCTTATATTTTTATCAATGTGACAAAACCTTTCTACAAAAATAAATTATACAAATTCTTTTTGTATTTACAAATAAATGTTTTAGTAAGAAAAATATTCAAAATCTGATGTTTTCCGCACATAAAAATACCACCTTCACCAGAAAATATTTCACCACAACACGGCAAAATCAGGAGCGTCCTAGGGATGGTCCTTTATAGGCGCTACAGTCCCTTATATATAAGGGACCGTCCATGTTTACGAGACCGTCCCCCGTTCCTCGAGCTGGCTACAAATACTGGAACTTTCAACTAATTTCATAACCCTTTTTTCACACAATTTTATGTTCTTCTAATATCTTCTATTACCTTCTTTGATCACATTAATTTGTATATATTTGTTAAAAGTGATCACATTCTTTCTTTCAAAGAGAAGAACGCTCGTATTCGTCAAAAAATAAAGTGTTGTAGAATATGCATTACACATGCAAAATTTGTTAAGATTATCCTCTTGATATAAACTCTCTCAATATCCTTTCTTGGAAATTGGTAAACCCGACTTGTGTGTAAGTCATTAATTCTTGTGTAGTAATGCGGACGGTGTGTAAGTCCGAGAAGTGTTGTGTGTAGTAATCTGGACGGTGTGTAAGTCCGAGAAGTGTTTTATGTAGCAATCCGGATTGTGTGTAAGTCTGTGAGATATTGTGTGTAGTGTTGTGTAGATTGGTTCTAACTAATATTATAACTTGACATTTAGCTTAGTGTCAAAAATCGGTGTAAGCAACGTTGTGATGTTTTCTCCGCCTGAAGCGAGTTTGTTGACATAATGATTGTGAACTCATATGTATGATAATCGAGGAATGGAGTAGGGCGAAGATAAAGCTTCGTAGCCGAACTACTATAAATCTCTGCGTATTGGTTTGATCGTTCTATCTCTCTACTATCTTTACTTTCATACTTCGTTATTATTTATTATTCATATTCATTGTGTTCACATACTGTTGACTGATGTAACATAACTTCGAAGAGAAATGATTTTTAAAAAGAACAAACTTGTTTTAAAACGTAATAAAAGTGGTGAAACTATTCAACCCCCTCCCCCTTCTAGTTTTTACAATTGGTATCAGAGATAGGTTACTCAAGAACTTTAAAATATATTTTATTTTAAAACTTGAATTGATCTATGGAGTCTGAAAGATACCTAGAATGGAAATCTATGCTAAGACCATCACTTTTTAAAAACGATGAATTTATTTACTAGAAAAATAGATTCGAAAAATATGTGAAATCAAAAGATCCGAATCTTTGGCTTGTTATTACGAGGGTGATTTCAACCTACTGAATTTAATCGTACAACTAAAAAGTATGAAGCTATACCTTTTTAAAAACAAAGCGATGATATTAAAAAGAAACTTTTGAAAAACAAAGAAGCAAAAATAAATTTACAAAGCTTTACCCAAAAAAGAATATGAAAGGAATTTCATGTATAACACAACAAAATATATTGGAAAAATTTAGTAATCATCCACCAAGAAATTAGTCAAGTTAAAGACAACAAGGATGATCTTCATGAACAACAATATGAAAAAATCATCATTTCTAAGGACGAATCTATTGATAGTACTTTTACTAGAATTAATACTATTGCTGCTAGTTTAAAAGCTCATGACGAAAGCGATTCTCTATGTAAGAAAATTCCAGATGGATCTAAGCATAGAGTGACAATGATGAATAAGAAAATGACAAGACCAATTACGGAATATGTCAAATGGTTGGAACTTCAAATAAAGGAAATTTGTCCTCCGTATCAACATCCGCACAAAGTTTAAAGGATGTTGAATACTAACCGCTTTGGACCCATGAAATACTAGGGAAAATATTTTTGAGTGTGTTAAAAGATCAGTAGATGTGCTTGAAAATTAGTGTGAAGACAAATAGTGATTCAGTAGATGTGCTTGAAAATTAGTGTGAATACAAATAGTGTATGCAGTCATTATCCGATGAGTAATTAAATAATCATTGAAAGCATGTAATCACTCAAGATTGCCTACTGTAATACACTTAAAAAAACATCACTGGAAAAGGTATTTATCTTATACTTACTGATAATTGTACATGTTGATGATTTTGGAGTATAGAATTTAGTAATTAAAAATATTTCCTTAATGTATGTTAGCATCAATAGAGAACCCATGTACCGGAAACAAAACTTACAAATGAAGATGTAGGTGAGTCCGTGGATAATTCCTAGTATAAGGGCACATTAGGTATTTTGTTATACCTAAAATGGCAAGTAGTGTCAATATCATATTTAGTTTCTGCCTCTAAGCTCACTTCTGAGAAGATTTTTTCAAAGCAATTAATTGTATATCTCAATACATTAAAAGCACTATATATTTAAGATTATTCTATCCTAAGGGTAACGACGTATGAACCATATTATATGTCAACTTTGATAATATGAGAAAATTTGTGGAAGCTCTAGAAAATACTTGTACGATGACCTTTGATTTTCGAAAGACACAAATTGCTCTTACTATATCCACAATCAATGCCGTATACGCAATTGCCAGAAAGGCACGTCGAATGACCACTATGGATTATGCAAACTCTTAAACGACCACGACATCTCTTTTATTCTTATTTTTATTCTATTTCTCAACTCCGACTTCTACGTTAATCCTCTGTTCTAAAGACTTAATTATTCTCATGCTCTCTATCTATTTTCAATTTGACTACACCTATCTCATTCGACAATTTGTCATGACAACTTAGAGACACGATTGGTGTCAGCATAACCTCGTGCAAATCTAGCATTCAAAACTCCTTTCCTCAATTATTCACCTGTTCTTTTTCTAGTCTCAATTCTACTCAAAGACCTATCTCATTTGATAATTCGTCATGACAACTTAACCACTTCATCTGAAGATGATTAAGCTATTTTAATTAACAAAATTAAAATGAGAAGTCATATCCACTAAATGTAACTTCAAACTATTCACCTTTTGTATTTCTTCATGACTCGATTCTACTCCAACACTTATCTATTCGTACGTGTCAACTCAACTACTCCATCTGAAGTGTCTTTAGCATTTTTCTTTTCATGCAAATTAAAAATGTCCAAATGTTTTTTTCCACTCGCTCAAAATGCCTTCACTGGGGATTGTCCCTTAAATATGGACGGTCCATGGGACAATCCCTTATATTTAAAGGACCTCCGACAGAAGCAACGCGTCTATACTCCTTCTCCTTTTTCTATTTTCAAAAATCAAAATCCAAACACTCCCTAAGCGACGAACAGCAGCAGAAAAACCTAAAACAAACACCCAAATCTTCAAATCATCCATAAAAACTCAAATTGAAGTTATCACAACCAAAGATTATTTATCTTAACATCATACTTATCATCAATTGTAAGTAATTTATCTATTTCTTTACATATTCAAATCTAGGGTTCATATGAACACGAAATCAAAATTGGGGATTTTGAATTTTTCATATAATTCTTTACAATTAGGACTAGGATTAAGCAATGTGCAACTATTATGACTCCCATAGATGTAGGATTTGCTTGACTAAGTGTGTTTGGAAAATTTTCAAAAAGCATGTAATCCCCAATTCATTTTCTTAAAAATATTCATGTTTAGGAACGTAGTAATAACGTAATTATGCATTGTTAATACATCACAAAAAAAATTCTCAAGCATGCATCATGAATTCATAATCATTAATCAAATTATCTAATTTATATATTTTTTGAAATACTTTATTGAGGAAAATTGAATTAAAGAGTGTTTGGTTTATCTCATAGGTTTAATTTATTAGAATCAAGGTAATTGTAAATCCACATTTTCTTGCATATAGACCCACATCACATCATTAAACATTTTGCTAATATTACATTTCCATGATAGGTGACAATGCCTAAACCAACCTGTAACCACCGGTAAATTTCACCTCTTATTAAACTAATACACTATTCTACACAAAGGATACTTATCTATTATCTACGTCCATTTTTTTTATCACAACTACCCATTCATGTGACGTAACTCACATTCTCAATAAGAGTGCTCACACACCAATGAGGTTATGTAAACATCTTTATATGTCAAGTAGAAAAAGTTTTTCAACTTTTATTTGCCACATTACGTTAATTCATTAACGTACGATTTTTCAATGTTCAAGTTAAACGTTTTCTATCTATTAGAGTTTTCACAAAATCCTAAATTATGATAACTATGATTTTGAGTAAATAAATCATAAAGTATTTAAAGCATAAATCCCTAACTTTACGATATTTCCCGGTATAAGCCCTAAATTTACAAAACTATGATTTTATGTAATAAAATCACAAGCCCTAATTAGTATGTACATAATTTCTATAAAATATAAGTGTACCAGTCTTTTAAGCCTGTGTACAAGTCTATAATGCATGAAAGCTAAATTTTATTATAAAACCTATTATAAACCTTAGTGTACTCACTTTAAAACATACCATACAAGTCCATATTGTACAAGTCTTAAATAAGAATTTTCATATATTTGATAAACCTAATTACAAATCCCTAATGCATATAGCACAAGTACCTAATGCATGAATTACAAAAACTATATTTTTACTACCTTAAAATTACCTAAACCTATCTAAACCTTACAAAACCTAACCTAAGACCCTAACTAAGTTTCCTACACATCTAAAGCCTAGGTACAACCATAACTAACCTATGGTACTACACCCTAAAGCACAAAGCCAAACACCAACCAAATAAACCCAAACTTTTTCCGAAAGCGATAAAACCTTGATAAGGCTCAAAATAAGCCACATAACTCACTACCTCACCATCTCCCCTAGACCTTCAACACCATGGTTAAACATATCAAGCTTTTACATGGAAAATTTCTAAACTATAAAACAAACATATAGCTCTAAAAAGGAACACCATTCAAATTCACCACTAAACTACACAAACTCTTACAACTGTAAAAGAACACCTCACCTTGTCTCCTAGACCTTCCACCTTTATGGCTTAGAATTGAACAAGTATACACACTAGGTGGTTTCTTTCTAAACCATTCGAACCTAATGGCCGCAAATAAAACAAGTATACACTAGGTGGCTCTTTCTAAACCAAATCCCTTAGTGCCTAAGGATGTGACAACTCGTAAATTCCTCGATGCGTCGTAATTGGAGAAACGTCGATTAGAGCGATCGTTTGATTTAATTTGAGATACGAGTCGTATTTTATATCGTTTTTATTGGAATTAATATTTTAAAAACAATGGCGTAACTCTCGAGCCACGAATCCCTCGTTTACCAGTCAAAACGAGCCCCGAACCTAATATAATGAAAGTTTTACGAAGTTTCATCTATAGTCCTTGTGATAGTTTCATAAACGCTCCCTTCACTTTCAACCTTACAAAAGTAGTCCTTGCTGGTAGTATATAAGCCCCACACACCACACCTTCTCTCATTTTCTCCTCTCCTTTCTCTCACTACAAAACACACACACACAAATACTCTTCTTTCTCTCTCTACAATTTCCTGCCACCCATCTAGGGTTCTGGCGCCGTCACTTTTTCGGCCAAAATTCCGACTACCTCCAACAATGAAACCACCCTTTCTAAACGATAGATCGGGGTCTTGTGACCCCGTTTATGCATCGTACGCACGTCCAAGCCCTAATACACGCCCTAAGTCTAACTTATTAGATTCGGATGGTTAGGGTTTCGTGGCAAAACGTATTCAAAGGGGTTTCTAGCTTGGTTAGGTACGAGTCGTACTCGTACAAGACACCACCAACAATGGCGGACGTATGTTAGTAACACACGACCCTTGTTCCTCTCTTTTCTCCTCACGGTAAACACGACACAGCCGGTTCAATTTATCATTTTTATTTTTTGTTTTAAACGATTTCGTAAATATATAATTGATGTGTTGTTTCTCGTGGATATAAGGATAGTAATACGAGTTTTAAAACAAATTGGATAATATTCATGTGTTAGACTTTCATTTAAAAAGGGTTATGAACGATTTGATTCGTGTGGAAAAAAAATCTTAAAAACTGTGATTGTATTTTGATGGTGATTAGTCACGTATCGGGTGTGCTTGTTCAGTCGATGTCAAAATAACACCAATGGTGTCCTTCTTGTGTTGCGTACGGGTCAGAGCAGAAAAAGGGTTACACCCATGTTGTTGTTGTTTGTATTCTCGGGTCAGACCCATTTGATATTCTTAGGTCGGTTCTAATGACCCAGGTTAGTATTTGATTTTGAAACAGTTGGGCACAAGTCGAGTGGGTTGTGTTTGTCATTATAGTGTTAGTCATTTTAGGGTGCGTTTGACCTGGTCAAGGGATTCGGGTCGGGCTTGACCCGAATGTTCACTTAGGTTTGATTTGTTTTAGTCGATAAATTGGTATATGACGTGGGTTAAATGGGCTACGGATTCAATTCAAGTGAGACTTGGTAAATGTGGTCGTTAAGAAGTAAATAATATTGTAACGAGAGATATTAAGACTAGTAAAAAAATTAGTTAATGTATCAACATGGTTTCATTTGTTTAATCGTGAACTAGTATGCTTCGGATAATATGGGGATTTTATACATGATATTAGACACATTAGAACTAACGGTTTCTATAACGGGATATCGGAACAAATATAATGGTCAATTAACCTAACTTTAACGATTAACTAGTAAATCGTCAATGTACAAACTTGGAAAATGTAACGAGTTAATTATACACCAATAACGGAATAGAATTATTGTGATGCACGATATTAGACTCGATTTGATAAGTAATTATAAAAATAGTATGGTAACATTAAAGGAACTAAGCTACGTAGTTAATAATTGATATCGATATTTGATATGAATCTATTATGGGTTATGAATTTGGAATAACATTTGTTATACGAGTTAAATTGGTTTGGAATTATATTTTGATAAACGTTTTGACTTAAATGAGCTCAAATATTTTATCATCACACTAATATCGAGATAATTATATATATATTCTCAACAATTACGGTTTCGTTTAATTATAAACCTCTAATTACTATGACAATAGTTCATGTTTTCTAAAGCTCGTGATGACTTTTATATCGACAAATATGGTTTTATTTAATTAAAAGCCCTTTTATATATTATTGACGGATATGGTTTAAACTATTATAAACCCTTAATATGATGGTAACTCGTGTTTCACAATACCTGTTAGCTTTTATAAACTTGTTTAGAAATATTATTTTGATAAGATAACTTATTAAAGTCGGAATGGTTTGGGAACGTTGTAATAAACGAACGTGTCAATTATAGTACACTATTTACCATACCTATTATGAAGTAATTTCGGGTAAACTTGTATAATTATGAATAACGATAGAGAAACCTTATTGATTGAACGATAAATGGAAACTTGTCTTTTATTATTAAACAGGTGCATTTGGGGATTTTTGGGTAAATTGCCGAAACTTATCAATTAACCTATTTATGTTACATAAATAGTTGTCGTCGCTTCCTAGTCTTTGACTAGCTTGAGTATTGTCGGTATTCTTAATGTGGTCGATGTCTTTTCCTGTTTGGCGTGAGTTATGGTCTGTATGTCTCGATCATGTCGATGTCTTCTTTTCCTTCGCGTGAGTTGTACATCGCGTCTATGTTTCTTACCACCACACGATACGTAAAACTGAATTTTTGAGATATGAATTATAAAGTTTTGGGAACGATAAGGTGCTTTTGAAAGTAACGACATGAATGATCCACGAAAACTACAACACATTACTTTCTATTGATTTCTTTATCGTATGAGCCGTATTCTAAGAATATCGTATACGCATTAGGTTGCGTCACACCTATTCTATTGTACTCGTCGTACATTCTTTTGGATGCCATGGAGATTAACTGTAGATGCCTGTCGTGTCAATTGTGAATAGTGCATTGTTGTGTCGTGATTACCTGTTATCTTCTGCTAGTGTTTATTCGTGTATTGCTGTGGCTAAGGTGAGTTTCATAGCCCCACTTTTATCTACGTTTTAACTACGTTTTAACAACATTGGGGTGAGAATCATGCTACTGTTTTCGGACCGTGAAAACTATTTGGATTTGCTTATATGCTTGACTGTTTAGATAGATGTGCGGTAGTTGTTGCCTTTGACTAGGGTAGCAATCCTAATTGCTATAACTGTTGCCTAGCTAAGAATAGACTTCTACCTCGACCTAGTCCGGGGTTGGCAATTGTTCTAGATTTTGCCACGACAGTGCTGGACTAGAGTCGCTGGGCCCGAGTAGTCCAGGGATGCGGGACATGTTTATGGTTGGTGATCCGGGTAGGATCGGTATTTATCTATCTTAGGTCTTGCATAGCAAATCAACTCCTATTGGTCCACAATGATTTTGTTGAACTTAAACCTACGAACTCACTAGCGTAAGCTGACCTTTTAGCATGATTTCTCAGGAATTTGAGAGGTGTTTGGAATACGTGATCGGTGGAAGCTTGGCAAGAAGGCGGGGTTCAAGGATCCTTTCTGACTCTGATAAACTTTGGGGACCTATTTTATTAAATCATGTTTTGGGCCTAATATTTACACTCTTGGAGTAAATATTTTGAATAACTAAATTTGGAATTGGTTTTGAATGTTAAATGACAATCTCTTGCTATACTTGTGTGCGATACCAATCCAATAGTAATGCTATACCGAGATTTGGGGGTGTTACAGATTGGTATCAGAGCTCAAGGTTATAGAGAATTAGGTATTTTATAAACCCTAAACTATAACCACTTTTTAAGAAAATTGATCCTCGACAGACGCACGCCCGCTTGCCAAGCCGAAGCTTCTTAATTGAGTATGGTATGAACTGCGAGTTGAATTATGAGATGATCTGTTAAGGGATATTGTGAACTGATTACGAAAACATTATGATTTGGAGATATGATTATTGATTTTGGGTAAATGAGATGAGATTATCGAGATATTACGGAATTTGATTTGAGTAAACGGTATATTATGATTTTGCAATTTTGAACTCGATTGATTGATAAGATGATTGATGAGATGTTTATATTTGATGAACGGTTTGATTGAACACTTGATTGAGCGTGTGCCCTGTTAGTAGACGATTTAAGTCTGCCTACCTTAGTAGTTCACTATAAGCATTCCGCATGCTTATACACTCACATAAAGCATGTCCTCATGCTTTTGCACGCGCTATACCTTTCATAGAGTATGGAGTCCCAAACCTTAAATCTGTAACACTTAACTTATATTAAGTAGTTGCCTTAGGTATATCCCAAAACAATAAAGAGAAAACTTTATATGAATATATACAAATACGTGGGATCTATTGGAATGTGGTTGGAGGATTTAAGGGAACAAATGAGCACAGGATGTGACAACCAATAATTCCACATTATTTATCAATAATGCGGATACTCTCAAAGTATCATGGTTACGCAATTTCCTTGCGTAATCTCACCACTTGATTTAAAACTTACATATTAGTAGTGGTTGTGGAAATGATTTGGGAATACAAAGGAAATGGTACTATTATAACTAAGTCAGGGAGTCATAAACAAGGCCTTTTGTCTTGTGAACATGAGTTCCATAGTTAAGTTTTGATGAACACAAGTCTAAAACGCGTTAAAGCTAATAAAGCATGTAAACTGGTGTGTTGGTATTGTGTGTGTGTCACGTTCACGTGTTTTGCATCTTATCATGTTTATGTGCCCTTGATCATAACTAGATGATGGATTATAATGGTTTTGATGATGTCGATTGGTGATAGTCTCATGTCACGATTTTAAGTTGAAACCTTCGTAAACCGTTGTTTTATTCTTTAAAATTTGTCAAACAAGTGGTAATCGGTTTTGATTACTAATAATGAGTTCATGTCCGTTAATGTTATAATGACATATGAAACCAGTAAGTGTTTTCAGATGATAAATTGGACTAACGTGTGATTATTTGGTTAACGTTGAATCATTGGTAAGAATCGGATTTTTGGAATGGAGTGAGATTTCAATTAACAGCCTTAATTGAATAACCAATTTAATTGTGGTGTTTTGGGTAATTGGTAAGTTATTGACAAACATTAGATTTGATACCCGTTAATCAGTTGGGAAATTCAAATAGTCAATTGGAAGTGTTTAATGGTGTTGGGTATGTTTGATTTTCTGTTTAGATGGTGATATTGGTATGAGATTGTTTGGAGGATTAACTGGAGTTGTGAAAATTGTTTATTTTGGACTTAATGATATATATGTCAACTTTGCGCTACGTCAGGTGTTATCATGACTTTCAAGTCTCGACTACCCTAGCAATGCCGTAACGTGGTCTTTAGTATTTATTTGGGCAATATGATTGTGTAAAAGCCGAGAGTCATGACTCGGGCTTGGGAACTCGAAACGAATAATGACTCAAATTTTATATCAAAATTTTATATCGAGATTTATATCGAAATTTTATATTGCAATTTTATATCAAAATTTTATATTGGAATTTACATTGAAAATTATATTGAAATTTATATTGAAACGAATAAATTTATATTGAAATTTATATCGAAATATATATATATATATATATATATATATATATATATATATATATATATACTAGTAAATAGTACTGGAAGATATAGATGATAAATGGTTTTGTACTAAGCATTCGATAACAAGGCTCGCCTTGTTATTTGACATTTTAAAGAGGGAACCAACGTTTAAAAATAGAAATGTTTTGTAGTAAATGAGTCATTAAATATTTCGAGGGCACGCTTATTTAAGGGTGTCATTTATGAATATTTAATGTCATTCATGTGTTGTGCGTGGGTTACGGATGACCTAACATTAATAGCGTCGATCCACGTGGATGACAGACTTATTAGGTTGACGAACCTAATAGGCGCCCGCTATGTACGTAGGATAACGTTATTAATGGGCAAATTATCCTTATGACTCGTTAGGATGTGTTTGGTTTTGGGATAATAAGCGACACGAATAAATGGTTGAGTTTATCGAGTTGACGAATTCGGTAAGGTCGAACTATTTATTCCAAAACTTATTAAACTATAAAGTTTATCATTTATACATCTCATTGGGTCATTATGAGTCGCATTTTGGTTAATTGAGTGCATTCATGGTGTCTTGTCGAGTCGATACCACACACACACGATGATACCTAACGCTAATAACTAAAGGGAACAACAAGATATTTTTGAGATGAGGAAATGAATACATTTTGGGCATATAACATTGAAGTCGGGAATATATATTAAGAATTGGTTATAAACTGGTTGTGCCTTGTTTAATAAAAATTTATTGAACCTCGATTGAATATAGACTGATCACCTATATTCAGCCAGAGACAGCAGGACATGGACTGATCACCTATGTCCGTCTCAGAGGTGAATTTTGTAATGGGAATTGTTATAACAAAAATTGTGTTCGGATTTGAGATAGGTTTTAAGAACGATAAACTTTAGGTGGACTCGCACACTCACACTCACTAATCATCACGAAAGCCCGCACTCACAACACGACACACTGCATCGTAACACCTCTTGAATCGTAACACTTCTGGCATCACTATACGTCTTCGTTTTGTGAAATTCTTGTTTGTAACACCTGAGCGTAGTTCGCCATAAGTCGGGTGAGACCTGATTGGCACTGTTTGCATCCGAGTTGCTTATCGACATAAGCCTCGTCGATCTCTCTAGAGCGTTTGAAATTATTTTGGGCTACTTTTGGATTTGGTCTTGACTATTTTGGATTCGGTTCTGGTTTTGCTCTTTGGGTTTTTGATTTGGTAATTTTGATCTCGTTCCGAGTTCTAACTCGTCATTTGACTTCGAGTCATCGTTTGGCCTCGAAATATTATTCGGCTCCGTTTCGTTGATAACTTTGTTAAAATCATCTTTCGACCTTAATCGATATTCGATTTTGAAACATCATCCGGTCGCAATACGATAGTAACCATATTGGAATTATCATTCCACCGTATTTCGATAGTAATCTTGTTGGAATTATCATTCCACATCGTTTCAGTAGTAACACCGTTGGATTTGTCATCTAGCCTCATTTCGTTGGTAACCTTGTTACCGACACTTATACCTGAAGCTTAGTCTTGAACCGATTGTTCAAAAAACTTCTGAAACCTCACCATTCACTCTATGTTCATTTTAACGACGTCATCTAGTCGACGTTGCTCATTTCCTAAACCGATAATGTTGTGGTCGACTTTGCTTCGCCAACTTCTTTCCGTTAAGGTAGTACCTTACGTGTTGCTGATGTCGTACCTTATCCTTTATTTAGGTACCCCTATCGATAATGATCTAACGACTTGTTTTAGTGAAGTTTTTCACCGAGGATTATCCTTATATATCGTTTCGTCGATGTTGACACTAGCAACATTGAACCCTCAACATTGTTTGTCAACAATAGTCTGCTACGTCACACCACCGGTTATGGTAATACCTACCCTATTTTATCAACGTGGTACCTTACACACCATAGATGAGAAATTCTCTAGCATACCTACTTAGAGCCGTTGACATTCACTCGTTTGTAGAAAATGATTTGGATATCGATTGGTAGTTGAACTTCCTTTGGAGATTATGATTTTGGAGTTGAACCTTGCAACCGTTTGCGTTAAATGTTAAGTGCACCAATGATTCAATCGACAGACTATGGTTAGTAACCAATACTCTCTTTTAGGAGTCTCACTTTCGTCTCTAACCTAGATATCATGCTAAGTCAACCGACCGATTGATGATAGTAATCAACACTATCTAATAGAGACATACTCCGAACTTCCTAGACTTCTCATCTAGTAGAGATTCCGTGCTCAGTAGAATCTTGAAATCCTAAGGAAAGACCTGAATCACGTTCTCTAGGACAATCACATAATCTTTCTCTCATCCTTCGAGAAGCATCTGCTAACCTTTCGGACCTCTCACCAAATGATAAGCTACACCATAGACGAAACCTTGGAAGTAGATTTCCTCCTTTACCTAAGTGATTGTTAGTAACCTTGCCAACCTATTCACCTCCCACCAATCAGTTAGATGGAAAGTATGGATGACATTGCTCGTCTCTCTCCCATAAGTTATAGCAGTAATAGATAATCTCCCTATATTCTTTTAAGGAGGTGAGAGAGTACCTACTCCTCGACCTTCAACTCCCTCCGATACTCTTTAAGGAAAAAGTGTGATCAAAAAACCTAAGTTATACAAATGGATTTCTCCATACGTAAAGGAAACCGTGTGCTTTAGGAAATGCCGATTTCTATCCTTTCCGGGTTGTGGCAATAGTCACACACCCATTTTCATCTATCACCTCCTAGAGCCGAGAGAATAGATCTGGATATGCTTATAGTGTATCACCTCCAAACTAAGGGCTGAAGTAGAAGAACCATTCGAACCCTAGTAGAACACATAGCGTACCTATCAAGTTTGGCAATGGTTGGGAGGGACACTTTCCCTTGGTCAACATCTCCTATAACCATACCTATCACTTTAGTACCTCAAAGGCACCATAAGAGATCCTCTATGTATGTAAGGGTAAATTCAGATGATGGGGAAAAAATGAAAATACCCAACTTAGCAACTCTGAACCTATTCGAAATGATACCAAGAAAACCGTTCTAAGTTAAGATGGATATGTAAGCTACTCACAAACCATTTGGAGACATAGACAACGTAAATCTCTTGAACCCTCCGAGATAACCTAGAATTAAGCTTACGGATCCACCATGAAATTATGTGAAGCGAGTAGTAAATGTGAAAACTCAATCCCCGCTATATAAATCCTTTGGAAAATCCTAATCTTTGGACATTTAAACTTTGTTGACCTATCACAACCATAGATGATGAAACCTAGCAACTTTAGTAAAGTTGCCACTTTGTCTTCGAAGTTCATAGAAACTCGCAGTAAGACCCTAGATACACGTAGAGAACGTGAAGATAAACCCTCGTGCTGTAGCACTCACCCCTCCTAGATTAATGTGGATAATTTGAAATGACTCGCGAGGACGCGATTCCTTTTAAGGAGGTGAGGCTGTGACAACTCGTAAATTCCTCGATGCGTCGTAATTGAAGAAACGCCTATTAGAGCGATCGTTTGATTTAATTTGAGATTGAAGTCGTATTTTATATCGTTTTTATTGGAATTAATATTTTAAAAACAATGGCGTAACTCTCGAGCCACGAATCCCTCGTTTACTAGTCAAAACGAGCCCCGAACCTAATATAACGAAAGTTTTACGAAGTTTTATCTATAGTCCTTGTGATAGTTTCATAAACACTCCCTTCACTTTCAACCTTACAAAAGTAGTCCTTGCTGGTAGTATATAAGCCCCGCACACCACACCTGCTCTCATTTTCTCCTCTCCTTTCTGTCACTACAAAACACACACACACAAATACTCTTCTTTCTCTCTTTATAATTTTCGGCCACCCATCTAGGGTTCCGGCGCCGTCACTTTTCCGGCCAAAATTTCGGCGACCTCCAACAATGACACCACCCTTTCTAAACAATAGATCGGGGTCTTGTGACCCCGTTTATGCATCGTATGCACGTCCAAGCCCTAATACGCGCCCTAAATCTAATTTATTATATTCGGATGGTTAGGGTTTCGTGGCAAAACGTATTCAAAGGAGTTTCTAGCTTGGTTAGGTACGAGTCGTACTCGTACAAGACACCACCAACAATAGCGGACGTGTGTTAGTAACACACGACCCTCATTCCTCTCTTTTCTCCTCACGGTAAACACGACACAACCGGTTCAATTTATCATTTTTATTTTCTGTTTTAAACGATTTCGTAAATATTTAATTGATGTGTTGTTTCTCGTGGATATAAGGATAGTAATACGAGTTTTAAAACGAATTGGTTAATATTCATGTTTTAGACTTTCATTTAAAAAAGGGTTATGAACGATTTGATTCGTGTGGTAAAAAAATATTAAAAACTGTGATTGTATTTTGATGGTGATTAGTCACGTATGAAGTGTGCTTGTTCAGTCGATGTCAAAATAACACCAATGGTGTCCTTCTTGTGCTACGTATGGGTCAGAGCAGAAAAAGGGTTACACCCATGTTGTTGTTGTTTGTATTCTCGGGTTAGACCCGTTTGATATTCTTGGGTTGGTTCTAATGACCCAGGTTAGTATTTGATTTTGAAACAGTTGGGCACTAGTCGAGTGGGTTGTGTTTGTCATTATAGTGTTAGTCATTTTAGGGTGCGTTTGACCTGGTCAAGGGAGTCGGGTCGGGCTTGACCCGAATATTCACTTAGGTTTGATTTGTTTTAGTCGATAAATTGGTATATCACGTGGGTTAAATGGGTTATGGATTCAATTCAAGTGAGACTTGGTAAATGTGGTCGTTAAGAAGTAAATATTATTGTAACGAGAGATATTAAGACTAGTAAAAAAATTAGTTAATGTATCAACATGGTTTCATTTGTTTAATCGTGAACTAGTATGCTTCGGATAATATGGGGATTTTATACATGATATTAGACACATTAGAACTAACGGTTGCTATAACGGGATATCGGAACGAATATAATGGTTAATTAACCTAAGTTTAACGATTAACTAGTAAATCGTCAATGTACAAACTTGGAAAATGTAACGAGTTAATTATACACCAATAACGGAATAGAACTATCGTGATGCACGATATTAGACTCGATTTCATAAGTAATTATAAAAATAGTATGGTAACATTAAAGGAACTAAGCTACGTAGTTAATAATTGATATTGATATTTGATATGAATCGATTATGGGTTATGAATTTGGAATAACGTTTGTTATACGAGTTAAATTGGTTTGGAATTATATTTTGATAAACGTTTTGACTTAAATGGGCTCAAATATTTTATCATCACACTAATATCGAGATAATTATATATATATTCTCAACAATTACGGTTTCGTTTAATTATAAACCTCTAATTACTATGACAATAGTTCATGTTTTCTAAAGCCCGTGATGACTTTTATATCGACAAATATGGTTTTATTTAATTAAAAGCCCTTATCAACTTAGATAATGACTTATGTTTTATAAATACAAAATGTCTCTTATAAACTTTTGATAACAAGTTATATTGATTAGTATGTTGTACTTTAATAAAGTGTTGGGTTTAAATGAGTTTAATATATTTGTTTTGCGATAAAACTAAATATTTCGTTTTCACAATTAAGTTGATGTTGAATTATATAACTATATATTATTGACGGATATGGTTTAAACTATTATAAACCCTTAATATGATGGTAACTCGTGTTTCACAATACCTGTTAGCTTTTATAAACTTGTTTGGAAATATTATTTTGATAAGATAACTTATTAAAGTCGGAATGGTTTGGGAATGTTGGAATAAACGAACGTGTCAATTATAGTACACTATTTACCATACCTATTATGAAGTAATTTCGGGTAAACTTGTATAATTATGAATAACGATAGAGAAACCTTATTGATTGAACGATAAATGGAAACTTGTCTTTTATTATTAAACAGGTGCATTTGCGGATTTTTGGGTAAATTGCCGAAACTTATCAATTAACCTATTTATGTTACATAAATAGTTGTCGTCGCTTCCTAGTCTTTGACTAGCTTGAGTATTGTCGGTATTCTTAATGTGGTCGATGTCTTTTCCTGTTTGGCGTGAGTTATGGTCTATATCTCAATCATATCGATGTCTTCTTTTCCTTCGCGTGAGTTGTACATCGCGTCTATGTTTCTTACCACCACACGAAACGTAAAACTGAATTTTTGAGATATGAATTATAAACTTTTGGGAACGATAAGGTGCTTTTGAAAGTAACGACATTAATGATCCACGAAAACTATAACACATTACTTTATATTGATTTCTTTATCGTATGAGCCGTATTCTAAGAATATCGTATACGCATTAGGTTGCGTCACAACTATTCTATTGTACTTGTCGTACATTCTTTTGGATGACATGGAGATTAACTGTAGATGCCAGTCGTGTCAATTGTGATTAGTGCATTGTTGTGCCGTGATTACATGTTATCTTCTGCTAGTGTTTATTCTTGTATTGCTGTGGCTAAGGTGAGTTTCATAGCCCCATATTTATCTACGTTTTAACTACATTGGGGTCAGAATCATGCTACTGTTTTCGGACTGTGAAAACTATTTGGATTTGCTTATATGCTTGACTGTTTAGATAGATGTGCGGTAGTTGTTGCCTTAGACTAGGGTAGCAATCCTAATTGCTATAACTGTTGCCTAGCTAAGTATATACTTCGACCTCGACCTAGTCCGGGGTTGGAAATTGTTCTAGATTTTGCCACGACAGTGCTGGACTAGAGTCGCTGGGCCCGAGTAGTCCCTAGGTGCGGGTCATGTTTATGGTTGGTGATCTAGGTAGGATCGGTATTTATCTATCTTAGGTCTTGCATAGGAAATCAACTCCTATTGGTCCACTATGATTTTGTTGAACTTAAACCTATGAACTCACCAGCGTAAGCTGACCCTTTAGCATGATTTCTCAGGAATTTGAGAGGTGTTTGGAATACGTGATCGGTGAAAGCTTGGCAAGAAGGCGGGGTTCAAGGATTATTTCTGACTCTGATAAACTTTGGGGACCTATTTTATTAAATCATGTTTTGGGCCTAATATTTACACTCTTGGAGTAAATGTTTTGAATAACTAAATTTGGGATGGGTTTTGAATGTTAAATGACAATCTTTTGCTATACTTGTGTGCGATACCAATCCAATAGTAACGCCCCGAAAACTTGATTAAGTCTTCCGCTGTACCGAGATTTGGGGGTGTTACACAGGATCAAACAATTTTACACCATAGAAACACCGTTACATGTGGAAAATTACAATCCATGAACCTTGAATCTTCTTGCCTATAAATTTGACCCTAAACCATACCATTTCAACTCATTCCTTGTTTACTAACACATACAACTCTCATACTCACATTAACTACTGAATTCTAAGATAAAAAGAAGTAGAAGGAAGATTCATTAGAGTCTAGGAGATTTGGAGAAGCTTTGTTTCACTTTGGAGTCTCTCGGGTCGAATTCTCTCCTAATCGAGTTCTAGGAAGATTGTAAGTCCCCCAAAATCATTTCAATCTCTTTAACACTTTTAATATCAATTACTTACTGTTAAAAAAGATTTTATAAGGAAAATGTAGCAATTTGATCATCCAAAACGGACACTCGAGACAAAAGTTATGATCAAAAGAAATTAGCAAAACCGAAAAACTGAATCTGTCCAAAACTTTCTGTTAACGAACTGAAGTATATTTTTTAGGCATTTTTGGTCCGACACCATGTAAGGGAAGTTTTCTGCCTCAAATCGTAAGAATGGTTTTAGGTGGCAAAAAATTAGTTTTTACTTAACTAGTAATTAAGAATTTTGTTATCTACAAAACTAATTACTAACTAGACATAATAAACTAGTGTACATGCTATCTAAGTCACCAAAACCAAGCCATAAGTTTTAAGATTCGAATCCTATTCCTGTTCTTATTTTTTCCCTTCTTGTCGCAACTCAACCAAACCTCCTCTTTGGTCATATTTTCAAGCCATAAGCTAAAGCTTAAAAGCCCATCCAATAAAACCTTTTAATAAGCTCCCAAGAGACTTCAAAACGCCCTAATAATCTAGTTAAAAACCTTTGATGCCTCGTTTTTATTCAAGCTTCAATTCTTGTCGCGAGTCACTAAAACCAAACGCACCTATATTTATATATTGTTAATTTTTGGAATCTAAGTGATGAGCTATGCAATAAACACTCTTTATAAGTTAACAATCATGATGCAAATCCTTTAAAACAAACCCATACATTTTAGAAGTCAAAAACGTGTTTTTTCCTATTTATTTCTTCTTGGTCGCAACAGCCCAAGTTGCTGTGTTCACGCATTTGTTTCTCCTTAACCAAAGATCTATAAAATATAAGGTTTATATCGTTTTGAAAAGCCCATAGCTAAGTTATTAAAAAAACAAGAACGTCTTTAAAAACTCTAATTTCCTCGCTTTTATTTGGTCGGGAAAAGGTTGTCTCGCGAACCTTTTCAAATATACCCCTCTTGTGCAATTTTCAAAAATAAGCTAAAACATAAGCTAATAAGCTATTATAAGTTTGTTTTCGAACCATTTTTAACTTATATTTACAAGTCGTGAAAAGCCCCACCTTTTTCTAAACCTAAAACGTATTAAAAACGAAAGAAGGACTATTTTTGCAAACGACTTAAAGCGTCAAGGACATAAAATGCCAAAACTCTAATATTTTTATAACAAGGATTAAAATTATAATAAACTTGAGACATAAGGGTATAAAGTGTCACTTTTGAAACTAAAGGGTATAAATCCTCATTTTACCAAAGTTGAGGGGTAAAAGTTGTCATTTTATAAATGTTGAAAGGTATACATTGTCTTTTTATGAAAGTCAAAGGGTATAAATTGTCATTTTATAAAGGTTAAGGGTATAAACCATCAATACTTGGGATTATAAGGGTATAATGTGTAACCTTTTATATAATACTTAATAACCCGAGAAATGATAAACTTACATACAATATGGTCTATTTTCACTAACGATAAATCGAACTATAAAGGAATAAACATAATAAACATTTTCATACACTAACTTTTGAAGAGACTTCAAGTTAAACCTTTCAACACTTAATGTCGACAAAACACTTGTAATTAACATCACATATACTTGAATACGAATATTGAAACTTGACATACCAACTCAGGTTGCGGGTCGGAGCCGTTTATTGACAATACTTAATTTTTTTTCCATCCAGACTGCTATATCATCAAGGTGAGTTCATAGTCCCACTTTTTACTTGTTTTTCCAAACTTGTGGGGAGATACATGCAACGAACCCGAACACAAGTATTTTTCTGTATGCTACACCATTAATCACTTTACAAGTTAACGCGAATATAGTGAATAGATATATTGGAAGTTGACGCCTCATTTGTGTTAGCCGGTTAGGTAACCAAATGCACTTTATTTGAGGACAAACAGAAGAATTGGCAAGCTCCTTATACGAGAGCACGGTTGCTCACATAATCATTATGATGTTTGTAAGTCACGTCATTATGAAAACTACACTACGACTGTTAAGGTTTGCGTACATGAGACTTAAGGCAATATGTTGTACTATGATATTACAAATTTTACTACATTTCAACTTGTGTTCAACTGATTATTATTCAAACACTATTAATTCACTCAACCTTTGGGTTGACACTTTTAGCATGTTTATCTCAGGTCCATAATGAATGAGGATGGCACGGAAGGAAACGGATACTCAAGAAGTGTAACCACCCGCATTTTTAGGTTACTTTTCATTTTCGAGAATTTACTATTCACTTTACTATTCACATTTACTATTCACTTTCACTATTCATCTCATAAATTTTTTATTTCACATTCTCGTAAGATAAATTATTTTAGTAATGACATGAGAGTTTGACAATCGTTAGATCATTTTCACAAAAGTTATTAAGAAAACATCGTTTTAAAGTTTCGTTTTGGACGGTCCACCGTTTAAACATCACGCGCATAACGAAAATCAACTCTGATAATTTTCCTCACATCAGATAAATTTTTAGATCACTCATAATTAATTTGAAAATTTTTAAGATTTATTTTTATGTTACCAAATAAACCCTGCGCTGAACGAAACTAAATTTATGTTTTAAACAATTCTACTTACATCCAGACTTAACGATTCCTGCACTGTGTTTCTAATATGTTTTTGACACTTTTACATTTTTTGGAAAAGTCAAACATATTTCCCTCGTCCTTTGACCATAAAGGAATTAACCTTGTACGTTCTACATTTTTGCTTAAATCGCGTAACTTTTAAACTTCACGAATAACTGTAAAGTTATCCCGCGTATGACGAAAACCACATTTTAACATCTCATATAACTTTTAGACTAATTTTAGTCTACTCTAAATAAATTCACGGTCGTTTCCATGAAATTTCGTTCTTTTCCGATAAACTGCGAATTACGCGTTTTTGACCCGTATTTCCAGCTTTAAGCAGCGTTTTTGCACCCAATGAGACTTATCACCCATTTTATATTTTTATATGGAGTATAATGATGAGTTTCATCATTCCTACAAGTTTCGTATTTTTACGATACCCGGTTTTACGTTTTATGGCTTAACAACTTACGGTTGATATTTAACGGAACCAAATCATGCTCTAAACATAGGTTAAAACCAAAACTATCCAGCTAAGTCATCTTATCTCTATTTGGCCATCTTAGGGAGGGGGGGATTCATCATTTTGCTGGCATCATCCTAACCATGGTTCATTTAGATCATTACAAGTGTCCTAACTTAACCATGGTTAATAATTAACCCAATATATGGTTAACCAAAGTTACCCTCCTATAAATAGCAAGTAAAATGCATCCTAAGAACCCTCATATTCTGTTCTTTGTCGTTCATATCACAATTCATACAGATCTTCCATCATTTGATCTATAAGCTCCAAGTTTATGCAAGGAAGTTCCAAAGATCAAGCTACTACATCAAATCTCTAGCAAGTTTAAGTGATCTTCTTGAATTTAAATCCACTCAAGTCACTTAGTACTTCAGCACCAACTCTTCAAGTTTGCAAGGGTGCCAAGGTGTGGAAAGCTAGCTCAATCCAAAGTCTTAGGCGATCAATCAAAGTCCTATCCTTACTAAGTTACTCCTTTCTTATTGAAAGCCAAAAGTTGTAAGCAACTTATCGCCACCATCATCTCATGTTTATTATTCATAATCTTAACTATTTAATGCTATATATATAGTTACTATGTTGATTCATGATGTACATATACTCAACCACATGTTTTAATTTACATATTGTCATAAAAGTAACAAACTAGTAAACTAGTCATATTCTACACATTTGAGACAATTAAAATCAGTAACCTATGGACTTTCTAACATACATACTATGATAGACAAGATAAAAAGGTAAACATAGCAACTTGAATTAACCGAAACGGACAAACGAGTCAAAAGTTATAGGCAAAAGAATTTAGCGAAACTAAAACGCCAAAACTGCCAACTAGAAGTTGTTTAGGGTCTGGTCGTGTAAAAAGTGGTACTTCTGGTCCGAATCATCAAAAAGTTAAAACACGAAAGTTGTCCGGAACGACGTTTTCCTTCGGTTCTAAAGAAGCTCGGACCTTGAGAACGCATAAACAGGCCATTATCTTTCAAAAATCAGAAACTGCCCTTTATATGGTCTCATAACTATACTTTTGTCATAACTAAAAGCAAACCAAGAGGCCTAATGGCCATAAGCCAATACCACGGCTACGGCTACGGTCAAGGATGAGTCTCAAGACCATGATGGTCAAGACCAAAGCCACGGCAAGGCCATGGCTAAAGCCTCAAGGCTTCCTAAGCCGAGACCGTAAACCAAAGGCCTTAGCCTTGACAAACCTAAACGTATACAATACAATTTGGATCTACTCCCTCGACAAACCATGAAACTATACTTGTAATAACCAACTTTACAATTTAGAAAACTTGTAAACTTTTCTTTAAACACTTGTGACATAAATTATAACGATACTTGTGATAACCATTATGATTTCCTAATCATAACCAAACAAACATGTAATTATGTTTGCAAACCATAAGGACATTTTTGACACTTATGAAATATAAACAAAACATATGTCTTATCTATTAAAGTGCTACAAAACTAGGGAGCTTCATGTGAGGGGTTTCATTTGAGTAAAACGTATCGACGAGTTGCTGGATTTACGATTTAAAGTGTTCTAGCTCCACAAACGTTTACTACATGACCTCTGAATTATGATGGCCCGAACGGTAGTACGATATGTATAAACTAAACACGTTTTCACAACTAGACCATTTCTATAAACGACATACACAAAAACCATGTACTACATCATGATCAACATAGAGACGTATATAGTTTTGTTATTTCTTTCGCATCATTATTTCAAACCTAAGTCGCAACATCCTATTCTAGGTTGCTCGTAGAAGTTCTCACGGCATATCCATCATTCTCATTATACATTTGATATCATTTACTCTGAGGTGAGTTCATAGCCTCACTTTTATTACTTAATTGTTTTACAAACCCTTGGGGGAGATACATGCTTTATTTTAAACCGAACACATTGTTTTCAAACTGTATGCTTATCTAATTGTTTTATTAGCACTAAGTTACCGCATTTGCCAAAAATGAGTCCCTAAATCATGAATCATTAATCACTATGTGAGAGTGGGCGCGAATATTGTGAATAGATCTGTTGGGATTGACGAATCTCGTTTGTGTTGACCAGGTCCGTTAAACAAACGCACTATATTTGAGTAACATTGGTAAAAACGACAATTTTACCTGATAGGGCACGCACCGACATTTTCTCCAATTAATTTTGGAACACGTTAACGCCTTGATTGCATGATGCTTAGTCTAATAATAACTGTTTTGGTTTTCAAACCATTGGTATGAATTTATAACTCACACTACAAATATTATGTGTTTAACTGATTTCCTAAACTCTATGAATTTCACTCAACCTTTGTGTTGACAGTTTTAAGCATGTATTTCAGGTCCATAATGTCGGAAGCTGGCATGGAAGAGCAAGGACTAGATCAAGAAGGCTATAAATTTTATTATCATTCGAAAAACCAATTTGATGTATTTTGTAAACTTGGAACCATTTGGGATCTCATGTTTGTAAACTCTGATATTTATATAAATCGAATGATAAATCTTTTAAAACGACTCCATTAGAGTTCGTTTTCTATTGTTATGACTGTTGTGCCATGAAGTAACACCCAGTTTGAATTCCGCTGCGTATCACGAAATTAGGGGTGTTACAGATTGGTATCAGAGCCACAGTTATAGAGAAACGGGTCTAATTGAGACTTAAACTATAACTAGTTTTACAAACAAAATCATTTTATAGCCTTCCGTTCTCCGTGCCTTCCATCCTCCAGACGATTATGTGACTTTTAGGCATTTTAAGCTATACAAACATACTAGTATATTGATATATACACTGGACATATTTTCAATCATTCTAGCTAAACGATAGACTAAACATATTTGCATATGCCTATTCTAAGGCATTACGGCACAATCATATTTTCCCAATCTCCCAATCATGCATCTACTCATGCATTTTAGGATTACGAAACTACCTCCAAGACATTGTAACTGACTACAATGGTCTTTCCTACTTCCCAGACATTGTGAGATACAATGGTCTCATTCATTTTTCAATACACTGTAAATCCTACAGTGGTCTCATTTATTTCTCAAGACATTGTGAGTTACACAATGGTCTCTCCATCTTTTCTCAAGACATTGTGGGTTACACAGTGATCTCTCCATCATTTCTCAAGACATTGTGAGTTACACAATGATCTCTCTATCATTTCTCAAGACATTGTGAGTTACACAATGATCTCTCCATCATTTCTAAAGACATTGTGGGTTACACAATGACCTCTCCATCTTTTCTTAAGACATTGTGAGTTACACAATGGTTTAATTTATTTTACAGACATTGTAAGTTATACAAAGTCTCTAAAAATTATCTTATAAACATTATATGATATTGTTTTACATGAAACCCGTCACAATCTATCCATTTTCCTAATGGAAATACAAGAAATGGGATTTCTAAAAGACAAACTGATTCATCATCTACAAAAGCTGAAGTTCAACAACTTTCTCTACATTCATCAAAATTCTCTTCTGAAACCTTCATTGTTAAAAGTCCGTGATACAGGCCAAGTATGGACTATTTTAGAATTACCTAAGATTTCCTTTCCACACGTATCCACCCATACTATCTTCTATGCAATGGAATGTGAAAACATAGGTTACAAGTCTTTTATGGCCAGGACTTGCAACTGGATGGTTTGATATCGCCTTTGCTTAGTGGACAATTTCTCAAAAGCTATGGACATATGACAAGTGTACCTAATTTAGGTATTTGGAAAATTTATCGAACCTCGGCTGACTATAGTCTAGTCAGCTATATTTAACCTAGGGATAGTGGAACATAGTCTGACTAACTATGTTCGACTTAAATTTTTCAAACACTGAGAATAGTTATACAAGTGTTATATTCAGGTTAATTTCCTTCTTAAAAACTCGATAAACCACCAGAATTCATTAAAACGATCTAGAGACACGATAGTGTCTTACCACTCAGCAAAATCTTAACATATTATTTATACTACCTAATTTCATTTTTGAAAGTTTTCATTTATGAAATAATCCTAACTACTATCTTGGGATAGTCATCAAATCTTCTCGTCATTTCTTAGAAGTACTAGCCTAATTAGGTTTCAAGGATATCATTCCGTCATTGACTTTTGATTTTAAACTAAACTTGACATCTCTACCTAAGAATAATGGTAAACATACGCTACACTCTTCTAATCATCAACATATCACATCATTATCTGAACCCCTTATAAGTCAGTATGTAAAACTTCACAGTATCACATTTCTTTGAAACACTAGTAGACATAAACACTATACGATATAGCCTTCATCTCGAAAACACCTAAGACATGATCAACTTTGGAAATGGTTTGGATAACCACTTGCCACTAGCAAGACTTTCCCTACAACGACAGTTTTCACATCATTACAAACCATTTCACATCAACAATATCTTACACCTTTGATTAACAACAGTTACCCTAACAACAACAAAACTATTCCATTTTGAGGCACTATATAGACGAAAGTGTTTAGTTAACCATTTGCTGAACTAAGGTGTCAGAGATCACCCACGAAACAACTAAGGAAACCATACAAATACAAATTAGGCTCCATGCCGTACACTATCACCAAAAACTCCATGTTAGAAATTAAGGTTTTATTGATAGCCTCGATACAATAAGGTATTATTCGTTTTGAGAATCGGGAAAAGCCAAACTTGAGGTATATTAGACTCTATGAGATTTTAACAAAACCCTTTAAGTGATTAACTTAAGCCACCACCAAAAACATAAAATGGTACATAACATATTCTATGACCAGAAACTTAAGAACGCAAAGATTAGAATTCGGCGCATATAACCATATTTTCCTAGACACTTCAACATCATATAACACACACTGAATTCCGGAACGGAATTCCCATTAAGGTGGTGAGACTATAACCACCCGCATTTTTAAGTTACTTTTCATTTTCGAGAATTTACTATTCACTTTTACTATTCACATTTACTATTCACTTTCACTATTCATCTCGTAAATTTTTTATTTCACATTCTCGTAAGATAAATTATTTTAGTAATGACCTGAGAGTTTGACAATCGTTAGATCATTTTCGCAAAAGTTATTAAGAAAACATCGTTTTAAAGTTTCGTTTTGGACGGTCCACCGTTTAAACATCACGCGCATAATGAAAATCAACTCTGATAATTTTCCTCACATCAGATAAATTTTTAGATCACTCATAATTAATTTGAAAATTTTTAAGATTTATTTTTATGTTACCAAATAAACCCTGCGCTGAACGAAGCTAAATTTATGTTTTAAACAATTCTACTTACATCCAGACTTAACGATTCCTGCACTGTGTTTCTAATATGTTTTTGACACTTTTACATTTTTTGGAAAAGTCAAACATATTTCCCTCCTCCTTTGACCATAAAGGAATTAACCTTGTACGTTCTACATTTTTGCTTAAATCGCGTAACTTTTAAACTTCACGAATAACTGTAAAGTTATCCCGCGTATGACGAAAACCACATTTTAACATCTCATATCACTTTTAGACTAATTTTAGTCTACTCTAAATAAATTCACGGTCGTTTCCATGAAATTTCGTTCTTTTCCGATAAACTGCGAATTACGCGTTTTTGACTCGTATTTCCAGCTTTAAGCAGCGTTTTTGCACCCAATGAGACTTATCACCCATTTTATATTTTTATATGGAGTATAATGATGAGTTTCATCATTCCTACAAGGTTTGTATTTTTACGATACCCGGTTTTACATTTTATGGCTTAACAACTTACGGTTGGCATTTAACGGAACCAAATCATGCTCTAAACTCAAGATAAGACCAAAAAGATCCACCTAAGTAATCTTATCTCTGTTTGGCCGACTTAGGGGGGAGTCATAATTTTGGTGGCATCGTCCTAACCATGGTTCATTTAGATCATTACAAGTGTCCTAACTTAACCATGGTTAATAATTAACCCAATATATGGTTAACCAAACTTACCCTCCTATAAATAGCAAGTAAAATGCGTCCTAAGAACCCTCATATTCTGTTCTTGGTCGTTCATATCACAAATCATACACATCTTCCATCATTTGATCTATAAACACCAAGTTTATGCAAGGAAGTTCTAAAGATCAAGCTACTACATCAAATCTCTAGCAAGTTTAAGTGATCTTCTTGAATTTAAATCCACTCAAGTCACTTAGTACTTCAGCACCAACTCTTCAAGTTTGCAAGGGTGCCAAGGTGTGGAAAGCTAGCTCAATCCAAAGTCTTAGGCGATCAATCAAAGTCCTATCCTTACTAAGTTACTCCTTTCTTATTGAAAGCCAAAAGTTGTAAGCAACTTATCACCACCATCATCTCATGTTTATTATTCATAATCTTAACTATTTCATGCTATATATATAGTTACTATGTTGATTCATGATGTACATATACTCAACCACATGTTTTAATTTACATATTGTCATAAAAGTAACAAACTAGTAAACTAGTCATATTCTACACATTTGAGACCATTAAAATCAGTAACCTATGGACTTTCTAACTTACATACTATGGTAGAAAAAATAAAAAGGTAAATATAGCAACTTGAATCACCAGAAACGGACAAACGAGTCAAAAGTTATAGGCAAAAGAAGTTAGCGAAACTAAAACGCCGAAACTGCCAAGTAGAAGCTGTTTAGGGTCTGGTCGTGTAAAAAGTGGTACTTCTGGTCCGAATCATCAAAAAGTTAAAACACGAAAGTTGTCCAGAACGACGTTTTCCTTCGGTTCAAAAGAAGCTCGGACCTTGAAAACGCATAAACAGACCATTATCTTTCAAAAACAGAAACTGCCCTTTATATGGTCTCATAACTATACTTTTGTCACAACTAAAAGCAAACCAAGAGGCCTAATGGCCATAAGCCAAGACCACGGCTACGGCTAAGGTCAAGGCTGAGTCTCAAGACCATGATGGTCAAGACCAAAGCCACGGCAAGGCCATGGCTAAAGCCTCAAGGCTTCCTAAGCCGAGACCGTAAACCAAAGGCCTTAGCCTTGACAAACCTAAACGTATACAATACAATTTGGATCTACTCCCTCGATAAACCATGAAACTATACTTGTAATAACCAAATTTACAATTTAGAAAACTTGTAAACTTTTCTTTAAACACTTGTGACATAAATTATAACGATACTTGTGATAACCATTATGATTTCCTAATCATAATCAAACAAACATGTAACTTATGTTTGCAAACCATATGGACATTTTTGACACTTATGAAATATAAACAAAACATATGTCTTATCTATTAAAGTGCTAAAAAACTAGGGAGCTTCATGTGAGGGGTTTCATTTGAGTAAAACGTATCGACGAGTTGCTGGATTTACGATTTAAAGTGTCCTAGCTCCACGAACGTTTACTACATGACCTCTGAATTATGATGGCCCGAACGGTAGTACGATATGTATAAACTAAACACGTTTTCACAACTAGACCATTTCTATAAACGAAATACACAAAAACCATGTACTACATCATGATCAACATAGAGACGTATATAGTTTTGTTATTTCTTTCGCATCATTATTTCAAATCTAAGTCGCAACATCGTATTCTAGGTTGCTCGTAGAAGTTCTCATGGCATATCCATCATTCTCATTATACATTTGATATCATTTACTCTGAGGTGAGTTCATAGCCCCACTTTTATTACTTAATTGTTTTACAAATACATGCTTTATTTTAAACCGAACACATTGCTTTCAAACTGTATGCTTATCTGATTGTTTTATTAGCATTAAGTTACCGCATTTGCCAAACATAAGTCCCTAAATCATGAATCATTAATCACTATGTGAGAGTGGGTGCGAATATTGTGAATAGATCTATTGGGACTGACGAATCCCGTTTGTGTTGACCAGGTCCAGTAAACAAACGCACTATATTTGAGTAACATTGGTAAAAACGGCAATTTTACCTGATAGGGCACGCACCGACATTTTCTCCAATTAATTTTGTAACACGTTAACGCCTTGATTGCATGATGCTTAGTCTAATAATAACTGTTTTGGTTTTCAAACCATTGGTGTGAATTTATAACTCACACTACAAACATTATGTGTTCAACTGATTTCCTAAACTCTATGAATTTCACTCAACCTTTGTGTTGACAGTTTTAAGCATGTATTTCAGGTCCATAATGTCGGAAGCTGGCACGGAAGAGCAAGGACTATATCAAGAAGGCTATAAATTTTATTATCATTCGAAAAACCAACTTGATGTATTTTGTAAACTTGGAACCATTTAGTACCTCATTTTTGTAAACTCTAATATTTATATAAATCGAATGATAAATCTTTTAAAACGACTCCATTATAGTTCGTTTTCTATTGTTATGACTATTGTGCCATGAAGTAACACCTAGTTTGAATTCCGCTGCGTATCACGAAATTAGGGGTGTTACAAGAAGGCCATAATATATTTTATCATTCGAAAACTTATCTTATAAACTATGAAATTACTGGGACCTCATTTTGTTAACTCTGATATTTATATAAATCGAATGATAAATCTTTTAAAATGACTCAATTAAAGTTCATTTTCAATTGTTATAACTGTTGTGCCATGAAGTAACACAACCTCAAGTGACCATCAAGACACCCGACACTACATTCCTATACTCTCACCTTTAAACAATATTCATGTCTCACATTTCTTTGAATTTATTGAAAAACGCTATTTCCATAAGGGTCAGGTGGTTTACAAGGACTATGATGATATGCATTATCTTAATATTATGTTTGGGGGTATTGGTTTTGATTGTCTTTATAAGGTCAATGACCAAATTGTTCCTCATTTCGTTCTTGATTTTTTCAGTCAATATAAATTGGAGGTTGATCCCTCGGGGGAGATACTAGTCCAGTTTATAATTCAAATTACATTCATCTCTTATCCATTTTCTATCTTAGGTCAAATTCTCGACCTTCCTACTAAAGGGCAGTGCTCATTCACTAATGAATGGAGCCTTGATGCTTTATCAAAAAGCTCACATTCGACAGGACTTTATGCCACTACACCACCCGCTCATGATGAAATAAAAACCTACATCCTAAATGAAAGAATTGCAAACCTCTCACTCGAATCCATAAAGGAAATGAAATTCCTATTGAGGACAACCAAATCTTGACAAGAGATGTTGTAGACAATATGAAAAGTTGGGTTGAAATCATTCGGGAGAATGAAATCTGTCTTGGTGGGAACCGAGATCATCTTCCACCTTATCTAGGTCATATGCTCTATTGTGTCGCTACTTTTATGCCATATAATCTTGCATTCTTTGTTGCAAGGAGAATAAAGTTTGTCAAAAATAAAGCAAGATTGAATTTACACTATGTCATGGTATTGACTCTTTTTATCATCATGTCATGGATGACTTCCCTCATCTTGTACCGAAAGAATATCTATTCTATGATCATGTCAGGCTTCCACACAATCAAAATCATGAGCGAAAGACAATATTGGACCTTGGCACTAAAAGGTCTATGTTTCTCGAGTCGTCCTCCGGTTCCTCATCTTCTCATCATAATAATGATGATGATGATGAAGGAACTTCTCGTGTTAGTACTCTTTCTCCTAACACCTACGTCAACTCTTTGCCAAACAACATTCCCTAAGTTTTTCAAGATCCCGAATCTTAAAATCAAACAATGGAAACACTCTTCTCATGACAAACAAGAATATTCATCCCTTAACTCCAAATGCAAGAAGAGCATCGGGGTGGACTAAGGTCAATAGCTAAGTAGTTCAAGAACCTAATGAAAGGGAAAAAGAAGAAGTGATATACTTGATATTATGGTAGTTTCTATGGATTTATTATTTATGTTTTATGCTTAGACCTTGTTAACTTATGTTATGAGGTTATTACTTGACTAGATGGTTATCCTTTGATTATCTCTTGGATTTATTTGGATTTGGTAAGTGTTATTGTCTACTTTGGATAATTAGTAACATTATGAGATTCTAGAAAAATCTGCAAATTGTTTGTGTTGAGTTCTTAATTTTATACAGGTTTCAAAAATAGAAAACTGTACAAAATCTGGAACTCCACTGGTGGCACTCCCGTAAAGGAAGGGAAAGTCCCTAATATATAAAGGACCATCGCCTATTTAAGGGACCGTCCCCAGGATAGGTCACGTATTTTTTTACTGTTTTCTTTTTTTGCTGTAACACCCCAACTCGACAAGGGTCAAAATGTCACATTATGGTGTCAATCAGAACATAATAACGCAAGCAGAAGACTTAAATAAATAAAATACAAGACATAATACAAAACTTCTAAGGAATACATAATTTCTCAAATTCTGAAAGGGAATAAACAAAACATAAATCCCAAACTAATTCCAGATGAAAAGGAAAACTAAGGTTGGGTCGGTCCACTAAAAGCTCCTACTCTCATCACTCAATCCCAACATCCCGCTTAATATCACCGTATGGAAAGGAAAACGCTGCTGAGCTAACGCTCAGCGAACATATATAAATAATGAAAAGCAATAAGTCGAAAATAAATAAGCGAAACGAATCCAACGAAAACTTGCTGAACAAATATGTTAAATAAGATAAGGACTGAATATGGAATAAGGAATAATCAAAAGGGTCATAATGAAATAACGAAGTTGTCAAAGGAATGCCCAAGTGCCTAAACATGCTACATGAATAGACCAAAACAATCAAACATATCATATCATATCATAACAAATCATATCAAATGGAGTGTATGGCTCCCAGAAGTGTATGGCACACACATATATTAGAACTGAGTACCTAGGATGCAACCATACACCCCCTGTCAAAATAAAACATCACGTCCCTACTACATCCGCTTTCAGCAAATATATAGGCGCGTGGAATTAGTCATAAAATCATACTAAAAATGCGCACAATAAGGGAACGAGACAAAATCACACCATCACAGATAGTGTCATGCCACTGGTGCCTCAGTGACATGGCCATGGTACCTCCATGACTAGTTAGTACCTTGGGCAGTGGATCATGTCAAACAATAAAAATAAATATAGGGTAACGATCAAAGGTTGTTAATTAAAGATAATGAATAAATGAAATGAAACGAATAATCGTCAATGGCATAGCCAAAATGAATATCTAATCAAAGGAATCATATCGAATAAAATCATAAACAAATATCATAACAAATGAAACAAAATCAAAGATCAAGAGTCATGAGAAACCCTTACTAAAAAAAGGCAGAATATCTGTACCTTAGCAAATGAAATGAGAGAAAACGGAAAAGGGAGCACAAGAAACAACGTCACGTCTTCTTCAACGAATCTACATGAATTAGAGATCATTTAATACTTATATGTTCATTTAATGTCATAACTGATTTTACACTTATTGTTATTTATTAACATGTTTAGGGTTTAATCTTATGTATTCATAACATAGGTTTTAGGTGTTTCTCGAATATTGTTAGATCTAATAAGAATTAAAGAATAAACCGAATTAGAGAAAAATGTAAAATTGAGACCACTCTCGAAATCAACACACAAACACGACATCAAGAACAAATGGAACGTGATCGATCACAACTCTAGTCTTATATGCATTAACGAACCAAGACCCTTTTACCACGATTTAAATGCATGTCGATATTTGTGAGTAATATGTTTATATTTTCAATTTTTCATACGTAGTAAAATTCTATATTAACAAAAATATCTAGAATTACAAAAACCTTGCATGAGGCTCATGGAACATTACTTTGACATATCGATGGTGAATTCAACAAATTAACATATTTACTATTTGAGAGTAATAAGAGATCTTTATCGATTAAAGAGTAACAATTATCATAACATGTTTTCACAAAATTGCCTAATTCAATACTGTCATACGTAGGTTATAGATATGGTTAAGATATATCTCCGAATAAGATGTTAGATTGAAACTGAAACAAGAAACACGAATACTATTGTTAGACGATGCATGATCTAGTCCCAATCCCACTCGTACACCAGCAACTAAACACGTAACTCAAACTCTACCAAGTCGCGACTATAATCCAACAATGAATCGAGACCAAACTTGCAGCCGACACGCGTATAGATCGAACCACTCGTATGCAATCTGTTCGAAATTTACAACCTACGTCCAACCGCACACCGACCATGATTTGAGCAAACGAATCTGTAACTCCGTCCTAATCAGCAACCCTAACTCAATGCACACCACAGCCACACATACAAAACTCGTACCAAGGCTTAACTTCTTGCTTAATGATGCCTTAACCCTACATGAACCGGGACCTTCATCTTTCACACCAACTCGAACCAACTCAGCTAGGGCCAAAAGAGATCAAAACGTACTCGAACTAGAACAGGCAAAGTCAAGACTTAGAGTAACCACGTACAATAATAGAAACTCGAACACCAAAGTGGGCATGATCACAGCCCCAAAAAACCTTCGACCCTTCGATCTAATCTTGAGAGAAACGACCAGGAACTTTTAGGTTTAGTGGTTTCTGATTTTGTATGAAGGGAATATGATGAACCGGTTGATATAGGGTTTCAAGAAAGCGTGATATGATGAGGGAATGTCGCATGTTTATTTTAGGGCAACGATACATTCTTATCTTCTTAATGCAATGTTACAAGTTTAGGAAAAAAAATAGGATCTGTCAACACATGCGATTTAGAAAAAGAAAGTAGTGATTACATGGTTTAGGAAGAAAAGTAAATGTGGCGTTTTAGTTTTTTAGGAAATAGGGAATAGATACCTACGTATCTTCTAATATAACAAAATATTTCACTCGATCTTATCTTCAAGCTAACGTGTGTTGTGTATCATCAAAACAAAATGTGTGAAGTAATACAAAGAAATATATGTGTATATGTGTTGTTTATATATATAGGACAAGTATAGGATTTTTATATTGTATTTATTTTATAAAACATACTTTAAGATTAATATTGTTAATGTGTATAACATATAGCTTTAAATATCATTTATTTATTATTAAACTTAGGTTATATTCCAAATGAATAAATAAAAATGTAGTCCATATTTTAGGGTATTACAAAAAATTCTTCCCCTCTAAAAACAATTTCGTCCTCGAAATTGAAATGAAATGTTTAAACGTGAACATACTAGATAGATATGGTCTTAATGAATAGAAAGGTTTGTTACTCATGACCCGATCCTGACGGTCCAGAATAGTCTCAGGTTCTTCAAAAAAAGATGGATCATAACGAATCTGATTCACGGATGCGAAACATATATATAGGGCGGATGAAAAATACATAAAATACAATCATGAATATGAAACAAATGCGAAGGTAAATCTAAACGATAAGAACTTCATCAAATAAATCCCAAACTTCAACCAAACAATAGAAAACGTACAAATGATCCAGAAATGTAAGGAGAGTATTGAAACGCATAATGGAATGGGTATAATACCCGCACAATTGAGAATAACAAAAATAAAGAAAACTCATAAACCGCGGTCTCACTACCTTCAAGCCGAATCTCCAAACGAATCAACGAAACATACTAATGACCAAAAATACATAATGAATATCAAACTGTCTTCAAACGAATAACGAAACAAATGAAAGAAAATGAATTGTGGAAACTCTATCTCCCATCGTTCTCTGGATAATAATGGACTCGATATCCCAGCAAAACACACAGAGCAGATGGAATCTTTTCAGCATCTCTTCTCTGATATGACGACCTAGTAGCACGGTTGAACTGCTAACCACCAATACGCCCAAACACCTGGTAGTAGTTTCTCTGCCTATTTGAAACACGCCAGTCATAGTTCTTCTGCTCATACGCCTTCCAAGTTCCTGCTAGTTGAATCTTGTCTCCATCTTGGTTCCTCTTGTTGTTCTGTCCAGCTCTTTCTTGCAACATCTTTGTAGAAAACTAGAAGGGGGTTGAATAGGTTACCGATTAAAAACTTTGTTTTGAAACTTATTGAAAGATTAATTGATATTGATCTTAGATATGTTAATGAAATATGTAAGCAATATGTAAGGAGTAAATAAGGAAAGAAATGATCAAACCACAACAAGTTGTTTATAGTGGTTCGGTCTAGAAGGAATCTTTTTCCTTGCCCTACTCTACTCCCCGAGTCTCACACTCGAGAGTTTAACTTCACTAGTCAACAAGCTCCTTTCACCAGCGGAGAAACCTTTACACTTCGCTTACACTATTTTCGACACTAAGCTAAATGTCGAGTTCTTTCCAAGGGTACAACCACTCCCACACACAATGTATTTTGAGGACTAAAATACTAACCACTCACACTCACAAGATTATGATAGTTTGGTACAACAATGAAGTATGAATCAACACAAGATCATACAACACCAAACAAATCAGACTTCCAACTTCTCGTTGAAGCTTGAATGTTACTTGATCTTCTTTGCTACAAAAGAGATCACTAATATGATATGAAACTGAGTTAGAAAGGTTAGAGAGAAGATAAGCAAGAAAGTATGATGGAAAGGGATGAAAAACTACTTGGTTTGGCTTTGCTATTTATAGCCAAAACCATCAGCAAGCACCACGGACCGCGGACCCCTTAAAAGGGTTCCGCCCGTTATGAGTTTTGGTGCCGCCGAGGTCTGACAGCAAGATATCAAGATCTTGCCAAAGTCAACCATATCTATGAAAGATTGTGTAAGATATGAAGAGTCCAAATCTACACAAAATATCTAATGAAATCTTCCAATGATTTCCATGATGCATCACATGATGTCATGTGTTGTTTTTCTATTTTTAGAAATATGCAAATACAGTAATGTTTAGTTTTTTAAGAAACTAAAACATTCTTAAAACTACTATCATACATTATGGTTAGAGTCACATTAAGATATGATTAATCACAATGTAAATGCTTGAGTGATGAAGATATTATTTGAAAAAGCTTGTTTTAATATCTATTAAACTTGACAAGCTTTATGTCACACCCCCAAATTACCTGTTTTGCAGCGGAATGGAATTCCTGGGGATTGACTGTCATAGCATCACAATCACAGTTATATTGAACGACCTAAAGTGTCGTTTGGAAAATACATCGTTTGATTTAATAAAACAATCAGAGTTACAAAGATAGGTCCCAAATGAAAGTTACTATGCACGGAAAATAAGTTTAGTACAAGTCAAACGATGTTTTTAAAGTTCATAAAACCCAAGTGAGACGCGTCGTCACCGCGACTCCATGATGTGTCCAAATGCATGCCATGAATTGTATGCCTTAGATACCTGAGATAAAAACATGCTAAAAGTGTCAACACAAAGGTTGAGTGAGTTCATAGAGTTTGTTTTGAAATGTAAAGCCTTCCAAAATCGTTTATGCAGCAAAGGCATTGTAAATCCACCCAGTTCCAAGTTCCGCCCATACAAAACTTGCAACCTGTGTATTCACAACCCACTGCCAAAATGTGTATAGTTTATGTTCAAACACATGATGTCAAATGAATTCACAATAGTACCTAACTCGACGTAGAACGATAGCACTTAATCAATAAAACTAGACTTAATGTATCAGTAGTCAACTGATTTAGAACGTTATACGACGATGTATCAGTAGTCAACTGATATAGAACTTTATACGACGATGTATCAGTAGTCAACTGATTTGGAACGTTATACGACGATTTATCAGTAGTCAACTGATTTAGAACGTTATACGACGATGTATCAGTAGTCAACTGATTTAGAAAGTTATACGACGTAGAACTATAGCACGCAAACAAGAACAATTGATATAGTATAACATTTGATTTAGAAACAATGGTGATCAAGATAAAGTTAGCCTTAAAAATCTAAAGTACTTGTGAAAAATAAATGAGCATGTATCTCCCCCAAAAGTAATTCAAAACAATTAAAAGAGTAGGGGCTATGACTCACTTGATAAACTGGTGTGATGACAAGAGTGAGTACACTGAGGTATAGCGTGAAACTTTAATCTGGACCTATTACGAATGATATGATATGTAATGAGTTGCAATGTAATGTTATGATATGCATGCATTACGTATGTTATTTATACCATTTGCGAGTTTTGGAAAATAATACTTATCGTCGAAAAATACTCTTTTGACGTCTTGACCATTCTTAAATCACTTTACAAGTTTTTACGTCAAAATGTCATCCTACAATGGTTTTGTAATGATTTATAGTGAAATTTTCACTTTTCGTCGTAAAATAAAGTCGTCGGAAATTTCATGAAATTGACAAAAATGGCTTCGAAAAACTAGTCGTAAAATGGTGTACGTCGATCGTTAGGAAATGAACTCGACGGTTTTGGAAAGTTTGTATCAAAATCTAGAAGTTTCAGTTCAGGAGTTTTCGACATAAAGGTCTCGAACATAAAGATAATAAGGGTTAAAGATGGTGATTTTGTCTAATTGTTGTGTAAAAAGTGAGTTTCGGCCAGTTTTAAGCATCCGTAAATAATTTATTAAAAATCCGCTATACAAACGGTCGATTGTTTTGAAAAATATGTTCGGTGATCTCGATTTTACTAGAAGACATTTCGTTTCAAAAAGTTCTACATCATAGTTAAAAACAGCCTCAAACATGGTCGTTTTAGTTACCGTAATATCTATCTCGTAAAATAATATAGTTTTTCTGAAAATAATAGTTACGGAAATTTTATGAAAATGTGCATATCTTAGTCGTTTCAAATCCGTTTTCTACGTATTATATGTCCTTAGCTTCGTATCAAAGTATACTATTATATTTTTGATAAGTCGAAATAATTTGTGAAGCTTAAGGCTCGTTTTTTACTCGAATAAAACAATAATTGGTTGCTGAATTTTCTGAAAAATATATATTTCGTCGTCAAACTTTAAAAATTCATAACTTCTTCGTTATAACTCCGTTTTAATCTGTTCAAACGGCCACGGATTCGTTTTAAGGTATATTTTCTAAATATCAAGGCCAAAATTTCGTGCCTACTGTCGGATTTTCCAGAAAATCAAAACAAGGACAGAACACTTTTATATACTTATCGAAAATAGCTTTTCTCGTACCAAACCTATTCTAATCCCTTCAAATCAACTCCAAAGCTAATCTAATCCTACCATACACCTTCTTAGGGTGTCATGGGTTCCTAAACATCATCAAGACCAAAGTATACCAAGGGGATAATTATAGGATGACCTTATATATATATATTTCTAAAAATCATGTTAAAAATGGTATAAACAACACAAATCATGCATGCTTGCTCCAAAAATGAAGAGATACTTATGAAATAAAAAGGAAAGATGAAAAATATAAATGATATGCTTACAAGTATTATGATGAGGTGCAAAGAACAAGGTTTAGCCTAAACACTCTTGGTTTTTATTTCAAAACCTTATAAAGAGTGTGATTCTAGATTGTAATTAACACTTGAACTTGAAAAGTTTTTGATCCCTTGTACACCCTTTGTGTGGCCGGTTTTGATAGAGAGAAAGAATGAGAGAAACTTTTGCTACTAACTATGTGAATATTTGAGGTACATGAATGAGAAGATAATTGAGTAGGACTTTTATGTAAGAGTAAAATTATAAACAATCACAAACCATACTCCCATTAATTACCACCCTCCCCTTGGTCGGCCAAGGGGGAGGGATTTGGTAAAATATATATTTTTTTTTATTACTTGTATATATTGTGTATATTATTTGTTAAAAAAAGAATGTAAGTAAAGTGTAGTTAAATGTAACTTGTATGATAAATGGTACTTTTAGGTACAAGTAAAATTTTAATAGATTAAAATAGAGTACAATGATATTATAAAAATTGTAAAAATACATTCCTTGTGAAATTTGAGTGATATAAAAATTTTCGTGTAGTTTTTAAGAAAGACGTCGTAATAATATAACTTTAACGATTTATATACAAAATAAGTTTAAAACACTAGGTAAACTCAAAATATAGTTTTTATAAACTAAACGTAAGTATAAAAATATATCGGGATCATTTTTAGAAATAACGGATTAAATGTTCAAAATAATAACTCACGCGATAACGTTTATTTAATATAAAATTCACGCGGTTAAGGTAAAATGCAATGTCATGAATGAACTAATATGATGCAAATGATGCTAATGAAATGTAGACTAAACTTAGTCCATATGAAATGTACGTGATGTTATGATCATGAATTCGCCGTTAAACCATAAAGGTTACGCGAATGTGGAACACGCAAACCTAGTTTACGATAAATGTTGAAATTGTAAGGCATAAATTGTTTCGAGAAATGACCTGGAAGTACGGGTTGTCACACTTTACGCTTTATAAAAATTAAATTTACTTTTATCGTTAACAAAACTTAGGTAAAGATCAAAAATATAAATAACGTTTAATGACGATATTTGTATTAACAATCTCCCCCTTTTTGTTGAGGACAAAATATATTTTTTATTTTTATAAAAGATACAAAGATTGTACAAGAGTTATAAAAATATTAGTTTTAGAACTTGAAAAAGAAATGATAATGCAAGTGTATGATGTTTGACTTTTTCAGAAACTCAAAGTCTTCACTAGTTGAGGCATGATGTTGACTTTTTCAGAAAGTCAAAGTATGTAGTTGACTTTTTCAAAAAGTCAAGTATTACCAATGAAGTATCATGTTGACTTTTTCAGAAAGTCAATGTATGCAATTTGACTTTTTTAGAAAAGTCAAATATAACCAAGTTCTATATATTTCTCCCCCTTTTTGTCTCAACAAAAAGAAGATGCGATGCGGAATGTATAATGAGCCCGGGCCATTATCTCCCCCTTGATCAAAGCTCCCCCTAAATTGGGTGCCAATGGGAAGATACATAGATTGTGAAAAAGCTACAAAAAGATTTGTTAGTAATAATCATCATTCACAAGCATTTCCAAACACTATGTAATAAGCACTAACAATATAGAAAACACCATTCATTAGTTAAAAATTTTCATGATTTTTTTTAAAACCATGAAAAGGGAACACAATGAAGTGTTTTAGTACAATAAACAAAAGAAATAATCCTAGAAAAAAAAATGCTTAGAAGAAGTAATCTAGGGCCATTCTAATGAGATGGTGGATGAGAAAAAGCGTTGAGTCGCTCAAGGATGTGATTGAGGATGAACCTCATTTCCTCTTGGAACTCATGGACCATCACCCGGGTCCGATCAACGGTTTGGGCGGTTTGCTCATAAGTTGAGCAACCATGCCTAGGGGGTAGTATGGTTGATGAGGTTGTGGTGGTGAAATGATAGATGTGTTGATGTTGGTTTTGGTGTTTGGGGTGGTGATTATGGAGGCTAGCAAAGCACTTTTCATTTGCATAGTCTCACTTAGGTGAGAATCCACCATGTTGGAAAATTGGTGGAGACGTTGGAGTTCGGCTTGAATCTCCTCTCTTGTGGGATGATCATCCCACATGGACTCCTCAATGTCCTCTATGTGAGGGGACATTGATGTAGGGAGTGGTTGATCCGCATACAAAGGACCATGGATGTCTTTGTGGATGGGGTGGAAGAGAAGAGGTCTTGGCCCCAACGGGGCGTTTGGGTCAAAGGATGGTCTAGGAGACTCATGAGCAATCCGCTCAATAGTTTCAAATGATGGCAATGGTGGTGGATGATTGGGCCTAGGAGGCAAATCTTCCAAGTCCTCCAAGAAAGGATTTGGAGAAGTGGGAGGTGTGGAAAATAACTCCAATGGGATGAGAGTTGGAGATTTTGGTGGTGATGGTGTTTTTAATGTTTGTAGGGGGGCCGGTGGTGGTGAGCTTGGTGTTTTTGTCGGTGGCTGATAAGGATTTAAAAGGTACCATTTTGAGGGGTCGTTTAAGCCCTTATTTGATCACTTTTGTATCCGTTATTACTTAATATCGTTCATTTTCACTTTTTAGGTCTCTTGAAGGCAAATTGCTGGAATGGCACTTATTTGGACGAAAAGGCGCGGATATACGAAGAAAATGGCCAAAGTCAAGAATCGAGACACTCAAGCTGCTAAAATACAAGGGGACGGCGTCAGGTGTTATCTACGACGCCGTCGGAGCACTTTTGTGACGGCTCAGTAGCCAAATTGCTTATTTACAAGTGACGGTGTCAGGCTTTAAAAGAGTAGGTCGTCGCAACTCAGACGGCCTAGATTTGATCCAGACGACGTCAGAGACTGAAGGGGACGGCGTCACAAACATAAGGTGACGCCGTCGCAAGACTAACGTGGCAAAGACGAAACCCTAATGACGGCGACCCGACGGCATCACAATGTCAGGCTTCATAAAGTGACGCCGTCGCGATTGTAATCTTATATATAGAATCCGAATTTTTTAGTTTTCAGTGTGTAGTCTTTTGGAGTAAAAACCTAAACAGAACCAAGGTTGTCTTGTACAGTATTTTAGGGTTCCAAACCCTATCTTACATCAAGATAAGTGTTTTACTTCATTAATTCAATTATGTCTTCAATTACTTGTGTGTATGCTTGCATGTTCTCCATTTCCGGCTAATTTACTTGTGTGTTTGCTTAGGGAATATGAAACTTAACTATTGAATATTGATTGGTTGTCTCTTATCTTAATTATTAATGATCTAGTAATGCGATAGGTCATTCGTTGTGTAGTTAATGCTTGATTAATCTTTGGGAACCTTAAACTATAACACCTAGAGTAGTTGTAGGCTAAACTATCCAAAGAGTACCTTAGAGTTAGAGTTTATAAATCCTAGAGATTTTGTAGACAAGACTCTTTGGTAGTTTCAAAGAGTTAGGTATAAACGCATACCCTACGACCTTAGACACACAACGCGATTAAGAATAAGGACGTGACAATTCAACCATCAATAGGAGATAATTAAGGAGTAATAAAACCTAAGTAAACACATCTTTAAACCATCATACGAGCACACAATAATTAGACATAGACTACATACACCTTAGATTAGATAATTAGATAATTAGAGTAATCGGTAGAAATACCAACCCCCAAATCCAAACTCCGAGATTCGTACATTTCCTTTTCTTAAAAATATAAAAAGATAAAAAATAATCTTCCTCAACCCCAACCTTAGCGTTGTAACTTCTCACTAGCATTCCTATTCCCCTAGAGAACGATATCAATACCCGTGGCTTACCCTAATACTACACTACAACGATTAGGTTCACTGCGTAGGGTGTTATAAAACTTGCTTGAAGAAAAGGAAGTTCCTTTGACCCCGAACGACGCGTGTAGCGTTATCAAGTTTTTGGCGCCACTGCCGGGGAATAGAATAGCTAGTTAGTAGTCCACCTCGTTTAGGTTTCTTTTCTTGATTCCTATTAAGTAAATTTTTTTCTCAAATCTTTAGCTTCCTCGTAGTGTACCCCCCTTCTTCGTGACCTTCATTCGTAACCCCATCACTTTTCATCATGGAAGGTGATAACCAACCACCATTCATCAACCTACCACCAAATGACCCGCCAAGAGCCCGTACTCTTGGTGAATACTCGAGACCAAGCCACCTAGGCTATAGGAACACCATTGAGCTTCCCGATCAAGCCCAAACTACAGCCCTGCGATCCGACACCATCCAGTTGGTGCAAAACGGATGTGCATTCCATGGACTTCGTTTCGAAGATCCTAATCAGCATCTTAAGGATTTCCTTAAAATTGCCGATTCCATCTACCTTGATTCTACCACTCGGGAGACCACGCATCTGCGTCTCTTCCAATTTTCTCTACGGGACCAAGCTAGTAATTGGCTTGAGCGACTTCCCGCCGGCTCCATCTTAAGTTGGGATGATCTCACCTCTCGCTTCCTTGCTCAATTTTTCCCACCGGGGAGAACCACTAAGCTTAGGAATGACATCTTGATATTCCAACAACGTCAAGGTGAATCTCTCTACGAAGCATGGACTCGATTCAAGGACTTACTTCATAAAGTCCCTCATCACGACATTGATCTTTGGCTCCAAGTCCAGCTCTTCTATGATCATGTCAACTTCCCCACTAAGTGATCCATTGACCAAGCGGCCGGTGGAAAACTTAGTGATCTCACCGCGGAAGAGTCTTGGGGTATAATAGAGGACCTTGCTTTCTATGACAACGAAAGTTGGAATGACCCCCGTGAGTTGCCCAAAACCGATAAGGCAATCTCCTTGCCTCCAATTGACTCACAATCTTCTGACCGTAGGATGCTCGAGCTTGAAGATCAAGTAAAATTCCTAATGAGCTCCTACGAAAATCCTAATTCTTCACGCCTTGTGAACAAAGTTTCTTCCTCGTGTGAGCCGTATAGTGATCCTCATAATACGCGCACTTGCACCCGATTCCCCGAACAAGCTTCCGTTGACTACGCATCCTCGCGTATTAATGGAACAGGAGGAAGATTCCCTACAACACATGGACCTAGGACTTTTATTGATGCCCGAGAAGCATGGAAGGGCAAGCCCGACTTCTATTGGGGGCAAACCAAAGAATTCACTTCGAATGATTTCTCATGGCCCCCATCTAACGGCCCTAACCAACAAAACATTGAAGGGATGTTGCAAAACCTAGTCGTATCCTTAGAAGCCCAAATAGCTAAGCTCTCGGACCACTTTAACCAACAATAAGACGAAATGGATAGGAAGATAGATAACCTTTTGAAAGCCATGACCAATAGTGATAGGAAGGTTAATGCTATCTCGACTCCCGAAACTTCCGGTGTAGAGATTAAGGACCCAAGTAAGTTAGCTAAGCACGTTCAATTTGTCAATACCATCGCCTCTGTGAAACCTAATAGAACAAATGACGAAGCGAACCATGAGATGATACTTGAGGTTAAGGAAACACCGACGAATGAAACAACCGAGGAAGTAAATGAAGTAGACAATGACTATTTCAATAAGTTTCCTACGGAAGAAGAACTATCTCGCCACCCTCACTTAGTGCGTGACCTCCGTCACATGTATGTTAGGAAAAGCCCTAGGATCAAGTTTGGGAATCCTTGGAATCTTAATATACCATGTTGCATAGGACACCTTTTCGTGGCAAAGGCCTACATTGACCACAAATCACCAATAAACATAATGACTAGCACCTACTATAATTGGGTAATGAAGAAGCCTATCCCAACTAGGCAAGACCCCGATAATCCTAGGGTTAGTTGCAATTTTCTTGGTAGAGTTAAGGGATTTCCCGTTTATATGGGTAGTTTCACGTTTCCTACGGATTTCATAATAGTAGATGATATTAGTACGGCCATAGATCCTAGCTTGTCCCACGTTATTCTAGGGAAACCTTTCATAGAAAGCACTGGGATGACCTATGATCCCTCGTTAGGAATAGTGCGATTCAAGGATGAGACCGATGACATAGCTTACCAAATGCCGTTTAAGATTGAGAAGTTTTCATCACTCTCTAATGATGAAAAGGAACTTAAACTATCGGTCTATTATAGGAATGAGGAGGATAAAGAGAAAGGAGTAGATTATGTTATGGCCAAGATTTTTGGTTTCTATAAGGATTGCTTGAACTTAGGACCGGAATATAGAAATGAGTGGGGAGAGGACGAACTCTTAGAGAGGTGTATCATAGGGCACTTCTACAACATGGAACCAACCACTAGAGACCGTCATGAGGAAAAAGGTGACGGTAATGAAGTCACGTAGGAGCACGACTACGAGTCTAGCTACAAGACTCATAAATAATGAAAAACGCTTCGTGGGAGGCAACCCATGCTTAATTGTTTGCTTGTTAGTGTCATATATCTTTTATTGATTGCTTATTCTCATGTTTAAATTTGTAAAAATGCTTTATTTTGTTTTTTAACCTCGTCTTAATTGCATATAAAGGTATTTTACATAAAGGATAAGTGTAGGGAGGATTACACACGTTTTCAAAAGAAACGTAAACATGAGAATTTCAATTAATTAAAAGATATATATGTGTGTTTGTTCGAGTCAAATGCTTGTATTGAGTCATAATGGATGTTTTGCAGAAATTTTTCCAGATTCTAAAGATGTAAATTTTCCAGAATTTTTTCCAGAAAATCGCAGACCAGTTTTTGTCAGGATTACCTGACGGCGTCAGGAAGGAGTAAAAACAACAGATTACTTTTTTCTCGTTTTCTGAGCTACTTATAAATTTTGGAATTTTCCAGGTCTTGATTTTCCAAAAATTCTGTAAACATCCATTCCACAAGCATTATATCCTAGTTTAGTAGAGTCTTATATATATTATTACCGCCGATTTTACGCGAAGGTTTCGTTTGTTTTATTCAAGTGTGCAGGTTTAATTTACTAAGAAGAAGATACATAAGGTTGGAAGGAGCTTCTCACACATACATTCTTCTTGGAAAAGATTTAACCAATACTTCACACACGGATCCTACCGAGCTAATCAGGGGAGTATTAGTTTCTTTCATTTTTTATTACCTTCCATTATCATAACTTTGATACTTTCGAGGAACATTGGGGACAATGTTCAGTTTAAGTGTAGGGAGGGAAAATAAAACGGGAACTTTGAAACTATGCTTATCCTTGATTATTTGCTTTGTCCAATTGTATTTGTGTAATGAACTATGAGAAAATGTCGGTTAGGGTAATTTTGGCACCAAATTTAAAAATTTTCATGACATATAGGAGTGGGCCATTAGTCTTAACAAAAGCATCTCACGGATAGGAAGTTACATGACTAGCACAAAAACCCTTTACCACCTAAATTCCACCCAAAATGTGAGGATCACCCTTAGATTAGTAGGAATTAAAGCATTCATCTTTAATGCTTAGAGTGTGAACCGGTAGTATATTAGATTCTAGAACTTGTTTTGTGATGCATCCCGAGATCACTAGTAAGACTACACTTGTGTAGTTAGGAATAACTAAATGATAAGAGGCATTAGGATAACCCTTGTTTGATACCCGTAATATAATTACTTCTTCCACATTGGTTGAGTAATTCCCCCACACCCTTGCGTTGTACTCATCTTTAGTACACGATACCCCTAGTTAACCCCTCAGAGCCTATCCTTTTCACGGTTCTCGTGATGTTTCGGTTTTTCCAGAATATCAATGAAGAGCATTGTTTACACCCCACCCCCAAATGTACACCCAAATCGCCTTAGCCTACCTTGTATGCACTCACTTTTAGTGCATTATTGTTATCACACTAAACCCTTAGTTCAATTATTTAGTTGCTTGCATAAGTTGCTAAGTCGAGTCATATCCTTTGTACACAGTTTTGGGACGATTGGGACTCATGGGAAAAGTTAAGGTTTATGAAATGATGGGAAGGGAACGTTAAATTCAAATTCCCTTTATTTTCTTAATAATGTACTCCAAGTGTTTTGATCTTTTCAATTCGGGTCAAATTAGTGTTAGAATAATAAAAACTCAAGTGTGGGGATGTGCCTATAAATCCCTATCATTTTGATGTTACTGTAGAGGATGGTAGAGTAAAAGTGTATGAAAAAAAAAAAAAAAAAAAAAAAAAAAAAAAAAACATACGGGCTACCATCCTACATCTATTCTTTAAATTTATGTTTGTTTGTTTCATTTATCTAGAGTTTAGAGTGTCGAGTCTTGGCTTAGCAACGGCATTCTTCGTATGCTTGTAACATAAAGATTTTCGACTTGCCACCACTAAATAGCCTATCCCACCAAACCCTTTGTTTCCCTACCGTAAGCCTAACATTACAACCCTTAAAAATACCTCTTTGATAGTCTTTCCTAGGTGCTTACGCCAAAGCGATGGAGATTTGATCTAGTCTCAAGCCTATGGTAATCTATGTACTAGGACCGGTTAATGAGTGTTTATCTTCCATTTCCAACTTGTTATATTTAATATACACCCGAGAGATGTGAGTATCCAAACACCCCATGTGAGGTGCTAATATATAATATCCGTGCTTGTTATGACTTTTGCGGGGCTTATATGTGTTGTGGATTGTTTTAAACCAATGCTGCATGACCCCTAACTTATAAATTAATTGGCTAAAAGCACATTTGCTTGAGGACAAGCAAATACCAAGTGTAGGGATATTTGATAAGGATTTAAAAGGTACCATTTTGAGGGGTCGTTTAAGCGCTTATTTGATCACTTTTGTATCCATTATTACTTAATATCGTTCCTTTTTACTTTTTAGGTCCCTTGAAGGTAAATTGCTAGAATAGCACTTATTTAGACGAAAAGGCGCGGATATACGAAGAAAATGGCCAAAGTCAAGAATCAAGACACTCAAGCTGCTAAAATACAAGGGGACGGCATCAGGTGTTATCTGTGACGCCGTCGGAGCACTTTTTTGACGGCTCAGTAGCCAAATTGCTTATTTTCAAGTGACGGTGTCAGGCTTTAAAAGAGTAGGTCGTCGCAACTCAGACGGCCTAGATTTGATCCAGACGGCGTCAGAGACTGAAGGGACGGCGTCACAAGCATAAGGTGACGCCGTCGCAAGACTAACGTGGCCAAGACGAAACCCTAATGACGGCGACCCGACGGCGTCACAATTCATAAAGTGACGCCGTCGCGATTGTAATCTTATATATAGAATCCGAATTTTTTAGTTTTCAGTGTGAAGTCTTTTGGAGTAAAAACCTAAACCGAACCAAGGCTATCTTGTACAGTGTTTTAGGGTTCCAAACCCTATCTTACATCAAGATAAGTGTTTTACTTCATTAATTCAATTATGTCTTCAATTACTTGTGTGTATGCTTGCATGTTCTCCATGTCCGGCTAATTTACTTGTGTGTTTGCTTAGGGAATATGAAACTTAACTATTGAATATTGATTGGTTGTCTCTTATCTTAATTGTTAATGATCTAGTAATGCGATAGGTCATTCGTTGTGTAGTTAATGCTTCATTAATCTTTGTGAACCTTAAACTATAACACCTAGAGTAGTTGTAGGCTAAACCATCCAAAGAGTACCTTAGAGTTAGAGTTTATAAATCCTAGAGATTTTGTAGACAAGACCCTTTGGTAGTTTCAAAGAGTTAGGGATAAACACATACCCTACGACCTTAGACACACAACGCGATTAAGAATAAGGACGTGACAATTCAACCATCAATAGGAGATAATTAAGGAGTAATAAAACCTAAGTAAACACATATTTAAACCATCATACGAGCACACAATAGTTAGACATAGACTACATACACCTTAGATTAGATAATTAGATAATTAGAGTAATCGGTAGAAATACCAACCCCCAAATCCAAACCCCGAGATTCATACCTTTCCTTTTCTTAAAAATATAAAAAGATAAAAAATAATCTTCCTCAACCCCAACCTTAGTGTTGTAACTTCTCACTAGCATTCCTATTCCCCTAGAGAACGATATCAATACCCGTGGCTTACCCTAATACTACACTACAACGATTAGGTTCACTGCCTAGTGTGTTATAAAACTTGCTCGAAGAAAAGGAAGTTCCTTTGACCCTGAACGACGCGTGTAGCGTTATCAGTGGCGGAGTGGTGATGGTGATGGGTGTAGGAGTAGCTAAAGTGAGGTGTGTATCATCCCTTATAGGAGATGAGATGGTTAGTGGAGATGACTCGGATGAAGAACTCAAGTTGACAAAACAACAAGGTCTTACGCTAATCCTAGCGGTTTTCTTGCAAGGCTTGGTGGAAGGAGAAGTTTTTGTCATTTTGACTTGAGTTTTTGCTAGTTGATGGTAAGAATGAAGAAGGTGTGAAGATGATCATGGTAAAACCTCCTAATTTATAGAAGTAAAAAATTATGGAGAAATGTGTTTGATTTGATGTTAAACCATAGAAGGGATGAGGTTCCTAATGATTTGGAAGTGGGTTAAATGCTAGTCATATCACCCAAGTCAAGCCATACAAGAAGGATGGAGTGAAGAGGCAAAGATTTGCAATAAATGTGTTCTAATGATTGTAAGATCCTAACAATCAGATTACCCACGGATTGCAAGGAACCAAATTTTTGGTTCCTTCCTTTATGCAAAAGGGTTCCTTGGGTTGATTTTTCAAATTTTTGAATTTTGGTGGGAAGTGGATTTCCTATATGCCTAAGTATGTTATACTAGTTCTAATATGGGTAAAAACTAGTCAAGATTAACTTACAAGCAATGTATGGTAATATGGAATGTCGAAATAACCAAAATTCAGAAATTTACCTGGAGGAACCACGACACCAAAATTTTACACAGGAGGAACCCTTAAAAGGGTGCCTCCTGGTCCGCCTGTACAGGTGCGGCGGTACCAATTCTCATAACAGACGGAACCAAAATATTGGTGCCGTCTGATCCGTGGACACCAGAAATCACCACATAATGTATTTTCAAGTGTCGGGGACATTTTCGAAACCTGAAATTTTGCTTAAAACATGTGACATTAATTATTTCTAGTTAGGAAAAGTAAATAACACATGCACAAACATAGTGGAGCATAGATTTTGACCAAGGGCGAATGATGTTCACATTGAAGTGAAAATGGGTAAAATTTGATAACACACTTGTGCTATCCCCCTGCATGAAATAGTTAGCATACAACATTGTTTTAAGTTATATTATCATCCTACAAAATAAAAACAACCAAATTGTATCAAACATTTAAGATAATGTATTGTTCCAAACACTCCTTAAACCGATTCTCACTTGTCCAACTTCTTGTAGATCTTGTTCATCATCCTACCAAGGCACTTGAACATCCCCTTGGTTTGCTTGAACTCCGCTGATTCATTTTCAATCTCGGGAAGAGATGCATAATACTCATGAGGTGGAAGGCGAGAGTTAGGAAGACCATCCTCGGAGCTATTTGATGATGATGATGATGGAGTTGGAGGTTTTTCTCTCTTGCCTTTTGTCTTAGCAACTCGCTCGTCACTCAAGGGCACAAAAATGTGAGGGATGAGCTCATAAAGAAGGTGCATCCCTTTTGGGCTTGGTGGAATTGGTGCATAAGCTCTATAGAGACGGGTGAGAAGCATCCCGTACGGAAGAGCAACCGATCCTTGAGTTGGAATGTCAATCATTCTCCTAGCGATATAGTAGGCTAAATTGAATGGTTGACGGGTGGACAAGTTGTAGAGCATGTGGCAAAGGCAAGCATTGATATGATCCCTATTCCCTATCGTGCTAATGACATTGGCTCTAAGTAGTTCTTCCCATTTCTTAAATTCGGGCTTAAGTTCATTTAGCTCCATTCCATATGGATCTCGGTACACTTCTTTTCCTTTTCGGGTGACTCGGGTTGTATCTCTCCTTGGGATAAATAGGTGCTCACGAATGACATCCTTATTTGCTAAAGGTGTTTGGTAGGGAAGAGAGCGGTCATTGATTGCATCAAGGATGGTGAGTGACCATTTATTCGAGTAGACACATGTCCCTCGGTTGGGAATTCCTAGCACTTGAGCAAAGTTGGTTAAGGAGATAGTGTAGTCGTTTTGATTGATCTTAAACCTAAGGCTAAATTCATCATCTTCATCAATGAAACCGGTGACACTAGTATAGAATTCTAACACAAACCTAGGACAAATAGGTTCATCGATGTCAAGGAGACAATCGAATTGAATAGCGGCTAGCTCTTCACGGAGATTTGTGTTTTTGATAAAAAAATGAGTGAATGGTTCTACCCTCATGAAAGTACCTTGTTTCTAGACTCTTAAAGATTTCGACTTGTTCCTTGGTGAGTCCCTTGGTTTTGTGATGTTTGGGAATGTAGCTAAGGGTATCCTTGTGATCATAGAATCTTGCGGCTACCATGGTTATTCCTAGGAGCAAGAATTAACATGTTAAAAATGAGAATAAACTTAACGTTTTGGTTCTAGTGTGTGCATATATGAAAACGATTTGGAGTTGCGGTTATCTCGACTCATTTTATGCAAAAAAAATGGTTTTAGTGGGGTGTTTGGCAAATACCATGAGATAACCCAAATGCTCCTAATTCAATGTGGCTTCATTTGAATATACCCGGGAATGCATATTAGTTATGCAATATCTTTATTATTCAAGAGCATGCAAGTGATGAAAATCTAACGTTTCTATTTGTATTAACAATGAAATTTTTTTTCCTACAAGTGAGAAGCTTTTCAAAAAACTTTGACATGGGGTGTTTGGTTATTTGAATAAGGCCTTATAGTCATTATCTATTGTTTAGTGGGAAGCATGATTTGTTTATACAATATGATAATGTAGTACCTAATTTCAATGACTAGTTATGCAATTTGCCAATTGAATCCATGTTTTATATAAGAATATATACAAACCCCATGTAGTAATTTTGTGCACAAATTAGAATCCTAGACTCAGAATTAAGAGATAAAATGTAGTTAGGATACTTACAATGATGTTATCTCCAGTGATTAGTGGGTGAGAAGGTGTCAATAATGAGTTGGGTCTAATGTTTACACGTTTTGGTAAAGTGGGTTTTGAGGAAGAAGATGTTTTGTAGGTAGCAGTTTTGCTTCTGAAGTCACCACGGACCAGATGGCACCATAAAAATGGTTCCGTCTTTGTTGTCGTTTGGTGCCGTGGCTACAGTAGCAGGTATACACAAAATTGTTTTGTTTTGTTTATTCTAAGGTTTAGGCTATGTTTATTCTACATGTTTTGTTCCATTAACCCCAAACCAAGTCTAGGAAGATTGAATGGTTCTCATTTGAGAGGCTTAGTTAGAATATCGGCAATGTTGTCTTTGGAGGATACTTTCTCAATTGAGATGTTTCCTTTTTAAACATTATCGCGAAGAAAGTGATGACAGATTTCAATATGCTTCGTGCGAGCATGTTGGACGGGATTTTTGCTGAGATTGATAGCTCCTTTGTTGTCGCAAAGTATAACAATATCGTTGAGATGAATTCCGTAATCTACGAGAGCTTGCTTCATCCAAAGAGCTTGTTGACATGCTTTTCCGGCTGAGACGTACTCGGCTTCAGTAGTTGAGATGGCTAAAGTCGTTTGCTTCTTTACGAACCATGAGGTGAGACAATGTCCAACAAAAGTACAAATACCACTTGTACTTTTTCTATCGACATAGTCACCGGCATGATCTGAGTCGGCATACACTATGGTTTCTACACCCGTTCCTTTGGGATACCATGATCCTAAACACGTTGTTCCCTTAATGTATCTAAAAATCCTTTTCAAGGCTTCTAAGTGTAATGCCTTTGGGTTTTCTTGAAAGCGAGCACATAGAAAAACACTAAACATAATGTCGGGTCTACTAGCCGTAAGATAGAGTAGGCTACCAATCATTCCTCTATATTTAGTGTTATCCTTGGTGAGTTTAGTGTCTGAGGACATGGGTGTCTTAGTTTGTTTGGAATCTTCAAGACCAAATTTCTTAAGCATGTCTTTTATATATTTAGATTGGTTAAAGAATATGCCATCTTCTAGTTGTTTAATTTGAAGTCCTAGAAAGAAGTTTAATTCACCCATCATACTCATTTCAAACTCGTCGTGCATGATTTTAGAGAAATCATCACATAGCTCTTGACAAGTTGATTCGAATATGATGTCATCAACGTATACTTGAACAATGATAATATGTGACTCCTTTTTCTTGGTAAAAAGAGTATTGTCTATTAATCCCATAGTGTATTTGTTTTCAACAAGAAAAGTCTTAAGTCGATCGTACCAAGCTTTTGGTGCTTGTTTAAGAACGTATAATGCTTTCTTGAGTTTGAAGACATGATGTGGTTTCTCAAAGTCGGTAAAACCGGGAGGTTGAGCAACATATACTTCTTCGTTAATAAACCCATTAATAAATGCACTTTTAACATCCATTTGAAATAATTTAAAGTCATAGGCACATGCATAAGCAAGTAATATTCTAATAGATTCGAGTCTAGCTACTGGTGCATAAGTTTCATTATAATCAATCCCTTCTTGTTGATTATAACCCTGTGCAACAAGCCTAGCTTTGTTTCTAGATAATACACCATTTTCATCCATTTTATTTCGAAAAACCCATTTCGTTCCAATTATAGTTTGATCTTTAGGTTTTGGAACTAATTTCCAAACATCATTTCTAACGAATTGGTTCAACTCTTCTTGCATGGCAATTACCCATGATTCATCTTTTATTGCTTCATTTATGTTTTTCGGTTCATTGGTGGATACAAAACAAATATAATTACTTTGATTTTGGGCTTGTGACCTTAAGGTTCTTTGATTAAGTTGTCCTATGACATTTTCTAAAGGATGACTTTTAGATTCTTTGATGTTTATAATCTCATTATTTAATGGTTCATCTTCCTTGTCATTTTTAATTATTTCTTGACTTTCTATCATTTGACTTTCAACTAAGTCATCATCTACCAAAGGTGATGTCTTAGATGGAGGTGGACTTTCGTCGAATGTTATGTTCAACGATTCCTCGACTATCATTGTTTCTTTGTTTAAGATAATGTAAGCTTTACTAGTTTGAGAATAACCAAGAAATACACCTTCATAGGACTTTGGGTCAAACTTGGTGAGATAATCTTTAGTATTAAGAATGAAGCATTTACATCCAAAAACTCTAAAATATCCTAAAGTTGTCTTTTTACCTTTATAAAGCTCATATGATGTTTTGTTTAAGAATGGACGTATTAAGACTCTATTCAAAATATATGTAGAAGTGTCAACGGTGTTACAGCAAAACTTTTGAGGAATGTTTTGTTCATTAAGCATTGTTCTACTCATTTCTTGAATTGTTCTATTTTTACGTTCTACTACTCCATTTGATTGAAGTGTTCGAGGAGCCGAAAAGTTATGTGTTATACCATTTGTATTACAAAACTTTCCAAATTGAGTTTCATTGTCAAATTCACGACCATGATCCGTTCGGATCGACAAAATTTTAACACCTAGTTGATTTTGAATTTTCTTGCTAAGAATTTCAAATTTATCAAAAGCTTTATTTTTGGTTTTCAAAAACAACGTCCAAGTAAACCTTCAGTAATCATCTACTATGACCAAAGTGTATAAGTTGCCTTCGTAGCTTCTTATAGCGGATGGACCAAACAAGTCCATATGCAATAGTTCTAGACACTTAGATGTGGACACCATATTTTTAGATTTATGACTACGATGGGTTTGTTTACCAATTTTGCAAGTGTCGTAAAAGTGTTGGTCATATTTAAGTTTTGGTAAATTCATAACTAGCTCTTTTGAAGATAGGTTTTGTATAAGTATCATATTAGCGTGACCTAAGCGTCTATGCCAAAGAGATGAGATATCATCTAACGTTGTTAGACAAAGTTTGTCATTAGATGTTTTATCTATTTTCATGACGTATATGTTATTTTTCCTAACTCCTTTAGCTATGGTGATACCATCTTTTAGTATTTTACTACCATTTTCATCAAATAGTACTTTATACTTTTTATCACATAATTGGCTAATACTAAGTAGATTAAATCCTAACCTATCTACATGAGCAACATTTTCAATAGTTAGGGAGTTATGAGCGATCGTACCTTTGCCAATGATTTTTCTTTTGAGATTGCTACCTAAAGTGAAATTACCACCGTCATACTCTTGGTATGATGAGAAGAGACTTTTGTTGCCCGTCATGTGCCGTCAGCATCCACTATCTTTTATCCACTCATCAGGTTCCAATCCAACTTTCATGCATACCTAAGAAGCAAATAACTCAAGCATTTGGTCCCTAATATCTCATGGGTCCGTTTGGGTTAAACATACCATTTATTTGATTCATGTATGGAAACGATGGGTAAGAGTTCCATGACATGTAATCTGGAGTTTGATATGGTCTAGGAAAGTTTTGATTCCAACCGTTGTGTTGGTAGTTGGGTTGTACGTTGTGGTTGCTCTTAGGAAAGGGGCGTTTGGCAAAAGGTTTTTATGTCGTTGTTGAGTAGTTTTTTATCTAAATTCATTTTTAGCAAGTCCTACTCCTGAAGTAACAGCTGGTTTTAGTTTAATACTATCCTTGGTTTTCTTTGTTACTTTGACAAATTCATTACGGTCCGTATCACAAACATTCTGTCCTGCTAAAGTACCCACGGCACCATTTCTTTCAACGGACGGAACCCTTATTTTGGATTCGTCTGGTCCGTGTTGTACTGCAGCAGTTTGGACAGTTTGTTTGTCTTTTTCGTCCGGTTTGTTTTGACTCTTTGGAATTAATACCTCATTAAATCCTAGCCCATTCATGTCTCCTGGTGTTTTATGTATTTTAACTATTTCATCGGCAAAAGCGATGTTTTTGTTAAACCATTTAAATTTAGAATTATGCTTGATTAGAACATCTTGCGTGAGCTTTAGTTTTTCTATTTCAAGATTAAGCTCTTGACATGATTTACAACCATCGTCATTTGCTTTTCCCTTTTCTAGTCGTTTTGCCTTTTCTTTTAACTCATAGACTTTATTTTCTAAAAATTCCTTTTTAGTTTTAAAAAATTTATTTTTAGTTATGATTTTTAGACTTAGCTCACACAATTTATTGTATAGTTTTTGCAAAGTGTCATCATCAATAGAAGAATAAGAAGAGTCGGAATGTACCTCGTTTGACTCATGTGCCATTAGAGCGATCTCTTCCTTGCTTGACTCTTCATCATCTTCACTATCACTCCAAACACCACTTGCAAAGGCTCGTTGAGTTTTGCTTTTAGGTGGCTTCGGACATTCTCCTATGAGATGACTTGCATCACCACATTTAAAATACTTTCTTTCACCTTTACCCTTTTTGTCATCCTGATCTTTTCAGAATGGCTTCTTTTCTTCTCGAGGTTGTCTTACAAACTTTCCTCTTCTTCAAAAGAACTTTTTAAAATCTCTAACGGCCATGGCATACTCCTCATCTTCACTACCGGAGAAAGATTCGTCATCATCACTTGATTCCGCCTTTGCTTTTAGAGCAACGGATTTGATCTTCTCCCTTTTTCCTTTGATTATCTCCGAATCTTTCTCCATCACCATTTCATGTACTTTGAGGTTACCGATTAGCTCGTCTAGTGACAGTTTTGAGAGATCTTTTAATTCTTCAATAGCGGTCACTTTAGCTCTCCATTTCGGATGGAGTGCTCTAAGAAATTTTCTTACAAAGTTCTTACTACGAAAAGATTCATCAAGTGCTTTAAGTGATGTAATAATAGTATTAAAGCGAGCAAAGCCACAATCAATGGTTTCATCTACAGGGATAACAAATTGTTCATATTGTTGAACAAGAAGATCAATTTTGTTATCTTTGACTTGTGAATTACCTTGATGTGTAACAATCAAAGATTCTCAAATATCTTTGGCGGTTTCACACATAAAAATTCTTTCATATTCTGTTCTAGGCAAAGCATTATAAAGCATCATTTTAGCTTCATTATTTTTAGCAATTAATTTCTTTTGTTCATCAACAGAAATATCCTTTGTTGTAGAACTAAAATCCCCTTTAACAATAACAAACCAAAGATCTATATCTTTTGATTTTACATATGTTTCAAAATAGTTTTTCCAATAGATAAATCTATTGGTTTCAAAGAGTGGTGGTCTTTACATAGATTGCCCTTCTTTAAAGTTTTCAGAATCCATGGATCGTTTCAAGTTTATAAAATACAAATTATTTTAGAAATTTTTGAGCAACGAGGCTCTGGTACCAATTGTAGAAAACTAGAAGGGGGTTGAATAGTTTACCGATTAAAAACTTTGTTTCGAAACTTATTGAAAGATTAATTGATATTGATCTTAGATATGTTAATGAAATATGTAAGCAATATGTAAAGAGTATATAAGGAAAGAAATGATCAAACCACAACAAGTTGTTTATAGTGGTTCGGTCTACAAGGACTCTTTTTCCTTGCCCTACTCCACTCCCCGAGTCTCACACTCGAGAGTTTAACTTCACTAGTCAACAAGCTTCTTTCACCGGCAGAGAAACCTTTACACTTCGCTTACACTATTTCTGACACTAAGCTAAATGTCGAGTTCTTTCCAAGGGTACAACCACTCTCACACACAATGTATTTTGAGGACTAAAATACTAACCACTCACACTCACAAGATTATGATAGTTTGGTACAACAATGAAGTATGAATCAACAAAAGATCATACAACACCAAACAAACAAGACTTCCAACTTCTCGTTGAAGCTTGAATGTGACTTGATCTTCTTTGCTACAAAAGAGATCACTAATATGTTATGAAACTGAGTTAGAAAGGTTAGAGAGAAGATATGTAAGAAAGTATGATGGAAAGGGATGAAAAACTACTTGGTTTGGCTTTGCTATTTATAGCCAAAACCATCAGTAAGCACCACGGACCGCGGACCCCTTAAAAGGGTTCCGCCCGTTATGATGTCACACCCCCAATTTACCTGTTTTGCAGCGGAATGGAATTCCTGGGGGATTGACTGTCATAGCACCACATCACAGTTATATTGAACGACCTAAAGTGTCGTTTTAAAAACACATCGTTTGATATTTAATAAAACATTCAGAGTACAACATCGGTCCCAAAAGGTTTACAGAGTTTGCGGAAATACAATTATGTTACAAATCCTTGGAAAACCCTGGCTACAACATGAGACTTACAAAATAATTTATAGTTTGCTACACAAAAATTTTGCTGTGAAATCCAGCAAGTTATATTGACACTACACCACGATACTGTCAGTTAGGGGGTCCTTAAGGTAAGGCGACGTTTTGTCCATTTAACCCCCACACTGTAGTATTGCCCGCCTTGGGAAAATTCCCCAGGCGCCAGGCACCACGAATGACTACCAAAACCGATATTTATCGTTTCGGTTTGGTTCATCAAAAAGTAGGGAAAGGTAGTATGAAAGAATGTATAGAAGAGAGATTGGAAAGATTGAGTCAAAGTATTGTATAATCACTAGAGAAAACATCGTTTCTTCTAGTTCAGTGTAAGTTCGAAGTTGCTCTTCAACCTTCAGAACAAACAAACCACAACATACTAGAAAACAACTAAGTATGAAGTAACAACATGGTTTGATAGTATTAGAACACTCACACTCACCAATCATAAAATCAGGAGTTTTATGTAACACACACTCTCACCAACATGGGAACCTTTCTTGAGCTGTAAATCGAATCACAGTCTTTATCACATTCGCTTCACATTTCCAAAGAGACGGCCACTTTCTTCGAACAACTGA
>BPTQ01000009.1:171934996-172164172 GCA_019973895.1 Chrysanthemum seticuspe | reverse complement strand
GAAATGAAAAAGGAAACATGAAAATGAAAGAAACATGCTTACAAGCGAATATGATGAGGTGCAAGTAACAAGGTTAATCCTAAATACTCTTGGTTTTTATTTCAAAACCTAATAAAGAGTATAAACTAGATTGTAATACTTGAACTTGATAAAAAAAATTTGATCCCTTTTTCTTGATGTAGAACCGGTTGAAGGAGACCCAAAAGAGAGGAAAAATAAACTACTAACACTTGTGAATTGATTGAAGTGAATGAGAAAGTTGTTTAAGTAAGACTTTTGAGGAAGTGTATAGACAATAAAATCAATGACCATGCATCAAATTAATGCTCACCCTCTAGAGGGCCGGATTTTTGGGGACTTTTGTCACCAAAAATATATTTTTTTTTTTTTTTTTTTTTTTTTTTTTTTTTTTTTTTTTTTTTATAAATTGTGTAAAAGGATTGTGTAAATATTTGATAAAGAGTATAAGTAACATGTGTAGGAAAATGTATAATTAAAGGTAAATGGTAACCTTTTGGTACAAGTAAGTTTTTAATAGATCAAAATAGAATGTATGAGATAATAAAAATTGTAAAAATACATTCCTTGTGAAATTTGGGTGATAAAATAATTATCGTAAAATTTTTAAGAAAAACGTCGTAATAATTTAACTTTAACGATTTATGTACCAAATAAATTTGAAACACTAGGAAAACTAAAAATATAGTTTTTATAAACTAAATGTAAGTTTAAAAATACATCGGGATCATTTTTGAAAGTAACGGATTAAATATTCAAAATAATAACTCACGCGATAACGTTTATTAAATATAAAAATTACGCGATAAATGTGAAATGAAATGTCATGAATGAACTAATGAGATGCAAATGATGTCAATGAAATGTAGACTAATCCTAGTCCATATGAAATGTTCGTGATGATATGATCATGAATTCGCCGCTAAACCTTTAAGGTTACGCGAATTTGGAACACGTAAACCAAGTTTACGATAAATGTTGAAATAATGAGGCATAAATTGTTTCGAGAAATGACCTGAAAGTACGGGTTGTCACATATGAGTTTTGGTGCCGCCGAGGTCTGACAGCAAGATATCAAGATCTTGCCAAAGTCAACCATATCTATGCAAGATTGTGTAAGATATGAAGAGTCCAAATCTACATAAAATATCTAATGAAATCTTCTAATGATTTCCATGATGCATCACATGATGTCATGTGTTGTTTTTCTATTTTTAGAAATATGCAAATACATAAGTAATGTTTAGTTTTTTAAGAAACTAAAACATTCTAAAAACTACTATCATACATTATGGTTAGAGTCATATTAAGATATGATTAATCACAATGTAAATGCTTGAGTGATGAAGATATTATTTGAAAAAGCTTGTTTTAATATCTATTAAACTTGACAAGCTTTAAGTTTTATAAAAATTAAATTTAGTTTTGTCTTTAACAAAACTTAGGCAAAGATCAAAAATATAAATAACGTTTAATGACGATATTTGTATTAACAATCATGATGTTTCCAGCAGCGTTGCAATATTCCAACGATCTTTTCAACACGAGCAATCCTGTCTTCAACTTAACTGAAACAGCAATGGTACTAAACGAATGTGGCTTCTTCACGAACCTCCCCTACTCAACAACTATTATAGTAACTCAGGATCCAAATCACCATCTTCAATTCTATGAGTAGTCACCATATAAACGATCGACAAACAAACATGCGAAAACAAAAAGACAAAATCAAATATGGAAGGAGGAAGATCAAATCAGCGAAGAAAAAATAATATCAAAATCAAATCTGAACAAAAAGGTCAAACCAAACAAAATAGATTGAAATAAACGGAAGCCTAATGTCTACCCAATCCTTACATGTCATAACCTAAGCTCTACAGGATGAAACCTAAAACTCTGATACCATAATTGTAACACCCCAACCCGACAAGGGTCAAAGTGTCACATTATGGTGTCAATCAGAACATACATTTTTGAATTTTACGGGATCAAGTGTCAAAGCTGATGGAACGAGTCTGAAATTCAGTTGGAGTGTTTGATTTTTTATTTTCAAACCAAAAGGAGTTTTAAGCACTCATTTCACAAGATTGATATTTAAGACATAAATGAATTTCTGGAATTTTTAGGAATTTTTCTATGGTGTTTAAGCAGGTCTAATAAACGCAAACTTTTGAGGTATACTTCCTGTACACTTTCTGGGCATGTCTGGAAATATGAATTTTTAAACTACACTTAGGCTCTGAGATAAAATCTTCAAAAATTTGTGAATTTACTTAACTAATGTGAGAACCTCTGGGAATTTTCTTATAATTTTTGGAATACTTTTGATGGGTCAATAAATTCATATAAAACTGGTCCAGATGTGAAGTTATGGAAATAAAAGACACAATGAGAATACAAATAAGTAAAATACTTATAAATGTATGAGAAGCTTACAAAACGAACACGTTTGTAATATATGAGTATATTTACTGTAGATCTTGTAAAGAGGGAGAGGTAATTGGCTTTGTGTGCTTTGCTCTCGTGCACACACTTTAAGGTACCGATATTCCGTCATTTCAGTAATGACACTTCTTTTCTCCCATGACTCTTGTTCATATTCGATATTCGATTCATACTCGTTTTGCTTTGAATTGATATGATCCTATTTTTTTATGATATTCGTTTGCTATCCAGTTGATATGATCCCATCTGATATGATCCCTTTGATATGATATTCGTTTAGTTAATCGGTTGCCATGATATTCGTTTGACATCCTTAGCTTTGATATAATTCTATTTAGTTTGATACGTTCATATTGATATGATATGGTATTATATGATATGAGTTGATATGCTTCGACATGATTCGTTCTATTCAGTTGCCCGAGCTAACTAGTCATGGAGGTACCATGACCATGTCAACTGAATAGATATTATATGATATGAGTTGATATGCTTCGACATGATTCGTTCTATTCAGTTGCCCGAGCTAACTAATCACACCACACCAACGGCATGACACTATTTGGGGCGGTGTGATTAGTCCCTGGTGTTCCCTTTATGATATGATATTATATATGTGATCACTTGGCCATTATGAATATGTATATACAGTATCGAACTGGCATATGTATATATGATTTGTTTTTCAGGGAGCGTATGGATGCATCATAGGTACTCAGTTCAGTTTTGGTGATGTGGTGAGTGTGTGCAATACACCCCCTCACAGTTTTGTACATTTGGGCTAGTTACCCATGTACACTTTGATATGATTTAGCAGATTGTATATGGGATTTGATATGATTTGACGGATATGGATTATGATATGTGGCTATTGGAGTATCTCCTTTAGCATTTGAGCTCGGGGCAATATTCTGATTTTGTGACTGTGATTATCTGACATTCTAGTTCATTCATTTGCTATGCCTAACAGTCATTCAATTGACTACTTATTCACTCAGTATTCTTATGTGATTCGTTTGACTATCGAGCTCATACTTCAGTTCATTTTGTTATTATACTCATTCTTCAGTTCATTTGATTTACTATGCTTTCACTCCATTACGATTGGCTGCCAAGCTTATAATTCAGACTACCACTTCATGGGTTTACCGAGCTATTATATGATTATTGGATTCATGTGCTGACTATGCTATTATATGATTAATATATCTATTTGTTTACCATGATGGTATATGATTACGTGATTCCTCTATTTGCCATGTTAATATGTAATTATCTGATTCATATGTTATCATGTTAATATCTAAGTTTCTGTTAACCATGCTATTATGTGACTATTTGATTCGCCTGGTTGCCATGCTAGTATTAAAGCATTTAACTTATCCGTTTATCATGTGATACCTTCATTCCATTATTTCCGTGGGCTATAACTATCATTTAGTAATCTTACCTGCTATTTGTGACTACCATGTTTGTACTTTTGTTTGGTATTGTTTGATGCTTATGATATTGGTTCGACATAGTAATGAATGTTACCTGAATTATTGATCTTCCATGTTTACCCTTTCGTTTATGTTATTGTTTGATGAGGGAATATTGCTCAACTTATGTTATCTATTTAGTTGACTTGTTTAGTTTGTCATGTTATATTCTTGTTTAGTTACTTCATTTTATTATGATGCTCGTTCAGTATTTCCTACATGTGACTGACTTGCTTATACTTCTGTTAGTATCACAGCTTGTTATGATATTTATTATGTTTATTAACTGGTAATTTTCTGACTTGTGTGATTGCCATGCTTACATTCTATTTCCGTTGATTTCGCTTGATTATAGAATTCTGCTTAAATTATGTATATCTGATTATCTGATTTGTTTTTTTTTGCCATATGTATGTTTAGTTGATCCGCTGATTGATATGCTTGTCCACTGTTTGGTTACTTATTTTGATTATAATATTGTTCATCAACTCCTATATGATTCTGTTTCGATACTTGTATGTTTGGTTATTTATATGTGCTTATATTTGTTCAACGTTTCGCTGCTTTGCTTTTCTTTGGTCTACTTTGATTTATGTTCCTTCTGGATATCTGTTAATTTTGTGTTCTATAGGTTCCTCATTGACTCATAAACTCATTGTGCTCATCCGTTACGACTTTGTTATCAGTCTCCTTTGATTCGTTTTTATATTTTGATTTTTTTAGCTTTTGTTTTGTTATACTATTCACTGGGCTTTTTAAGCTCAGCCGCATTTTTTTCCATGCGGCAGGTACCAAGTGGGATGCTGGGCTTTGATGGGCTGAGAGTAGGAGCATTTTATTTAACCAACCCTAGTTTCCCTTATCATTTTGGACTCATTTGGAAGAACATTTGTTTTGATATTTCATTTCTTTTTGACATGTTGGATTATGTATTTGTCCTTTGTAAGTCATTCGTTTATATGACTTGGTATTTTATTTAATAAGACTTTCGCTTGCATTTTTAATAGTATGTTCTGATATGACTCCATAATGTGACATTCGGACCCTTGTCGGGTTCGGGTGTTAGACTCATAAAGAAGATCTATTCTCACTGTGTAGGGCAGAGGATCATTGAAACATTTCTCATCGTATTTGAAATCTTCCCTCAACAATGCAGGGTATTTTGGGGGTACGATGGTGTTTTGAATATAGAAAAACTTTCCTTTCCAATTCCTAATGTTGGTGAAAGGCCTGTTAATCAGATGTGGCACATCATGTTCTCCTTTTTCGGTCAAAGTCAACCAATCTCCACCAGGGTAGAGGTTTACAAAACCCCTAAGCACTGTCAATGTAGGTTCGTACCCACAAGCTTTGCACATAACAATGTATGTGGTAAGTTTGGTTAAGCCAAAATGGTTAAACCTATTATGTGTACCTCATAGTATTGTAGCGACTCTAATAACAAGGGGTGGAGTGGTATCCCTAAGTTGGATTGAGTAAAGGCATGTGTGTAGAGCCCAACATACCCTTCGGGAGCATCATAAATAATTTGGTGCCTGGTTGGAAACATCACTTTGAACTCTTTGGGAATAGGGTAGTCAGTGAGGAAGGTGGTTAGTTCTTCCCTTAGATAAGGTGCATGTTTACTGCCTAATGATAAACTTTGCATTGCTACCCATGAGGGAAGTAGGAAAATAAGCTATGTAAATAGAGATCGAAGACGGAGAGCATTACCTTTTTATAGGAGTGTTAGATGAAGCACGAGACTGTGTGTGAAAAATTGGGCGGAGAGTGAAAGTAAAATTAGGGTTTGAGGGTAAAAACTACTTATACCCCATGCCCCTTTTCTTTCAACCGTCCAAGTGTCCATCGAGATAACACTTATCCAGATTTCAAATAGCTATTAAAATTTGAAAAGATGTTTTGAGGATACCAATATCCTAGCCGTTATGTCCTCTGTTATAAGCGGCTTGGATAATGATTAAGCGTATTAAATGTGTCATTAGTGCAAGAGCATCTACCACCTTTTGTACGAATCTGTGACAAAAGGGGTTTTTGTGTGTGGATTTTTTGAGTCGTAATAAATATACCCTCGTGCATATATATCACTTTCGACTGGGGGCTTGATGATTTACCCTCCGACCAGCCCTTCAAGCTTGGTTGAACCTTCATCTCGCAGGACTAAGTCGGTCTTCTAAAGTCATCATTGGCGTTAAACCATTCATCAATGATATGGTTACCAGTTAGGAATTCGCCAATCGAAGGCCTAAGCTCTTCGGGGTATGACCTTTTAGGATACTAAGATGAAAAGTCCAAGACTTGGTCTAACCCACGTCTCCTCTTTCCTATTAGCTTTCCCGCCAAGATAGAGAGTGGGGCACTAAGCCTTAGCAGTTACCACAAATCATGGGACGCCCCCATGATCTCCTAAATTCGTGCAAACACTCTCCAAGCCTATTTTCTCCCCTATAAATAGATTGGACGGGTCGTTGATGATGGTATGTTCACTCTACACTATAAATCTACTATACACTTACCAACTTCTCATAGCACATACTTATTTGCATGCCGGAGGTGGTTCACAGGGTCCAACCCCCTGTGCAATCACTTAACGTAGTGTCTCCGTATTTCTTATTGCAGGTTAACTGCAAGCTTGGCGCAATCACAGCACCCCTCATATCCTTCGATCCTCATCGCAAGGCCTGGTCGTGCAAATTCTTGTACAATCAATACCATATGTAATGAACAACAAAAATTTGTCACAAAATATCCTACAACACTTGTTAGGATTGAAAGTCATTTGTGTCAAACTACCCAGATGAGATAAAATCTCCGATCACAACTTACACTTGTGTTGAAGATATTATATCTACTTCTACTTTTTCAATTTATGTGAGTATGCATGCCATGTGTTAGCGTACAAAATAAAAGAAAAGAATTTTATGCCAACATACAAATTACTTATGTAGTTGAAGAGAATTTCCATGGATTGAATTCGGTATGGCATTGCATAAAAAACTAAAATACCTAATGAATAGAGTTGATAAACTAAGTATTTCATCCGAAATCTTATAGACTTATTTAGTTAATGAAGTAACACATAAGGATTATCAAACTCAACATACTACACAACGAACTATAAATCAGATAAATCATGCTTTGTATATTGATTCTATATACAATATGTGATTTTTTATAGGATCTAACTTGTGTACTCTAATAATAAAAATACATACTTGATTTGTACACACAAACAACTACATTCTTGAGATAACTTGCATGAAATTCTTGCACTTGATTCATGCATGATGAGATGTAGGTTCTATATTGTGTTCACTTAAAATCATTCTATTCCAAAGTGATAATCTTGATACAACACTCAAAATGAAAGATTCATGCATGCTTGTGTTTCAAGGATACTAGCATAAGTAACATGAAAATTAAATGCTAACTAAGTGCAAACCAAATGAATCATCACAACCTTAAATAAGCCTCTTACAACATCATGTGATATAGTATCTTAGTACATGATTTAGATGTCGTGAACATCTCATAAAGCATCTAAGTACCTTGATCTTGATGTCTTGACCATCATTTAGTAGCAATGGATCCTAACTAACACCTTAATCTTCCTATAAAAGGCTTAGTATAAAATACTTCCTAGACACCCACAACTAGAACTTAGCTTAGCTAATCTTGTTGACACTAAGCACACCTAAGATAATGGATGAGTTTGTTGGATCGTCATTCCATTTCAATAATGAAAAAAGGACGTTGACACCAGAAGAAGAAGAAAGTATCGATTGGAGTCGTTATAATGTGTCAGAAATTCGAATTGTGAAAGACTTCCTTAAGTTGTGCTTGGTCGAAGATGATGTATGGGCCAAGATTGAATCTGATCCCGCTCTACCACTTGAGTATGATCATGCATGTAGGTATAGTCTATGAACAATGATGTGTTGGTTATGACTTGTGTCATCAAGGACATCACTATGGTCTTCCTTCAAGAGGATGAGGATGTGTTGATGACCTTTGGGATTAGCACAAACTAGATTGAATAAATGTTACTAGGATCATACATAAAGTTAAAATGGTTTGTGCATTTTATGATGATATATGCTCAAATAGATGAAATTGTGAATATATTTATATAAACAAACAAATATATTATCCTCATGCTCAAAAAATGGTATATGGAGTCAAAATGGAAAAAACTATATATACATATTGTTAAGGACTAACCAATGTCGTAAGCATCCAGATGGTTACCTAACCTTGTTGGACTTCCACATGTGAAGATTGTGTGTGTGTTGCGTGTTGCTTGTTTATGTGTATCCAAAAACACCGCAAAGGTGATGCTCTTGACCCATCGATCCTCGCTTTTAAACAAGGGGAAGCAATTATCTAGGGGGGATACTTTCAAGGGGGAGGGTTTTATCAAGCTTATGCAAACATTTTTAAGATAATCCGACCTTTTTGATTTTACAAAAGGGGAGAAAGAGAGCAAAGCTTCGGTAGAAAGAAAGAAGCTCGGGTGAAGATCTAGTAATGATATATCAAGTTTCATCAAATTATATGAAAAACGTCAAGACACGTGGCTACATCAACGGCGTTTTTAATCTTCTCTATGTTATGCAATTTTATTTTCTTTCTAAATTTATTTATCATCATCAAAAAGGGTAAGATTGTTAGGACAACATTGCTTGGGTCTCCTTTTGTTTTAATGATGACAAATAAACCTTCGCAACACTTAAAATCACAAACGTTAGCCAAAAACCAAAACAAACCATAGCTACTCCTAACACGCTGCTGGTGCTCTGATGCGCAGGCAGCGTCAGGGACTGTTTGGTTCGGGTCGGTTTTTGAGAGTCGGCTTTCCCCTTACCCGACAAATGTGGTTCTTTCAATACAGGTATGAATATGATATTTTCTTCATTGAGAACACTCAAAACAAGGTTTAGAATTAGAAGGATTCAAAATCACAACCTCTCATTTTTTACAAAATGCCAACTCAAATATTTTATCAAATGCCTCTAACCAAGGCTTTTCTAAAATCAAGAAACTTATACCTTTCATATAACATCAAGGGAAAGTTTTCATATGACCATAATCTGTGTTTATGTTTCTCTAATCACGTAATGGTTTTTACTCCCTTATTGGTAAAACTAAGTCAAAGGTCTCTTTGTGTAAATACATCCTTTCTCGTTATGAGATATGCTTTACTATGTTGCAAATCACTTAGCTTATTTGCATCAAGATTATTATTTATTACATCTTGTTGTGGAAAACACAAGTTATGATATTATGAACACTTGACATTGTGTTTTTTGGGTACTTGAGTATCCTTAGATTTTTTTACCCAACACACACAACCCATAATCATCATTGTCTATTCTTTTATTTCTTAATGACAATATGACTATCTCATAATCAATTTTTGATTATTATCTTATTACAAAACCAACACTTTAACTAATAAACCTTCCAAATCTCACCAGATCTTATCACAATTATTCTCTAAATATTCCCTTACACACCTTCTACTTGCATGTATTGTTTGTCTCCTCACATTCCAACATTCTCCACATCAACCTCTTTTTCACCACATTCTCTATAAACCACACACAATCAAACACATCACCACATTACTATTCATCTTCTCATACAACCATCTCTACACATACTTATTAAGCTTGGCAAACATACCTGATAACATCGAATAGTCTTGATATTTCCCCCGAATATGCTCATCATTTATATCATTTTACTTGAATATACACTCTTATTTGTTAATATTTAATTTTCAGGTTACTAATGAGCATAGGAACAAAGAGACACGGATTTGGTAGGTTATTAAAGAAGATATACAAGAGTATACTGGCCAGACAGAAGTTACGGCGTAGTTACGCTCTCTACTTACGCCGTAACTATGATTTACACTAGAAGACCAAAGTTAACACAGTTCAAGGTTATGGTGTAACTTCTCAAGCTAGTTACGTCATATATATTTTTAGACTTAGAAGAATTTTATAGTTAAGATACTTATGCTGTAACCCATTTGCAAGGTTACGACGTAAAAGTGAAGAATTTCACTACGAGAGTTTTATGATAGTAACCCATTATTAGGTTACGCCGTTAATATTTAACTATAGATAAGATCGTCTGAGATTCGATGGTTATGGTGTAACCAATTCATAAGGTTATGTCGTATCTTTGAAGATTCTATAAATACAAGCCCTAATTCTGTATTTTCACATCATCTTCCCAACACACAACACCAAAGTACGGAAAAGGGCTTCCAAAGGGACGATATCCATTTCCAAGGGAGAATTCACAACAATAGCTACATAATTGTTTGTTTTTCGTATCAAACTTTTATATTCAATTCAATGTCTTTCATTATGATTCTAAACATTGAATTCTTTGCATTATCTAATATGATCGGCTAAACACCTTTGGTGTTAGCCTAGTTACGAAGTTGTTATTTCCATGATTTACTTTTTCTCATTATAGTATCGCTTTATGTGCATATTTTCTTTTCTTATTTGTGGACACCTTCATTTTGTTAGTATTGATGGTTGGCAGTATCTAGGAAGCTAGGAGAATTGACCATAGGACCCTAGATGAATAGATTGCGAGTAGAGGTAAGAGATAGACGGGGAATCTAAGATCCGAGAGGCCGGGTTTCCTATTAACCATATGACTACCACTATCTTGTATGCGAATTGACCAAAGGATTACCTACCTAACGGAGATACTAAAGATGTTAAGGGGACTCCTGAGCTTCAAGAGGTCGGGTCTCCATAGAATAAGTCTAGATTGTAGCCGGTGCTTAATGACTCTAAATAGGTAACCCCACGAACTCTTGTAATCCTATGGTTAAAAATAAGAACCTATAGAACATAGGCTAGACGAATATACCCGATGAGTCTAGTGACATTTACCCCCACATGGAGCGATAGAAGACATATATAGGAAAACTTGATTATGGCATAACGATATTAGTAATTTGTCTAGCACATTTCTCTCTATTAATTGTTCATATCTTTTATTTGCTTTCATTTCATTCCATTTTTTTAGTTCATTATTAATCAAACTCAAAACCCCCTTTAGAATAAATGACATTAGACTTAAATTAGGATCCGCACTCATAGCTCTTGGGACGACCTCGGCTTTACCGATTACTACACGACACACGACCAAGTACACTGCTCGTTAGTGCATTAGCTAGACCTTAGGTAAACGAGATTATAAATATTAAAACCTGTTCAGAAAAACTGCATCAAGTTTTTGGCACAACTGCAGCGGAGCTAATTTTAGGCTTTTTAATTTTAAGTATTTAAATTTCTTCTTTTACTTTAATTAACTTTTTATATGTCAGGTTACAAAACTCGAAGCGCTAAGCCCTTCTTAGCAACACCGTATGACAATCCGGAAAAACAGTTTCGAGCTAAGAGAAACAATACCTCTATTTCAGTCCATAACATTTTCTCTTTCTACGATTCAGAGCATTCAGATTTTGAATCCAAATTAAATGGAAAACCCAGCATCGACACTCTCACAATGGAACAATACTTGGGTAGGACTAATGAGAATTTCACCAAAGGGTTAACCGCACCTTCAACAGTAAAGTTTGAAATCAAAGGACAAATTATCCAAGAATTACAAAGCAAATAGTTTTCTAGTGACAAAGAAGAAGAAGATGCCCAAGAACATATTGAGGAAAGTTTACACATAGTAAGCCTTTTTGGTGTTACAAATATCTCGCACTATACTCTTATGCTAAAAGTCTTTTCGATGACCCTCGCTAGATCAGCAAAGATATGGTTTAATAGAATTCATCTCATATAAAAAATAACTTAGGATATTCTAAGGAGATCATTTGTGCAAACATTTTGTCGCCTTCTAGACTAGCGAACCTTCTTGGGAACATTCACCGGTTTATGAAAGAAAAAGAAGAGACACTTTACCAAGCTTGGGAAAGATATAATGAACTTCTCTACAGATTTCCTACACATGATCTGAATAAACATAAAAAAATATACATCTTTTATAGCGGATTAGATGCCGTAGCTCGCCAAATTTTGGATTATCATAGGCCTGATAAGGATTTAAAACATACATTTTTGGGGTGTCATTTAAGCCATAAATCGTTACATTTTATATCCTTTACTGCTTAAAATCATTCCTTTTCACATTTTAGGTCATTTGGAAACAATATTCTAGAATAAAGCATATTTGGATGAAAAGGGATGAAAATATGAAGAAAATGGCGAAGTCAAGAAAACAAGGTTAAAACAGTGGTCAGGACGTCGTCCCAAATCCAAGGGCAACATCATCGCCTTCAAACATGGTCCAAACTCTCTCAAGCGACGACTCATGTCACTTTGAGACCCTAACAAGTGACGGCGTCACTTGTATTTCCACATACCCTTCACGCTGATTTTCTACACCAGACGGCCAAAGCTTTCTCAAGACGACGTCCACTCTCTATCCAGACGGTGTCACAAGCTCCAACATGATGCCATCCCAATGATGACTTGGCAAAGACAAAACCATAATGGCGGCGATCAGACGTCGTCACTAGCAAAGGGCGACGTCGTCGCAGTTGTAAAATCCATATATAGACATCGAATTTTCTGTATTTTGTGTGGTATTTTGGAGAGCATACCCTAAAACATTTATAGTCTGACTTGGAAAGTTCCTTAGGGTTCTAAACCATCATAAAAACTATTTATAAAAAATAAGTTTGTTTATCCATTATAGCACCATGTTTGATCTTTATGTGATTGTTTGCTTGTGTTCTTGCTTCTTTATCATGTGTAACTAAATTAAATAGTGTTTGCTTTGATTCAATGAAACCTATTTATTAATTATTGTTAGGTTGTCTCTTGTTTAATTGGTTATCATGCTAGATTAAGGAAAACTAGCTTCTTCTTTCATTTTTGTGAGCTTGAACGTCCTAAATAGCGATTATTAGCCCTAGAGTGCACTAGTAGGCTTCTGTTGTATTTATTGTGTGAGTTGCGGCTTTTAGATACTAGGATATTCGAGGGAGATACCTCGGTACTTGCCGATCCCGGGTGTTCTAGAGGAGACTTAAACGCTCATAGAATTAGGGAATTTGGCACTACCTTATGATTACAACATGGAATACAATGCACCAATTGAAACAAGGAAGTAACAATTCAACCGACCGATAAAAGATAACTAAAGAGTAAGTAAATCTAAGTAAACACGCTTTTAATTATCATAAGAACTCTTCCTATAATCCATAGATTTAGTTTAATTAATTAGTTTGAATTTATTTTATTAATTACTTTAGTTGGTAAAATACAAACCCCCCACTCCTTTAACACAGAGATTTTAATTTTCTTTCTAAAAAATATAAAAAGACTAAAAAGAATCACCGTCACCCTTTTCTTTTCGTCATACATCTCGACTAGCATGTCTATTCCCCTAGAGAATGATCAACTCCCATGGGCTTACCTGTACTACATAGCAACGATTAGGTACACTACCTAGTGGGTTGTAAAGCTTGCTCACGGAAAGGGAAGTCTTTCGATCCCGAACCACACATCAAGTTTTTAGCACCATTGCCGGGGAATAGAATAGCTAGTTCATTTTCTATCTCGATTTGGTTCACTCGCTTGATTCCTATCAAGTGAGCTTTCTTCCTTTTTTATTAGCTTTCTCTTAGTCTATCCCCTTCTTCATGTTTTTGTTCGTAACCTTGCCACTTTTTATCATGAACGGTGACAATCCACGCATCAACAAAAACCACCACAACATCAACTACCACCACAAAATCCACCACCACAAGACCCACCAAGAGGCTGTACTCTTGGTGAATACTCTATACCGATCCATCAAGGCTATAGGAACACCATTGAGCTTCCTCGTCTAGCTCAAACTACGGCCCTGCGATCCGACACCATCCGGTTGGTGCAAAACGAATGTGCATTCCATGTACTTTGTTCTGAAGATCCAAATCAGAATCTCAAGAATTTTATTAAAAATTGTTGATTCAATTGACCTTGAGGCTGCACTCTGGAGACAACGCGACTGCTTCTCTTCTAATTATCTCCACGGGACCAAGCTAGTAATTGGCTTGAGCGTCTTCCCGCATGATCCATCTCAAGTTGGGATGATCTCACTACCCGTTTTCTTGCCTAATGCTTCCCACTGGGGAGAACCACTAAGCTTAGGAATGATATCTTGATGTTCCAACAACGTGAAGGTGAAACCCTTTTTGAGTCATGGACTCGATTCAAGGACTCACTCCAGAAATTCCCTCACCATGGCATTGATCTTTGGCTTAAAGTCCAAATTTTCTATGACAATGTCAACTCCTCCACTCGACGAACTATTGATTATGCCACCGGTGGAAGGTTAAGTAACCTCGATGTTGGAACGTGCTGGGACGTCATCGAGGAATTGGCACAATACAAATAAAAATAATGGGAGGATCCAATACTCTGTAATCAAAGAAGTTTGGATACCCAAGTGCAATTATTCAAAATCATGGGAGAACAAGTGAATGAGTTAATAAGAATGGAGATGTGCACACATGATTATAAGGAAACATTTCATGCACATGTGGACTTAGTCGAAGGGTTTGTATTTCTAGAAAGGTCACGACAAGATGAATTTGAAGGTGTAATGTTAACATTCGTTAACAACCAAGAGAAACAAATTCAACTACTCGAAGAATACATGAGAAAAACCCGCGAAATTTTTATGAAATTGGCTGACAAATGATGAAACTCTGTGAAGAAATCGCAAAAGAAGCTACACCTAGAAAGGTTGAGAAGGTGTTTGCGATACCGGAGATCGTAAAAGAAAATGTTGAACCCTCCCCAGACCTGACCAACGAAACAACTGTGGAATCCGTTAGGACTCCTTGAGATCGTTTTGAGCCTTAGGGTTTAACAATAACAATGATTAAGAACATGCACAGCGGAATTAAAACAAACATCAATGTTATTGACACAAGTTTTCTTTCACAATTACCACCAATTATTATTTGATCAGAATAACAACGTGTTACCTAAATGTAACAGGGATCTAAGATACCTCAAATCTTGGGGGTTAACTAAACTACTTTCCTAGGCGTTTACAATGAACTACACGCCTAGGACACACACATGCACCTTTAATCGACTACATTATGCAAGACTTAATTACTAAAACCTACACCCATGTCCTCTTTATATACTAGAGGATTAGGGTTTACAAATCTCTACGAAGGACTAAATAATAAATCTTCTTTTCTAAGAAAGTCCCTACATCGTTATGTAGGTTTCATCTTTGTCACTTTAAGTCCCTTTGTTTCATTCTTATATTTACTTTGTCTCATCAAATCAAGAATCCCAACAATCTTCCCCAATTTGATGATGACAAAATAAACAAAGTCTTGTACGAACTTCCCTAGACGAAGTAGTAGAAGTTAAGATGTAAACATCTCCCTGAATGAAACAAATCTTGTCTTCCTTTGTCTTCCCCTTAATCCATGCTATGCCACTCCAACATCTCTTCCCCTTTTTGTTATCAACAAATAGAGAATGTATTCAAAATTGATCTTGACCACCACGAACCAATACCACACATCCAATTCATCCTTCCAATGTCTCAAATTACCCTCCATGAAGTTTTCTGCAACTAAAAATGAACTTGAAACAATAGAAATCTAAACCATCAGTAGTAACACTAATCAACAGTAGTAAGAATCAAAAACTTCCCCTTGAGTGGTGCATGCACATCAAATGATTCTTCAAATCTGTAAGCTCCTTGTAATGATCACTTGTGAAGAAAACCAAATTTAACGAACTTGATATATAAGTAGAATAACCCAAAGTTGTATCTTATATCTTGTACCAACCACGTAACTCTGAACGTATACAACTTTATGTATAGGGAGACCGTAATCCCTTGACAATAATCACTGAGCACAACAATGTAACTCCTTTAAGTGTTATGTCAATTCTTCGTCACACTCATTGAAGCACGAACAAGTTATCTCCAAAGTGTACGCCCCACTTTCAGATATGATAAGAGCACGAATCTGTGTAACTCAACTACAACATCAAATAAGTGATAATCAATCGTCTTCATAATCACTTATTCAATAAATCTCCAAAACGAGCCTTTTTAAAAAACCTTTTAAGAACAAAATCCAAATTTCCTGTGTGTCAACAATCATGTTTTGTCAATATGAAAACCAAATCAGAAACATTCGAAGTCCTTCCCCTGAATTCGAACATTCAATAAAATCAAGGCCTTCAAAAATAACACATTAAATTCGAGCACAAATAATATACACAGTAACCTGATCTCGAACATATATGTACCAAACGTCAAAAACCAAAACACTTATACAACTTCCCCTCAAATCCAGAAGAATAACTTTAATTCATCTCTCAAAACTCCAAAACACGAATCCAATATTAATCAGTCCATAAATCCATATCTCGTAATTTTACATGTGCACCTTGATATAAAAGTATATCATTTTCCCATCTCCAAGCTGCTCAATAACCAACCAATAGATTGTATACTGAACCCATAAAAAGCGTAGCACACAAACCAAGTAAATGCATACAAGACAAATTCAATTTGCATGCACTATATATTGGTTATATCATTAAATGATCAGGTTGTAGTCGCAATTTAAACAAACCAATGAAAGTTACCTTAGCAGCCTTACCACTACTGAATGCACTTACTCTTGATGATGTCTTGCCCGTATCACCTAGCAGCAATTAGCATAGCAACAGGTACCATAACATGCGTCCTCGTTTCGAACTCAATACTCATACTTAGGGGTACAAAGTAAACCCTAATCTTACCCTTAGTGAAATTCGAAAAACCATCTTGATAGCAGTAGTATGAATAAGCTTGGCAACAGTAAGCAAAAATGATCATGATACGAGTACTTAGTCGCGAGCAGCAAATTCAACTAAAAGAAGTACTTGTGATATCGTAGCAGCAGTATCCAAGTGTAGCAGTAGAAACATGAAACGTAACAGCAGTAGTAACGAAGTCTACTAGTAGTGGTAACTAGAAGCCAAGCAGTGGAACGATAAGTAGCAGTAGCGTAATCCACAACAGCAGTGGTAACCGAACACTAGCAGTGGCGACGAGCATAACTAGCAGTGGTTACTAGTAAAGCTAGCAGTGGTAACCTGAATCGTAGCAGTGGTAAGGTTATATTGAAAGCAGTAGTAACCAACAAGGTAGCTTGAAGTTGACATGAGAGCTGTATTAACTTTGATATGATCAACCAGCAATATAAGCTTTTATCAGTAACCTATTCCCTTTTATCCTTGAATCCAAAATATTGTAAAGACGACAAATAGAAAGAATCACCACCGACCCATGATCTAGGTTAATTACCCTCATGTATATATCAATTAAATAGTGCACCGTCCCATGAATAAAGTCTCGAGCAATGAAAATTCTGGATTAGTACGAGGTCGGAATGAATGTGAACATCAATCATCACCCCACTTGCAACATATGACAAATAAACCAATAATATCCTTTGAATCTGATAAAAGAATGATTTTGGTAACCCATTAATGCAGTTCGTACAACACACCAGTAGACGACAAATTTAGAGTAACAATTAACTGTTTTTAATCTATAAAGCACCAGATATGTTTTTGTTGCCAAACAGAAATTCAAAAACATCGATACCAAAAGAACGATTATACCATAAAACCCTTAAATATTTGAACTATAATACCTCCCTGTGCAGCAGACTTCGACGATGAATAACTTTCACGTAAAAGCTCAAATCAACGATCCCTCTAGGGAAAAGTTAGATAGGTATATAGAGAAGCTCCAGTAAAAATTGTAGCCCGATCCAACGGTTCACGGAAAAGTTATGATCATTAGAAAACTGTGCTGCATAAAAGTTGTGAACCCCTAAAACTTATGATCATAAAAGTTATGATCATTTGACAGCTTCGAATTTTTCTTTCTTCTTCGCCAAGAAAACCTTGTGAACCCCTAGGTAACGAGCTCCCCGAGCTCTGATACCAATTGTAGAATCCGTTAGGACTCTTGAGATCATTTTGAGCCTTAGGGTTTAACAATAACAATGATTAAGAACATGCACAGCGGAATTAAAAGAAAAATCAATGTTATTGACACAAGATTTCTTTCACAATCACCACCAATTATTATTTGATCAGAATAACAACGTGTTACCTAAATATAACAGGGATCTAAGACACCTCAGATCTTGGGGGTGAACTAAACTAGTTTCCTAGGCGTTTACAATGAACTACACGCCTAGGACACACACACCCCTTTAATCGACTACATTATGGAAGACTTAATTATTAAAACCTACACCCATGTCCTCTTTATATACTAGAGGATTATGGTTTACAAATTTCTACGAAGGACTAAATAATAAATCTTTTTTTTCAAGCAAGTCCCTCCATCTTTTTGTAGGTTTCATCTTTGTCACTTTAAGTCCCTTTGTTTCATTCTTATATTTACTTTGTCTCATCAAATCAAGAATCCCAACAACAAATCTCCTCGTAAATTCACAACATAGCAAATACTCTAGCCTTGACACTCCTTGTGTAAGAGAAATATTCATTGGAAGAATGGGGGTTACACTTCCCAACTTCCATAACATAAGGAAACGTTTCTTTGGGTTTAAACCGGGTATACGAGATACCCATACCTAACCCCCCGATCCTCCCGAGGCTTCTCTTGAAAGACTAATTAACTCATTTACTATTTAAAATTATGGAGATTACAAGCGGATTGACAAAATGATTTTCAAAATAAAGACCCGTATATTTGCCAAAAATAGTAACAAAGTTTTTGACCCAGGTGGTTGCATGTTTTGAAGGAATGCAAAACATTTATATTTCTGAAAAATTCAGGCCGTGACGCAGTCGCACTTAAACACTAACGCTATCACCCAGTCTGGATCAGATATTTAAAACCCAATAATCCCTTTCATTCTCTACCCTACACATTTTATTCGCCCTGTTAATACAAATAAGTCATAAAACCGTTTATTTATAGTTTACGATCTTCAAATGTTTTGTCGATAACAAACGTAAAATCATTTTAACGAAACAAATAAAATACGTAAATGGTTTGAGCCAATAGTTTACTAACACACTTGCATTTTCATATAAAACACTAAACAAGTAATAGTATTTACATCTTATAGAAATACATAAGTATAACAACTAGTGTTTACATAATATGGAAATTTGTATATATGGTAATGGGTAATGTAACGGGTAAAAATCTAAGTACTTGACCCATTGACTAGATACATTGTATATTGTTGGGTAAAACCCAAAGTCCATGACCCATACCTATAAAGCTTGATCCATAACCCATGACCCATTATATAACATCATGCATGAAGTCATGTTGAGTATTATCCATGATCCATGACCCAAGACCCATGACCCAATGTCTAGATACATTGCATCTTGTATAACCCATGGTTCATATCCCATAACCCATAACCCGGTTTGCAACCCAAAATTCGGAATTAAGATGACCCAGCTGCTGGATCCCTTTTGGGAGGGATCCGTGGGAACCGGGGAACAGTAGAGAAAATTTCCTATAAATAGTGAGTCATTTCTCTCTTGCAAATCATCCCTTTTACACATACTATCTCTTAGTATTGTAAACTCTCTAACCTCAGATCCAAAGGATCTTTCTATGTAGTTTTGTGTTTATGTGATTCTCTAGGTTCCTCTTAAAGGTGAGATCACCACCTCTTCAAGTCTAGCAAGCTCAAGTCCATGAGTTGCCAAGCTTAGTCATCATCAAGACTACTGAAGTTATCTTGTTGATAGTTCTTTCCTCCCTCCTTAGAAGTGTTGTGTTGAAGGCATTAGTGAAGGGTGTTGAAGGGTCGTGTCAAAGGCATTAGTGAAAGGTGCCGAAGAGTCAAGTCGAAGGCATTACTGAAAGGTGCCAAAGGGTCGTGTCGAAGGCATTAGTGAAAGGTGCCAAAGAGTCAAGTCGAAGGCATTACTGAAAGGTGCCAAAGGGTCGTGTCGAAGGCATTAGTGAAAGGTGCCAAGGGTGTACAATCGATATGGTGCATGGATGTACAAGATAGATAGGTTGGGTTAAAGGATATTGATATCCTTATGATGTTGTAATAAGGAGTGTGTCTCCTTTGGGGTAGTATTGTATTGGTGTAATGTTTGGTAGTAGTTCATCCTTTGTAATGGAACTCGGTATCTAGCCTTGTACCAGATAAAGTGTAGGCGACGTTGTGATAGGTTTGGTTCTACCTCGTGGAAGAACCCGGTGTCTAGCCTTGTACCAGATAAAGAGTAGGCGACGTTGTGAAGGCTTGTTAGGAATAAAGCTAACAGTTACCACTGATATGCTTGTGGAAGACACTACTAAAGATTACACTAGCAGTGGAAACTCATTACAACTGCCAGCACATTATTACCACTGCTGTTAGGATAATTGTTATGTATTCGTATATTGATAAGTATAGAAAAGATCTTGTGTATATTCTATATTGTTAGCATTATACTTATCTTGTAAAGGACTCCTTGTGCTATAAAAGGAGATCCTAGGTCATTGTTTAGAGTACGAAATACTCACGTAAGCTTCAAGGTGTAACCCTAGTGATAAGCAAGATCACTCGTATTATTTCTTAATAATATTGGAGCTTTGTATTAAACTATTCACTTACATTACATCATACAATCCATCTTCTAAGTATTACTAAGTATATTCCGCGTGCTTATTAATATAATTCAAAGTATCACTAACACAAAGTGTGTGTTTAGATCCATCAAGTGGTATCAGAGTGAAGGTGCTGATATTTTGATTTAGAAAATACAAGGAATAAGCTTAACCTACTCACTCAAATCAATGGAGATGGAAAATCAGTCCATTTCTGCTTCAAGGCTTCCTAAGCTCAAACTTAATGAGTTTGAGATGTGGAGGATAATGATTGAGCAATACTTTCTCATACAAGACTATGCTCTATGGGAGATCATCTTACTTGGTGATTCCTTCAAATCTCAGAAGAAGACTGAGAAAGTTGGTGACCAAGAAGTAGTAACAGTTTATGTACCTGAGACAAATGATGAAAGAGCAAAGATGAAGAATGACCTGAAGGCTAGAAGTTTTATTGGGAATAATCCGTTACCACGGATAGTTCTGGTTTACACTGCTCGGATTAACACTAGCAGTGGAAACATATTCCCACTGCCAGTACATTGTTATCACTGCTATTAGATAATGCTTAGTTAAACGCGTCTAGATAAGTATTAGAATAGATTTTGTGTATATTCTATAATGTTAGCATTATACTTATCTTGTAAAGGACTCCTTGTTGTATAAAAGGAGGTCCTAGGTCATTGTCTTATGTACTTGTCTAATTACCTACGTATTACTCACAAAGGCTTCAAGGTGTAACCCTAGTGTTAATCTAAGATCACTCGTATTATTCATCAATAATATTGGAGCTTAAGTTTTGTGTTTAATCTGTGTTTACATATAATATATCATACAATCCATCTTCTAAATATTACTAAGTAAATTCCACGTGCTTAATAATATCATACAAAATATCATTGACACAAGGTGTGTGTCTAGATCCATCAAGTGGTATCAGAGCAAAGGTTCTGATATTTTGTTTTAGAAGATCCAAGGAATTAGCTTAACCTACTCACTCAATTCAATGGAGATGGAAAACAACCAATCAAACTCTTCTACACCAAGGCTACCTAAGCTCAAACTAAATGAGTTTGAGATGTGGAGGATACTAATTGAGCAATACTTTCTCATTCAGGACTATGCTCTATGGGAGATCATTCAAACTGGTGATTCTTTCAAATCTGTGACTAGTATTGTGAAGGTTGGTGACACAGATGTTGTGAAAGTTTCTGTGCCTGAATCTAGTGTTGAAAAAGCTTGCAGGAAGAATGATCTTAAAGCTAGAAGTTTGTTGCTGATGACTCTTCCTAGATATCAGATCATTGCATTCAGCAAGTACACAACTGCTAAGGAACTATTTGAAGAGATTTGCTCAGTGTTTGGTGGTAATGATGCTACAAAGAAGACACAAAAGATATTGTTGAAGCAAAGTTATGAAAAATTTTCTGCTTCAAGTAATGACTCACTTGATAGCATTTTCACCAAACTTCAGAAGATTGTTACACAACTGACTGTGCTTGGCATTGAGGTAGAAAAGGAAGACCTCAATTTGAAGTTTCTAAGAAGTTTGCCTTCAGAGTTTCAAACCAATGATACTGTCTGGGAAAACAAATCAGACATAGAAACAATGAAGCTCAATGACCTTTACAACAACTTCAAACTTATTGAGCAAAGGTTGAAGAAGGCAGGGAAACTTGGTACAAGCTCTAGTAGCTTGGCATTGTTGTCAACCTCTGTTGACAGTGATAATTCTGAAGATGACAGTGATAATGAAGTTGCCATTGCTGGTTCTAAAGTTTCCACTGGTAATGTGAATGTTACCACTGCAGGGTCAAAGAAGAAGGTTGCTAGTATTGGAGATCCTACCTTTTATGCTTTTATATCCACACAAGTTGATGGCTCTATCTTAACTCATGAAGACATAGAGCAAATTGATGAAGATGACTTGGAAGAGATGGATATAAAATGGTAGATAGCTCTTCTTAGTATGAGGGCTAGGAAATTCTACAAGAAGACTGTCAAGCCTATTCACATCAATGGTGATGAAACTGCAGGCTTTGATAAGAAGAAAGTGGAGTGCTTTAACTGCCACAAGTTTGGACATTTTGCTAAAGAATGCAGAAGACCAAAAGATCAAGGAGAACAGGTCTACTTGGTACAAGCAAAAGAAGGGCCAACTGTGGAAGAACCAAAGGCAATGTTGGCTATTGATGGTGTGAGCTATGATTGGAGTTTCATGGCTGATGAACAAGAAGAAGAACATACTGATGCTGCTCTTGTTGCTACTGAATTTTCTCTCATGGCTGCTAAAGAAGTTGAAAGGCTTAATGATTTATATTCTAATGAAAGACAAGAGCTATATACTGCTAATTATACTGTGTCTAATCTTAGGAGAGCTATGGCAGTATTAGAAAAGCAAATAGAGCACTATCAGGCAAATGAATCTAAATATAATGATGATATGATTCTTCTTAGAAGAGAGGTAGAACATACAACAGCTGTGAATGAAGCATACCAAAAGGAGTTGGAAAAACTTCAAAAGAAAAATGAAAATGTCAATTTAACATTAGACACATGCTATCATCAGTCTAAGTCAATTGATAAAATTTGGAATGCTCAAGTACATAGTAAAGTTAAGTCTGGTATGGGTTATAATATTGTGCCTCCACCACTAAGGGGTGTTCATTCACCTCCAGGTATAGACTTAGCTCATACAGGCTTAGAAGATTTTAAGGATCTTGAAAGAGAATATAGTCCTTTAAAGGACACAGTGGTGAAATGTGAGGAAGAGTTTAAGCAGGATAATGATGTTTTTGAGAGTGCTAGTGACTCATCTGTTGTTGATGAGAATGTTAAAAAGAATGTAGAGACTTCTGTCCTAAAAGTTGTTAATACCGTTACAGAGGAACCTAGGAAACCAGTTAATAAACCTAGACCAACTGTAAGGTATGCTGAGATGTATAGAAACAAGCCTTCAGCTCCTAGGGGTAGCAAGAGGAGTTGGAATCATGTTAAATCTCAACAACTAGGTAGTGATTTTGTTATGTACAATAAGGCATGCTATATTTGTGGTAGTTTTGATCATTTACATGCTTATTGTGACTATCATGTTGGGAGAAGGGAAGTCCATGGGAATAAAAGGGTGGAGACTAATAGGTTTCAACATAATGTACACCCTAATTCACATTGCAAAATGGTCCCATGAGCAGCTCAACTTAGAAGTGGCTTCAAAACTTTTGCCACTGCAAAAACTGTTAATACTGCTCACCCTAAGTCACCTGTTAAAAGTGCAAACACCAAAACAACTTTTACAAAATCTGCACAAACAGGGAAAGGAACTTTTCAAGCTAAAAAGGTTAATTATAACCAACAGTGGTTGCCTAAAAAGAAACCAGCAGTTTCCATTGCTCATTCAAAAGTTACCACTGCAAGGGTTGTGAACATGAAAAGGGGGGACATGGGAAATGCTGTGAAGGCCTCAGCACGTTGGGAATGGAAACCTAAAGGAAATACCTCTACAACCAATCCCAATGGTGTATCAATGACCTTTGACAGATTTAACTATATTGATATACGAGGCAGATCCAAGTCAATCATGGCTTGGGTCCCCAAAAGTAACTAACTCTTTACTCTTATGTGCAGGAACATCCAAGGACAAAAGGATCATATCAAGGATATACTGATAGTGGATGTTCAAGGCACATGACTGGCAACAAGTCCTATCTTTCAGATTTTGAGCAATTTAGTTCAACCATGGCTTACTCTTTGGTTTGTCTAGTCACTGATAAGATTTTTAACTGGTCAAATTATATTTTTACAAGTATGAAAGGCAATGTACAGGGTAAAACAAATTTTTTAATGTATCCAAGGTTTGTGCAAGCAGTGCTAAATGAGTTTCAACTGCAACCCCATACTAATGTTTATCAAATCAGTTGCCTAAAGCCTAAAGTTTTTCAAAATTTAAACAAAGATGGCAATATGATTTTTACACCTCTACTTCCCCAAATGCTTGCTAAGATTATACCTGAACAACACACACCTGTAATTAATGTTCCAAACATTGATTATATTCCACCAGTTTCAAACACCTATGAGAGAAGGTCTAAACAGTCAACTCCTCTCATGACAACACAACAAGTTTCTGAACCTTTTGGTCTAGGAACAAGCAATGGTGGTTCTAGACTTCCACCTAGTCCAACTAGGGAGAAATCTAAACCTTTGCCCCATGATTCACCTCTCCCAACATGTAACACAATTGGAAGTGATGGGGGGAGTGGGAACCAATTGGAATTGATGGGTTTGTGTACAAAGTTAGCCAAGCAGGTTGAATCTCTACAGAAAGATTTGGAAAATGTCAAGAAACTGCATGCCAAGGATGTTAAACATTTACAGGAAGAGATTCAGACCTTAAAGGAGGAGCTGCAGGGGTTGAAAAGGCACAAGAAGACTGCAAAGTTGCTGATTTCATCTTCATCCTCACCTACTGATGGTGATTCCGCTGATCATGATTTGGGAATTTCTCCCAAACAGGGGAGGAAAACAGGTTCTGACACTGAGGGGAGGAAAATTGTTTTTGAAGATGAAGGAGATACAAGTAAAGGAGAAAAGGAAGCTGATACTCGTGGAGAGCAACTTGAAGATCAAGACATTTTCTGTACTGCAACTGATTTTACCACTGATTCTATTTCCACTGCAGAGCCAATTATTGCCACTGCAAGTGAAGAATTTGATAAACTGAAGGACAAAGGTAAAGCAGTTATAGAAAATGTAGAGCAAACTGGAAGAAAGATTTCGAAGAAAAGACAAGCACAGATTGTTCTTGATAGAGAAATTGCTGAAAAGATCTCTGAAGAACAAATGGCTGAAAAGAAAAGGCTTGCAGAATTGGAAGTTGCAAGCTTTATGGAAGCTAAAAGATTGGATAGAATGGAAGAAGATCCACTGCTCAATGTTCAACCAACAATTCTTAGAGAAAAGATTCCAGAGTTTAGCTATGTTCCTACTGAAGAAGATATTGAGTTCTTGATTGCTAATAATCAAATAATCAAGAAAAAGGCAATTGACCTGATAGCTGATGCATCCTTAACTAAAGAACAAAGAACTGCTCAGTTGAAGGATTTCATTCAAATGAAGAACAATAAAGCACTTGAAGATGTGATAAATTCAGTCAAAAGGGTCAAAAGAAACCAAGACAACCAACCAAGGCACAAATTCTTTCATATATGAAGACTTATTGTTGTCATGTTGGTGGTTAGAAGAAGCATCAATTCAAAGGAATGTCTGATGATCAAATTGAAAGAGCTTACTACAGAGTTCAAAAACATGATAAAGATTTTCTTGCAATGGGCTCTAAAGAAGAAGCAAGAAGATTTCCTGGATTGAAGAGAAAGGCCAAAGAAAGTGATTCTCAAATTGTTAAAAAGACTAAGGTTGCTGAAGAACAAGAAATTCCTACTGAGAAATTCACTGAAGAGCAACTGACTGGAATGATTGTGATTAAAGAAGAAGATTTTTATCTAGAACCACTGCAAGTTCGACATCCTATAATTGATTGGGAGGTTTACACTGCTAGCAATTTTGCTCCAACATGGAAGATCACAAGGCTAGGTGGTGGAACTTCATCATTCATTCAATTTGAAGATCTTAAAAAAGCTTTTGACAGAGATGACCTTGATACACTATGGAGGTTAGTTCAAGAAAGATTTATTGCTCAAGATCTCAAAGATACAAAGGAGATGCAGTTATGGATTAATCTTAGAAGGCTCTATGAACCAAATATTGATGATGATTTCTGGAAATTCTCATGCACATGCCCTGGTACTAAATGGTTTTACTATGATTCATGTGAAGTTCATCATGTCTCTACAGCAAATGGAGAAGATGTTTTCATGCTTGCTGAGAAGGAATATCCACTCATAGCTGGAACTCTCACTGTGATGTTATGTACAACAATAAGAGTTCATGAAGACAATGAGAAGGTCAGATCATTGTTACATAGGCTTCAAGATCAATGTTCACGAGCTATTCAAAAGTTAAGAAAGAAGTGAAGTGTTTGGTTGAATTCCCAAATCCTTGAAGATAATGCATATTGAAGAAACTTATTGATTTGCAGAGAAATCATAAGTTTAGGGGAGGATTGTTGGGAATAATCCGTTACCACGGATAGTTGTGGTTTACACTGCTCAGATTAACACTAGCAGTGGAAACATATTCCCACTGCCAGTACATTGTTATCACTGCTATTAGATAATGCTTAGTTAAACGCGTCTAGATAAGTATAGAATAGATTTTGTGTATATTCTATAATGTTAGCATTATACTTATCTTGTAAAGGACTCCTTGTTGTATTAAAGGAGGTCCTAGGTCATTGTCTTAGGTACTTGTCTAATTACCTACGTATTACTCACAAAGGCTTCTAGGTGTAACCCTAGTGATAATCTAAGATCACTCGTATTATTCATCAATAATATTGGAGCTTAAGTTTTGTGTTTAATCTGTGTTTACATACAATATATCATACAATCCATCTTCTAAGTATTACTAAGTAAATTCCGCGTGCTTAATAATATCATACAAATTATCATTGACACAAGGTGTGTGTCTAGATCCATCAAGTTTGTTACTTATGGCTCTTCTTAAAGACCAGATCATTGCTTTCAGTAAATACACAACAGCAAAAGAACTCTTTGAAGAGATCTGCTCAGTGTTTGGTGGCAATGATGCTACAAAGAAGACACAAAAGACATTGCTGAAGCAAAGTTATGAAAACTTCTCTGCTTCAAGCAATGACTCACTTGACAGCATCTTCACCAAACTCCAGAAGATTGTCACACAACTGACTGTGTTTGGCATTGAGGTAGAAAAGGAAGACCTCAATTTGAATTTTCTAAGAAGTTTGCCTTCTGAGTTTCATACAAATGTTACAGTCTGGGAAAATAAACCAGATATTGAAACTATGAAGCTCAATGATCTTTACAATAACTTCAAACTCATTGAACAAAGATTGATAAAGGAAGGGAAACTTGGTACAAGCTCTAGCAGCTTGGCATTGTTGTCAACCTCTGTTGACTGTGATGATTCTGAAGACGACAGTGATGATGATTCTGCCACTGCTGGTTCTAATGTTTCCACTGGTAATGCTAGTGTTACCACTGCAGGTTCAAAGCAGAAGATTGCTAGTATTGGAGATCCTACCTTTTATGATTTTCTCTCCACACAAGTTAGTGGCTCTATATTAACTCATGAAGACATAGAGCAAATTGATGAAGATGACTTGGAGGATATGGACATAAAATGGCAGATAGCTCTTCTTAGCATGAGGGCTAGGAAATTCTACAAGAATACTGGCAAGCCAATTCACATCAATGGTGGTGAAACTGCAGGGTTCGATAAAAAGAAAGTAGAGTGTTTCAATTATCACAAATTGGGGCATTTTTCTAGAGAATGCAAAAGACCAAGGAACCAGGACAAAAGGTCTACTTGGTACAAGCAAAAGAAAGAACCAATTGTGGAAGAACCAAAGGCAATGCTGGCAATTGATGGTGTGAGCTATGATTGGAGTTTCATGGCTGATGGACAAGAGGAACAACCTTCAGATGCTGCTCTTGTGTCTACAGAACATGCTCTCATGGCTTTCTCTGACTCTGAGGTACAAAACTTGGAAAGTTGTTCTAAAACATGTAGGGCTTCTAAAGAATGTAAAAGGCTTAATGAAATATTTGACAACCAAAGAACAGAGTTGTATGCTGGTAATTATACTGTGTCAAACCTTAGAAGAGGCATATCTGTTTTAGAGAAACAACTAGAGCATTATAGAGAAAATGACTCAAAATATAATGATGATATGATTATTCTTAGAAGAGAGATAGATCATAAGACAACAGTGAATGAGGCATTAAAAGAAGAGTTTGAAAAGCTTAAAAAGATAAATTAGAATGTCAATTTAACTGTTGACACCTGTTATTATTAGTCTAAGTCAATTGATAAAATTTGGAATGCTCAAATTACTAGTAAAGTTAAGTCTGGTATGGGATACATTACTGCTCCTCCACCACTAAGGGGTGTTCCATCACCTCCTGGCATAGATTTAGCTCATACAGGTCTAGAGGAATTTCAGGATCTGAATCTTAAATATGGTCCTCCCAAATTTATGAAAAGTGGGGAAGAGGTTAAGCATGAAACTAATGTTTTTGAAAGCGCTAGTGACTCATCTGTTGTAGATGAGAATGTTAAAAAGAATGTAGAGGCTTCTATCGCAAAAGTTGTTAATACTATTACAGAGGAACCTAGGAAACAAGTTAATAAGCCTAGATCAACTGTAAGGTATGCTGAGATGTATAGAAACAAGTCATCAACTCCAAGGGGTAACCAGAGGATTTGGAATAATGTCAAATCTCAAAAACTAGGTAGTGATTTTGCGATGTACAAGAAAGCATGTTATATCTGTGGTAGCTTAAATCATTTACATGCTAATTGTGACTATCATGTTGGGAGAAGAGAAGTCCATGGGAATAAAAGGGTGGAGTCTAAAAAGTTTCAAAATTATGTACACCCGAATTCACACAGCAAAATGATCCCAAGAGCAGTTCAACTAAGAAGTGGTCTTAAAATTTTTGCCACTACTAAAACTATTAACACTGCTCACCCTAAATCACCTATTACAAGTGCAAAATTCAAAACAACTTTTGCAAAATCTGCACAAACAGGGAAAAGGTCTGTTCAAAATAAAAGGGTTAACTATAACCAACAGTGGGTACCAAAATCTAAACCAGCAGTTACCACTGCTCAATCAAAAGTTCCTACTGCAAGGGTTGTAAACAAGACCAGGGGTAACATGGGAACTGCTGTAAAGGCCTCAGCACGTTGGGAATGGAAACCTAAAGGAATTACCTCTACAACCAATCCCAATGGTGTATCAATGACCTTTGATAGATTTAACTATATTGATGCACGAGGCAGATCCAAGTCAATCATTGCTTGGGTCCCCAAAGGAAACAAACTCCTTTCTTATATGTGCAAGAACATCCAAGGATAAAGAAATCAGATAAAGGCTACACAGATAGTGGATGTTCAAGGCACATGACTGGCAACAAGTCCTATCTCTCAGATTTTGAACATTATGATGGACAGTATGTCAGCTTTAGAGGTGGAGTTAATGGAAAAGCTGGTAAAGGGGTCATCAAAACTGGTAATCCACACAGAGCTTTTTGCAGATAAAAGAAGTAACTCACAGCCAGTATGATGCAAATGGAACATAAAGAAAAAGAAATGGTTTTATTATTATTTATTAAGCTACATCTAAAGATGCAGAGATTACAACCATTGAGCTTACAAATGACAGACTACTCCACAAGGCAACTCCCTAACACAACCTACACAGACACAAGCTTCACATTCTACCCCAACCCTACCCCAACCTAACCACCAACTACCACCTAAGGCTTCTTAGGAAAGGCCCACTCTAGCATCACTTTAGGCACCATTCTCCTATCAATCACCCTCCACACTTTTGGGCATGCTAGCCCAATCACTTTTCCTCTAATAGGTGGTGATGATGATGAAGGACCCTCTGGTGGTGATGCTGTCAACAATGGTAGAGAAGGTGGTGCCTGCAGCTCTCCTGATGGAAGGATTGTAGCAAGGGGAGGAACTATAAGGACTCTAGAAGTTGTTTCCTCATCAGACTCTTCACAAGGAGAGACATATGAACTGATGTCTGAGTTATCTTCTTTAATGAGAGCATCCTGAGGCATTGGTTGGATTGATGAAAGACCAGCAGCAAAAGGATTTTAGAGAGCACCTGAATGAGTTCTCTTTCTTGAAACAACCTCTTCATACTCCTCTTTCTCTACTCTTCCTGGATTGTTAAGCACAAAATCATTCTAAACACTATCAAAGAATGAGCTGTCAGATGAGACATTGATAGGGTTTGAATGACTCATGATGATTTTTAGAGAAAAGTAAGTTTTTGAGAGAGAAACTTTTTGGAGTATGTGTGATATGAGTGGTTTGTGTGTTATAGATGCTTAAATAAAAGTTAAGTTGGATTCAGTAAGTTAATGTGGGGAAGGTGTAAGTTGTTGAGGAGTAAATGAAGTCTTTGACTTTGGTGGCATGATAAATGACTTGTAGTTGACTTGTTGACTAGATGCTTTAGTACTGTTTTAACCACTGCCAGCAGAAATTTTATTCACTTCGAGTTATTTACTAATCACTATTAACCTTAACAATGCTTTCAATGTGTGGTTTATGTTTGTGATATGCAGGTTTGAAGGATTCTTTGTATACATTGGAGTTGTTGCTGTTTAATGCTTATATTTTTGGTTATCCACTAACTTTTATGTAGAGATTATGCCTAACAGTGGAAACTATAATGCAAGCAGTGGTAAAAGTTACTCTCACAGTGGAATAATTAAAACAAAGATACTTCATTGCATTCAAGATGGAGTTCATTACATTCAAAAAGAGAGTGCTCACAACCACAATCAAAACACAAAAGTTAACAATCTAACACATCCTACATCCCTACACCCTACACCAACTACTCCATTGGCTTCTTGCCCTTGCCCTCATAGTCATGCTTGTTCTTCTGTGCCCTCTTTCTTTTGTTCTCAAAGGTTGACTGCATTCTTGGACAAGCAAGACCAAGAACTTGTGGAGCAAGCCTTGGTAGTCTTGCTGGCTTCTCTGGTATGGATATCTGCTTCATGTTTGAGAGAGTTGTTTCCAATGCCTTTATCAGAGCCCTTGGTAACTCTTTAGACAAGGAATAGGTCTCATCATCAGCATCATCATCTGACGAACTAGAGTAGAACTCAAGAGAAGGTGCAGGTCTGGCATCTGGTGTAGGATTGGTACTCTTCTTTGTTGACTTCTTGGAAGAAGTGCTTGTTGCCCAGGGTGGAAAGTAACCTACCCACCCTGAGACCTCTGAAGATGACTTAGAAGCGATCACTATCTCTGTCTTAGAATCATAGGAGATGTCAATGATGTTGGAAGGATTGCTCATGGTGATGTTTAGGGATTTTGTGAGTTAGAATGTGTTTTGGTAAAGACTATGATGTACCGAGCCCCTTTGTATAGGCAAAGTCGATCACAAGGGTTCATTAAAGAATATACTTATTTTTCCCTATTTTGGTAGGTTGAAGAGTAAATATAGATATTATCGGGTTGACTTTGGGAAGATATTTTTAGATAGTGGCTTGGTTAAAAGTAACTTTGGTTAAAACAAGTTGGTTATTCATATTCTTTGCATTATGCTAACACATGCAGGTACATAACCAATCTTGGCTGGGAGTTGATCATAAAAGGTGTGTAACTGAGACACACAACAAATGGTTATTGATTCACCATGTCTAATCCACATAAGAATGGCTACTGGTAAATACTTAACAAATCCGTTTATGGTTGATAGTTTACCAAAAACTACATGGTTATCAACTCACCATATTATTTATGATTAAGAGTTGGCTAGTCCATAGCAAACGGCTCATGGTAAAGACATATCAAATCCGTTGATAGCTGGTAGTTTGCTAAAAACTATGATAAAGAGCAGTCCAATTTCCATATTTTTTTCTTTACCACTGCTCTTTGAAAATCTTTGTGAAAAATTACCATTGTTAGCTCACAGTTTCCACTGACAGTGTTATTTTTACCACTGTTGATCTAGCCGTTACAACTGTTGTGTCAGTAACAGATTTTTTACTAGCCGTTGAGAGAAATTGCTTTCCATAAATATAGGGTAAATTTTTAGAAGATTATCTACTTTCTATATTGTTATTTATCCTCTTAAGATACATCTTTTCCTTAGATAATCTTTCTTGAGCAAAACTCTAAAACCCTAACAATATATAACTTCTCTCTCAATTGGCGAGTTCTTTATACAATTCATACTGACACAATATATTTTTCATCCAAAGATACTATGGCACCTATCACTTTTACAGATGAGCACAACCAAGTGGCCTATTTGGAAAAGTCAAACGACAAGAGTGGCCATGTTTTTCATCAGATTGTGGACTTTCTAAATACTACCCATATAAGGTATGCTTTACTTCTTAATCTCACAATCTATATCTCTCAAATCAAACAGTTTTGGACCTCTGTTCAGTCCATCACAATTGAGAATAGAGATACACATGAAACAGTGGATGCTCTTAGAGCCACTGTGGACGAGGTAACTATTGATGTTACTGAGGCTTCCTTGAGGAGAATTCTTCAATTGGATGATCTCAATGGTATCATCACATTACCTATGCCAGAAATTCATACACATCTTTCATCCATGGGGTATGATACCACTGACAAAAAGCTACTTTCAAAAAGAGTGGTTTCTGTCCTCATTGGAGATTTTTTATACAAATTCTTTTACATTGTCTTAGTCCTAAGAAAACATCTTATGAACAATTCAGTTCAACAATGGCTTACCCTTTGGTTTGTCTAGCTACTGATAAGATTTTTAATTGGTCAAAATATATTTTTACAAGTATGAAAGGCAATGTAAAGAGTTCAACAAAATGTTTGATGTATCCAAGGTTTGTCCAAGCAGTGTCAAATGAATTTCAATTGCAACCCCATACAAGAGTTTATAAAATTCGTTGCCTTAAGCCTAAAGTTTTTCAAAACATGAACAAAGATGGAAATAGGATTATTACACCTCTTTTTCCTCAAATGCTTGAAAAGATTTAACAGGTACAAATCTCACCCATAATCACTGTTCTAAACATTGATTACACCGCACCAGTTTCTCACACCTATGAGAGGAGGCACAAACAGCCAACTTCTCTCATTACAACATAGCATGTCTCTGATCCTTTTGGTTTAGGAACAAGAAGTGGTGGTTCCAGGCTTAACTCTAGTCCAACTAGGGAGGAATCTGAGCCAATGCCCTATGATTCACCTCTCCCAACAGGTCACACAGTTGGAAGTGTTGAGGGTAGTGGGCAACCTATGGAATTGATGGAACTATGTACCAAATTAGCAAAGCAGGTTGAATCTCTGGAACAAGACTTGGCACAACTAAAGAAGCAGCATGCCAAGGATATTACACATTTGAAAGAGGAGATTCAGACCTTAAAGGAAGAGTTGCAGGGACTGAAACAGAAGAGGAAGACTGCAAAGATTGTGATATCATCTCCATCCTCACCTGATGATGGTGATTCAGAAGATTTCAATAAAGATTTGGGAAATTCTCCCAAACAGGGGAGGAAAACAGATGCTGAAACCAAGGGGAGGAGAATTGACTTTGGAGATAAAGGTGTTTCAAGTAAAGGTACTGAGGAAGTTGATGATATTCAAGAAGAAGTTCCTCACCAGCAATCAGAACAAGCAATTTTCACTGATGCAACTGCAACTGCAGATTTTACCACTGATACAATTTCCACTGCAGAGCCAAGAGTTCCCACTGCTGGACAAAATATTACCACTGCTACGGAAGAAATTGAAAAGCAAAAGAAAGAAAAAGGTAAAGAAGTTGTGTAGAGTGAAGAGCAACCAAAGAGAAAGATTTCAAAGAAAGAACAAGCTCAGATTGCTCATGATGCTGAAGTTGCTAGAAAGATTAAAGAAGATGAAGTTGCAAACTTTATGGAGGCTAAAAGGATGGACAGAATGGAAACCACTGATCCAATAGATGTTAATCCAATTTCTACTGTTCCACCTACTATTTTCAGAGAAAAGACTCCAGAGTTTAGCTATGTTCCTACAGAAGAAGAGATTGATTTCTTGATTGCTAATTGTTGATCCCAGTTGAGAAAACGATCTAATGTAGAAACTGACTTAAACAAAGACTTATTAAGTATCACGCGGAATTTAATACTTAATCTTAAGAAGAAGAACAATAAACATTCAACACCTCAATATTATTATTAATACGAATACTCTAACCAGTATTAGGGTTTTACAACCTTGAAGTGTATCGACCTTAGATATAAAACATACCTATATCTAATCTAACCTAGGACCTCCTTTTATAGGCTAAGGAGTCCTTTACATAATACAATACGTAACCTACAAGATAAATATCTTTTCCATATTTATCTAATACAAAATATTAAACCAACTATACAAGACTAGCAGTGGTTACATTACAATATCCGTGGTTACACAATACTAATAGCCGAGGTTTATCTTCAGCAGTGGATCCATTCTTCAATCCGTGGTTTCATCAACTCTGTCCGTGGTTCCAACACTTAGAATAATTCTTGATCCAAGGAACCAAAAACCCAACAATCCTCCCCTAAACTTGATACATTCAAATAGAATTCTCAAGTTTCCTTTAAGCTCAAAACATCTGAATTGGAGGATGTAGCCAAACACTTACTAGACTTAAGAATTTTCTCATACTTCAACAACAAATTGTAAGCTTGACCATCATAGGGCATCAACATCTTTATACCACCAGGCTTCACCATCTGAGCAATAACTTCTGGATACTTATTCAATTGAGGATAATCACCTTCTACAAGCATATGAATAACTTCTCCAGATATAGTTAAAACATGAACTCCATAAGTTTGATATAGAAACCATCCTGTAACTTGTCCATTGCAGAGTCCTTTCCATTCAGGTTCATCATGAGTAGGTTCAAACAAAATCTTCAAGTGATGATAAACCATTCTCTCATGATAGTCATCTGGTTGCAAATCATCAAACTTATTCCTATAAAGCTCCCAAAGATTCAGTAAATCATCTCTATCAAAATACTGAAGCATCTGTGAAAATTTATTATACTCAGAAACTTCATTATTGTGTTTTTGAATTTTCCAACATCCTTTACTTCCATTAAGCTCAAATTCATAAGAGATAATTTGATGACTATCTTCCATCTCTTTCAATCTTTTAGAACCAGATGTCTCCTGAATCTTAGATTTTCTCTTTAGATTACCTTTAATCCACTCTTCATCTTTTTCAGAACCCATAGGAGTAAAATTCTCATTATTAATCCTCATACACATCAGATAAAGCTCATGGATTCTTTCAAATGAACATTTACTAAGATTGTCAGGAATATGTATGCCTGAATTCTTAATAATCTTCATCAGTACATTTCTCATCTCACGAATTGTAGGAGGTTTCTTCCTTATAACTTGCTTCTTTTCCTTACTAATCCTCCTTGCCCATTCACCCAAAAGTCTAGATCTTTCCTCATCATCTAACAATGCCCATTCTTGAGTAGTATACTTATCCTGTATTTGATTAGAAGCTTGCAGATAGTTTTGTGATTCATACCATTTAGCTAACCATTTCTGAGAAGCCTCCTCCTCTTCTTGCTTTTCTTTTTCTGCAGCTGCTTCCTCTTCAGCTTGTATGCCTCTTGTATACTCTTCATCATAAGCAATCTGTTCTGCTACACTTTTAAACTTTAAGACAGGTGTTGTAATACCTTTACCCTTACCAATATCTTGTTGAGCCACCTTCTTCTTCAAAGGCTCACCAATAACTAAACTTTTACCTTTGGGTTTGGTTGCAGTAGATTCAAGAGCTAAAACAGGTGCAATGATGGGTGTAGAATTAGATAAGGTTTTGCTTAGATTGATCAGTGTACTTGCAGCTTCTTTCTCAACCTCTTTTGATTTAGGTGGTGACACAGAGATGGTTGTAACAATTATGGAAGTAGTTATGATAGCAGTGGGTACAATTACCATATCTGAAACTGCAGCAGTGGTTTCAAGAGTACTGGCCGTGATTGCAGACACACTATCAGTGGTTGTGTCTTGCACTACCTCATCTTCTACCACAGTCTTCAAACTTTCAAGAACAGCTTCATTTCCATCTTTATCAGATACTACAAACTGTGCTGCTTGATCTCCACTATCCACATCTTCTTCCATATGCACATCTACAGCCTCCCCTGAATTCATGCCTTTACTCCTCCCCTGTTTAGGTACATTCTCCACATTCAGAGCTGGAGATGAGTCCACCTTCTTTTTCATCTTTCTCATAGTCCTCAAAACAGCAACCTCAGGTCTTCTTACTTTCTCCAAAACAAACATCCTATGCTTCAGCCTTCTAATTTCTTTACCCTGAAACACAGCCAACTCTTTAAGACTTGAGATTGTATCATCCATTTTAGCACATTTAGCCGTTAATTCATTAAAACGTTCAAGAATATCCTCCCCACTTTGACCTGTGTTAACTGGTCCGAGAGGTAGTTCATTGGAAAAGTCACCATGTACAAGCATAGGATCCGTCAATTCAGTGTCAGGTTCCAAACTTTCGTCATCACTTCGAGCTGTGTTAACTGCTCCGAGAGGTGAATCCTTGGATGAAGAAAACATAGCACTAGACCTTGCCTGATCATCTATGCACCCTAAATTAGCCAGTTGGCTAGGGTTTCCTCCACCTGTGTTAAGTTCCAAGGAACTCTCCACATTAGGGGTTGCCAAAGGTTGGGTCTTAATGATGTTTCCACTATCCTGACCAGCTTCAAAGCATGAATCAGTAGTGGAAGCCCTTCCAATCATGTCACCTCCACACCTTGTGATAGCCTCATCAACAACACCACTAACACCAGCCTGAGGAATCTTGGTGCCCTTCTTTCTCCTAGTCCATACAATTGGTTTAACAGTGGTTTGGGTTTGACTAGAAGTGGGTTGAGATTCACTAACAGTGGGAACAAGTGCACTATCAGTGGATTGAGGTGTACTAATAGTGGATTCAGATACTATGGTTGTTCCTCAAAACCTGCATCAAACTCATGAATAACATGCAAAGTAATCATATGAGGGAACAAAGGAACATCCCTTATTCGAACATTTGGCTTCTGATTCCTCATATGTGCAAAGACCTTAGGAAGCATATAATGCACTTCATACTCCCTAGTATGCTCAACAGGTTCCTCTATTTGACTTTTCACAATTAGTTGAACAAACCGAGGATATAAATAATATTTACCCTTCTTCCTAATGTTCTGCACAAACCCCTCATAAATCATCCTAGACCAATTAAACTTCCTCCCCTAAGAGAAACATATAATAGCTGTAGCAATCTTGGAAGGAAAGTCATCAAATCCAGTGGTCTTATTACTCATACACATCAACAAAGTGTGTATCAAAAACTTCCATTGTGGGTAAAACATACTCTTAAAGAATTTTACCTTGTCACCTCTATGAGTATATCCTAACCTCTCTAAACCAGCAAAAATCTCAGCATCTGAAAGATTAACAACACCATCAGCATCATCAAACTTCAAAACCCTTCTAATGATCTCCTCATTAACCAAAATTTCATTCTCATCCACAACATAACTAAACACTTCTACTCCATCGACCTCCTCAAGCTTAGCATTCCCCCAGAACTGATGTATATAGACTTTAAGGATGGTTGGTGTGATAGTTAAGGCAAAGTGAATAGGACTGTGAATGAGGAAATCAATCATTTGATGAAAACCTTCGGATCTATTATTTTTTATCAGATTAGCAACAAGGTTATGGGTTTGGGAGTACTGGTTCGGCATTGTGATAAATGATGGAAATGATGTGGCATATGTGAATTTAGCAAAGTAAAGTGATTAGGGTTTATGTAGAGCGCCAATTGAAGTGGTTTGAAGATCAATTAAATGATCTATCCGTGATTTGGGGAGAAATAATGTGTTTTCACCAAAGTTACCAAACAGCCCCTGAGGTATCCAAAAATCAGCAACATGCTAGCAGTGGTTTGACAGCCTCTATCCGTGATATGAAAAACACTAGCAGTGGATACAGAATTTCACTCCAACCAGTTGACCAAGAGATACAGCAAGCAAATCTGTGTCAAAATTAGTGATATCACACAAAAATATGAAGGATTACACAATCTTTCTTTTTTTTTTAAACACTATCAGCTAAAAACATCACATGCTCCAATGTACAACAATCCTTCATACCTGCAAATCACAAACATAAACCAAACACAGAGAAGAGAATTAATGTTATCAGTGGTTAGCGAAACATAGAAGTGGTTCCATATACTCAGCAGTGGTTAGCCAATGTGCTAAAGGCTAAGTTAATATGGTCAACTTCCGGTGTTAATTCATGTTCAAAGTCAAAAGACCTCATTAACTCCTCAACCACTTAAAACCTTCTCCTCATTTACTCACTAATATCATTTACACTGCCTATAAAAGAATCCCTAGTCCCAAATAACACACACATCAATTAATCCAAAACCCTAATTCCTCAAAAATCACAATCAAACAACATTCAGCATGTGGAATCAACCAGAAGTCATCGATCTAACATCCTCCTCCTCCTCCTCATCATCATCATCATCATCATCATCATCAAGTAATGATTCTAACCCATGGCGTCTGTACCTTCCTCCACAAGAACCACGACCAAGAAAGTCCCCATTTCTTCCGTCATCTGAAGATGATAGTGTGGTTGATCCTAGTGAGTCATCTAGGGGTTCCGATGATTATACTGAGCGCCTAGAGCCAACCTTCAATAGATTGGTGAGAGAGGAAGCAGAGAGAGCACAACCTTCACCATCTCAACCCAAACCAAGGCCATGTGCTAGAAATCCACCACTCCCAAAGAACAGAGAGGTGGTGATTGGTCTTCCTGCTCCAGGAGCTGGTTCTTCAACTCAAGGAAGGAAGGGAAAGGGCAAGGGTGCAGAGGTGAAGGGAAAGGGAAAAGGGAAGATGGAGTAGTTGCTTTATGGTGGAACGAGTAGATGGATCAACTGAAGATTTTTCATATCACAAAAGCAGCCATCCTCATTTTCATCAATCCATCTTTCCTTTTGCATCTGTAACTTCTTCTTAGTGCAGGATATGTAGTACTCCTAGCTTTTGTAATAGATGATAGGAATGATCTTTTATGTCATTTGAAGTTAATTGTCTGTTGTACATTGTGTCTTGACTTAATGAACAACTTCTTAATGTACTTCTTTTGCATCAGTGATGAACTTCCATTTGTCTGCAAAATGGTTAGTGGGAACACAAAGCAACACACAGTGGTTTGAACATAACTATCAGTAGTTAGAAACAAAAATAGCAATACTAAGATCACATAATAACAGTCCAATACTTATACAAACTTATACAAAACAAGTTGAGATTTAGAGATTAATCATTCCAATACTAACAACAAGGTACTGAAATCTCCCCACATCAAAAGGTTTAGTAAGAAGATCAGCAACATTGAAATCAGTATGGATTTTTACCATTTGAATAAACCTTTTCTCATTACAATCTCTAATAAAATGATGCCTTATCTCAATATGTTTAGTTCTAGAATGTAAAACAGGATTTTTAATGATGCAAATTGTACTGTTATTATCAATGAAAATCTTAGTATGCATAAAGTTGTACCCAAAATCCATCAATTGATTCTGAATCCAAAGAACTTGACCACAGCAACTAGCAGCAGCCACATATTCAGCTTCAGTAGTAGAATTTGCCACAATAGTTTGTTTTTTACACTGCCATGAAATTAGTCTGCTTCCCATAAACTGACATCCTCCAGTTGTAGATTTCCTATCCAAACTAGCACCAGCATAATCACTATCTGTATAGGCCACCAAATCAAAAGGGGAAACCTTAGAATACCAAAGGCCCAGTTTAGGATGACGTTTAAGGTATCTAAAGATTCTCTTAACAGCATTCATGTGTGAGGTATTGGGTGTAACTTGAAATCTTATACACACACATACTGAAAACATAATATCTGGCCTAGATGCAGTGAGATACATCAAAGATCCAATCATGGACCTGTACAACTTCAAATCAACTTTGGGACTTCCATCATCTAGTAGCAGTGGTTTCTGAGTCTCCATTGGTGTACTAGCACTCTTCACATCCTGAAACCCAAACTTCTTCAAAACATCTGCTACATACTTGTCTTGACTAATGAAGATACCATCAGTCCTCTGTTGAACCTGTAGCCCTAAAAAGAAAGTGAGTTTTCCATAGAACTCATTTGAAACTTATCATGCATAAGTTTCTCAAATTTTGTGCATAGATCCTTATTAGTTGAGCCAAAGATGATGTCATCTACATAAACCTGAACCAATAGAATATCATCTTTGTGCTTCCTAATGAACAAAGTTTTATCAATCAACCCTCTTTTAAATCCATTATCCATCAAATAAGTAGACAGGCACTCATACCATGCCCTAGGAGCTTGATGCAACCCATACATAGCCTTCCTCACCCTGTAAACCTTGTCAGGATGATCAGGATCTTCAAAACCAGGAGGTTGACAAACATAAACCTCCTCATCAATTGTGCCATATAAAAATGCACTTTTAACATCCATCTGATACACAACAAAATTCTTGGATGAAGCATAAGCTAAAAATAATCGAATAGCCTCAATTCTTGCAACTGGAGCAAATACTTCATCATAATCCAAACCTTCAGTTTGTGTGTATCCTTGAGCAACCAACCTTGATTTGTTTCTTACCACAATTCCTCTTTCATCTCTCTTATTTCTGAATACCCATTTTGTCCCAATTGCCCTCTTACCATTAGGAAGATCAACCAATGTCCAAACCTCTTGAAGTTTGAACTGAATAAGCTCCTCTTGCATAGATTCCACCCATATCCTTCTTCTGATAAAGCTTCTTCCACTCTTTTGGGCTCTTTTTGAGACAGAAAACAAGCAAACAGGCAATTTTGCAGATCTTTATGACTATTTCTTTTGTGAAGTGATCTTGCAAAGAAACCTTGCTCAGGAAAGGTTTCAGTGTTCTTAACCCTGCTTTTTGTTTGAACTGGAGGATTCAAATTTCCAAGTATTTGTTCCTTGGGATGAATCTTGTGAATCCTTGTAGTAGTGATTGGACTTTCATGAATGATAGTTTCCAAGTTAGTCAAATCAGCATTGAAGTAATCATCCGTGTCTTCATCATCAGCAGGAGTATCAATTTCTATCAAAGTAGGCATGGTAGGATCATGTGGATACTCCTCTTCACCAAATAATGGCTTTGATGTTGGTCCAAAGAAAGTACTATCACCAGTACTTATAGTCGGGGTTTCACTTGAACTGGCAGTGGTAGAAATTAGCTTAGCAGTGCTTTCATTATTACTATCCATGCTTTTGTTTGGCTTAGGAGTGCTTTCAGAATGCCTTTTCTTTCCTTCAATTTCTTCTACCGACACTAAGTCATCTTTCAATAACTCGTCCTTATCTTGATGATGATCAACTTTGCTTCCAGTATTTAATGCATCATCATCAGTGGGACCTTGCTTATCAATGATGGGTGAGACAGAACCAGCTTTCCACTTTTCAACCAAATAGAACTCCTTTGGAGAATCAGCTTCCTTAGAAGTTGTTTTTGCATCAGAATCCTTGTGTGTACCTGCATTAACATTAGTGGAAGTTCCTGCAATGATAGGCTCATAATTCATAGATTTGGTTAGCATATCAATGTTAAACAGCCAGTCTGGTCCCTTGGTCTCAACACTAGGAGTCTTTTCACTAAATTGAACATGTAGGTTCTCTTCAACAATTCTAGTCCTCCTATTGTACACTCTAAAGGCTTTACTATTAGAAGAATAGCCTAAAAAGTATCCATCATCAGCTTTTTCTAGAAACTTGCCTAGGTAGTCTATGGTATTCAAGATAGTAACAGGACACCCAAAAGGTTTTAGGAATGCAATCATTGGCTTCCTATCATGTAACAGCTCATAGGGGGTCTTGTTATGAGGCTTCACTACCTTACTTCTATTCTACACATGACATGCAATGCCTACAGCTTCAGCCCAAAAGGTAGTTGGTAACTTAGATTCTGACAACATAGTCCTAACAGCCTCAATTAGTGTCCTATTTTTCCTTTCAGCTACACCATTCTGTTGTGGTGTTCTAGCAACACTAAACTATCTTTCTATACCCTTAACTAAACAGAACTGATTCATCACATCATTCTTAAACTCAGTTCCATTATCACATCTGATTACCTTGACCTTATGATTTACTAGATTTTCTATCTTAGTAATGAAACTCTTGAGAATCTCACTAGTCTCACTCTTAGCAGCCAAAAAGTATACCCAAGAAAATCTACTATAATCATCAGTGATAACTAGGCAATACTGCTTATGGTTCAAACTTTTAACAAAGGTAGGTCCAAATAAGTCCATATGAAGCATAAACAGTGGTTGTGTGATGGTGTTTACAGTTTTGGTCTTACATGAAGCTCTATGTTGTTTTCCTTTTTGACAAGCCACACACAGTTCCTTACACTCAAAAACCTTAGAAGGTAACCCTCTCACTAAGTTGCCTTTTACCAGTTTATTGATTGTTTTATAATTGAGGTGACATAGCCTTCTATGCCATAATTTAGACTCATCAACTGATGCTTTAGCAAACAAACAAGTTAAGGACCTATTGGGAAGAACATCTTTAAGATCAAAACAATATATATTTTCCTTCCTAGGTACCCTAAGCTGTATATACTTCTCATCAGGCATCTTAAAATCAGGTGACAACACCACACACTCAGTTTCCCCAAAAAGTACCCAATTTTTCTTATCACACATTTGAGAAACACTGAATAAATTATACTTAAGTCCCTGTACCAGATAGACCTTTTCAAAGTCTAAATTCCCTGTTCTGATTGTGCCTCTGCCAAGTATCTTTCCTCCTTTTGGATCATTACCAAATGCCATATATCTTCCATCAAAAGCTTCAAAATCCTCCAGGTTGCTCCCATCCCAAGTCATGTGCCCAGAGCAACCACTATCAAAAACTCCTTTATCTTTTAGCTCATCTTGTAGATTGCCCTGCACATGAAATTAAACAAATTAGTTCCTTTTGTGGACCCAAGCCAATACTGACTTGGGTCTGCCATGTGCATCAACATAATCAAATTTATTTAGGTCCATTGATGCACAGTTGACATGATGTAAAACCTTGGTCTTAGGCTTCCATTGCCAACTAGCTGAGGCCTTAACAGCATAAAAATGATTTCCAACCACTGTGTCAGTTATCACCTTTGGAATTTTTAAAACTTCTTTTGTATTAATGGTGATATTTTGCTTAGCATTGCTTTGATTTTGCTTAGCCATATTTACATTTAGCTTAGCAGTGGTTGGAACCCATTTGGGTGCAGCAGTAACTATTGATTTTGTATTCTCATTTCACATTAAAACTGCTCTAGGAATCATGTTTCTGTTAGGATGAGGGTTTGTTTTCTTTGAAAATTTTTGATGATTTACCCTCCTCCAATGATTCCAAACTTGTGGTCTGTTTTTATAACAGTTTCTCTGTAAGTGCTCAAAACTACCACATGCAAAACAAGCCTTTTTAACACATTGAAACTCATCTCCTAATCTGTTTGAAATTAGTCCATTGAAGTTTCTTTGGTTTCCCCTAGGTATGTATCTTTTCATCAGTTCCCTAGGTACTTCCTTGTACTCTACTACTTTCTTAGCAATTTGAGCTCCAAATCTAGGCACAAGGTTGGCTTGTTCAGAATCAACTTTCTTAACTTTTTCTATCTTTTCAGGCTTAATTGATTCAGATCTATCTTCCTCATAATCTGATTCCCAATCTTCAATTGTGGGAGCATCAGATGACTTATCAGAACCTATCTTAGGTGATTCAATCTTGTTAGTCTCACCTACAGGTTTATTAAAACTAAATTCACTGCTAAATGAGAGCTCTTTTGTAGGTGGTGCATGCTTCATCAGAGATGGTGGTGGCATATCATTGTAACCAAGACCAGTACCATCCTTGAATAATTTTTGACCTATTGGCTTATTTACTAGATCAGAAGCATACTGTGTTTTAGCAACCCTAACAACATGTTTTTCTTTTTCTTTTAGGGCTTCTACCTTTACACTCTCTGCCTTTTCTAGTTTCTCTTTAAGCATCTTAATCTCTCTATCCTTAAGATCAATTTCACCACCTAGTATATTAATTTTATCAACATACTCAAACTCACATTTAATGCAGTAATTAAGCTTTTCTTCAACACTTTCTAGACCAACTCTATAACCTAAGTTATCTAGAGACAGTCTTTCTACTTCTTTCCTTAAACTCTCAGTGATAGCTTTTTGAGATTCTAAGTTATCTTGACATGATTTAAAAGAACAAGTAGAAGTTTTAGAATCATTAGATACCTCGTAATCTGAACCAGAAGATGAAGCATAGGCCATAAGAGCAAAGTTATGCTCTTTTGAAGCTTCACTAGCAAGAAAAGCTGCATTGGGACCTTCTTCAATCTGATCAATCCAGTCATAGTCTCCAATACCATCTTGAGCAACTAATGTTGAAGAAGTAGCAGGCTCTTCAGTGGTCTTCTTGATGCCTTCAGTCCTCTTAGGAGCTCGACATTCCCTAGCAAAGTGACCCTTCTTCTTGCAGTTAAAGCACTCCATCTTGCTTTTGTCAAATCCAGCTCTCCTTTGACCATCATACTTAACCTGTCTTCCAGTCCTCCTCAGAAACTTCCTTGCTTGGAGAGTCAACATAGCCATCTGCCATTGAAGATTTATCTCTTCAAGATCAACAGGATCAATTTGATCTAAATCTTGATTCAAGACAGTAACACTGGTAGTTAAATCAGCCAGAAAAGCACAAATTACACCATCACTGACATTATCACTAACAGTGGTATTGTTTGCAATAGCAGTGGTTATTCCATAGGCAGCAGTGGATATATCTTGTGAACTCTTGTGATTAGTGGAAACGAAAGCAATGTTTTGATTAGTAGAAGATGCACCAGCAACGTTGTTCTCAGACTCATAAACCTTCAAATTGTTGTAGAGATTGTCCAGAGTCATCTTATCAAAGTCCTTCTTATTTCTCCACACAATTATATGAACAGCTCATTCAGGTGATAAACTTCTAATGAACTTCAAATTTATATCTTTTTGAACAACATTGTAGTCCACCGACTTCAATTGGCTGATAAGTTTTTGAAGTCTATTATAAGTGCCATCAAGTTTTTCTCCACTAAGAGCAGTGAAGTTTTCAAGCTGATGCTTGAGCATATTCTTCCTTGATTTCTTTGTAGCTTCATTACCAGCAAACCTTGTTTCAAGAGCATCCATTAACTCTTTAGCAGACTCATATCTTTCAAAGTCCAAAGCATACTCATTAGGTATTCCCATAGAGAGAATACTATGAGCTTTAATCTCCAGTTTCCTTTTAGCCTTGTCGACTTCACTAACAATAGCTATCTCTTTACCATCATCACCCATCTTAGGAAGAGTATCACCTTTTTCAACAACATCCCAGATGGCATAATCAATCATACGAATGTATTGCCTCATTCGCATTCTCCAGATTTGATACTCACCATGCTTGAGCATGGGCACCTTAGATGCAGTTGCCATGTGTGTTTCGTCAGACATCTTAACTTACTTGAATAGAACTTAACAAAACTTCTTCTTGGTTACAGTTTCTAGATCACAAGTTCTGATACCACTTGTTGATCCCAGTTGAGCAAACGATCTAATGTAGAAACTGACTTAAACAAAGACTTATTAAGTATCACGCGGAATTTAATACTTAATCTTAAGAAGAAGAAAAATAAACATTCAACACCTCAATATTATTATTAATACGAATACTCTAACCAGTATTAGGGTTTTACAACCTTGAAGTGTATCGACCTTAGATAGAAAACATACCTATATCTAATCTAACCTAGGACCTCCTTTTATAGGCTAAGGAGTCCTTTACATAATACAATACGTAACCTACAAGATAAATATCTTTTCCATATTTATCTAATACAAAATATTAAACCAACTATACAAGACTAGCACTGGTTACATTACAATATCCGTGGTTACACAATACTACTAGCCGCGGTTTGTCTTCAGCAGTGGATCCATTCTTCTATCCGTGGTTTCATCAACTCTGTCCGTGGTTCCAACACTTAGAATAATTCTTGATCCAAGGAACCAAAAACCCAACACCAATGATCTAGTAGTCAAGAAGAAGGCAATTGACCTAGTTGCAGATAAGTCTTTAACTGAAGAACAAAGAACAACACAGTTAAAGGATTTCATTCAGATGAAGAATAATCAAGCACTTCAAGATGCTATTGTTTCAGTCAAGAAGGGTCAAAAGAAACCAAGACAACCAACCAAGGCACAAGTGATTTCAATGATGAAAGATTATTGTTGCAGTGTTGGTGGCTGGAAAAGACATCAGTTCAAAGGAATGCTTGATGATAAAGTTGAAGGTATCTACTACAGAGTTAAAAGGCAAGACCAAGATTTTAGTCTAATGGACTCTGAAGAAGAAGAAAGAAGGTATCCTAATCTGAAGAGAAAGGCCAAAGATAGTGAACCTCAGACATTTAAGAAGACAAAATTTGTTGAAGAACAAGAAGTTCAAGCTGAGAAATTCACTAAAGAACATATGACTGAAATGATATTGATAGAAGAAGAAGATTTTTATCTTGAACCACTGCAAGTCAGACATCCTATTATTGATTGGGAAGTGTTTACTGCTAGCAATTTTGCTCCAACATGGAAGATTACAAGGCTAGGTGGTGAAACTTCATCATTCATTCAATTTGAAGAACTCATCAAAGCATGTGACAGACATGATCTGGATACTTTGTGGAGATTGGTTCAAGAAAGGTTTGATGCTGAAAATCTCAAAGATATGAAGGAAATGCAGTTATGGGTTAATCTAAGAACGCTCTATGAACCAGATACTAATGATGATTTCTGGAAATTCTCATGTTCATGTCCTGGTACTAAATGGTTTTATTATGATTCATGTGAAGTTTATCATGTTTCTACATCAGATGGAATGGTTGCATTCATGTTTGCTGAAAAAGAATACCCACTCAGAGCTGGAACTCTCACTGTGATGTTGTGTACAACAATAAGAGTTCATGAAGATAATGAGAAGGTCGGAGCATTGTTACTTAGGCTTCAAGATCAATGTTCAAGAGCTATTCAGGAATTAAGGAGAAAGTGAAGTGTTTGAAAGAATTCCCCAAATCCTTATAGAAGATGCAGTTTGAAGAAACTTATTGATTTGCAGAGAAATCATAAGTTTAGGGGAGGAATGTTGGGAATAAAGCAAACAGTTACCACTGATACGCTTGTGGAAGACACTGCTAAAGATTACACTAGCAGTGGAAACTCATTACAACTGCCAGTACATTATTACCACTGATGTTAGGATAATTGTTATGTAGTCGTATATTGATAAGTATAGAAAACATCTTGTGTATATTCTATATTTTTAGCATTATACTTATCTTGTAAAGGACTCCTTGTGCTATAAAAGGAGATCCTAGGTCATTGTTTAGAGTACGAAATACTCACGTAAGCTTCAAGGTGTAACCCTAGTGATAAGCAAGATCACTCGTATTATTTCCTAATAATATTGGAGCTTTGTGTTAAACTGTTCACTTACATTACATCATACAATCCATCTTCTAAGTATTACTAAGTATATTCCGCATGCTTATTAATATAATTCAAAGTATCACTAACACAAGGTGTGTGTTTAGATCCATCAAGGCTTCTCCGCCACATTAAGGATCTTGTGTTGTGTAGTGCTTACGAACTCTCGAGTGGGAAACTCAGGGAGTGGAGTAGGGTAAGGAAGGTGTCCTTGTAGCCGAACCACTATAAATACTCGTGTTGTGGTTTTGTTTTTCTTGCTCTTTATCTTTGCATTACTTATTTATATGCATATCTATCATCATCCAACACACATTAAATAGATTGACATAAGTTGATCTAAATATTTTAAAAACGAAGTTTTGATCGGTAAAACTATTCAACCCCCCTTCGACAATTGGTACCAGAGCTTCATTACCAAGTTTCTTAGAGTATATTGTACTTTAAAAACTTGATACGATCCGTGTATAATTTAAAACTACAAATAAGACTTTCTAAAAACAAATACCATGTTTTAAAAACACTTTTGTTGGATGTTTATTGGATGACACCATAAAAAAAATTTACATCTTATTTTGTCTTACAAAATGCACTAACCTTTCTTGTCATTTTGTTTAGTTAAACTCATATTAAGCAAGCCATCATAATTCCTTGGTAATAAGATAACCTTTTCAAAAAAGGTATCTTATCATACTACCAACTAGATCTCGAAGGAACCGGAGTTGTACGTTGATACTTTTTGTCATAAGTAAGGGATACTCAAAATTTCATTAGAGGTATGATTTTAGTAAAACTTATCTCTAGATAACATTAGCTAAGAATAAGTGCTTGCATAGGAACTTATTTAGTTATATTAATTTTTATTTTCTTATTTATAATATATGCTTTTGTGATATACGTGGCTTCATTAGAAAACATTTGTGCATACGTGTTTTTCTTCCGTCTAAACCTAGGTATATAAATATGTGTTATCTTAACCTAAAAATCAAATCTTTCTAAACAATAATAAAACAAAACACAAATCTCAAAAATTCCTCCTTCCCCATAAAATCTTCTTCCGATCGTTCCAACACCACCAAACCCCATTTTTCAAATCTTCCACTTTCAAAATACCTCTCGTTCAAACTTCATCTTCCTCTTCATCTCACTTTGAAAAATCAAAACCAAGGAAGATTTCCATCATCATGGTTTACATCACCTTCGTGATCATCATCATGACACTCATCTCTCTCGTGTATCCCATGATCAAGTTTTCTCATAGAGACATGTACTTTGTCATGTTAATCTACATTTATATCATATATCCAATCATTTGTATTGCTCTTAGTGTTGAAATGAAATATTATTAATGTCTTAGTTTATCTCGTTTATTTCTCATAACGTGTTTGTCATATTGTTTTTCCTTTCTTTCGCACCTTTAAACGTTGACGTGTTTTCAAAATCTACAATGCATACTTAAGTAGTAAACATAGGCTAAAACACATTCCTTCTTATAAACATAAAAGTTGGAAAAATCAATTTTACGTCAAGATCATCTTTCTGTCACACTGTAGATCCACGGATCCCTAACTTTTAATTAGTCGGATCCCTTTTAAAAGGGAAACGGGAGAGCCGTAGACCTGGTGACAGAAACTCATGCAACATAAAAACCACTTCATGAAACTTACCATAAAAGGGAAAACCCTACTATAATTATTAGAACAAAGTATGGTAATTGTCATTGTTAATAAAAATAGAATAGCCAATAAAAACAAAAATATCATTTCAAAGGATTGAACTAAGTTATCATCAATCAAAATTACTCTCATTAATTCATCTTAACCTACTTTTGTAAATTATTCATTTCATGTCTATAGGTCTCATCATGACTCATGAGTATGAGTTCGATCATCAACTCACTTGTGTTTACATTTCTAATATTTCTCTTGAGCCTAACACACCTGGCAATCATGTCTGTGGGTTCAATAATCTCAAAACTCTTTACTTCCATGAAGGACGTGTTGTTGACTCGCCTCTACCATGCCAAGAAGGTATCAATACCTCATTCCACACCATAGGACTAGAAGGTCTTCTCGGAATTAACGAGAAAATTTTTCCGCGGTTTGTTTTGGAATTCTTCTGTCAAGTTGAACTCGTTCGTAACGAGGATCGCTGTCTATCACTATGGTTTTGGATCAAAAACCAAAAGTTTGTCTTAAATCTTGGGCAATTTGCTCACATTCTCCGAATTCCAAATCATGGATAATGTGCCTTCACTGAAGATTGGTCTCTTGATTCTCTCTTTAACTACTGTGAATAAAACAGACCATATTGTTCACACATACCTTCTCCTCAAGAATTAACTCGCATTTTATGCACTCCTCAATCCAATTACATAAATCCAAAGATAATCCTTACACGTGATATTTGAGATTATCTCAAACCTATTGCAGTCATTCTACATGAAAAGGTTAGGAGTCTTAGAGGAAACCGTGAGATACTTCCTGCTTGTTGTGCTCACATGATGTACTGTCTCCTAACTCAACAACCATACAATCTCGCCTACTTCTTCGCAAGACGAATTATAAATGTCCAAGGTAGCAAGAACAAACTTATTCCATACGGAATGTTCTTAACACGCCTTTATCATCATATCATGTACTTTCAACCTTAATTTCAAAGTCCTTTATACATACTTGTAAACAAAATGATGGAACCTTCGAACACATCTCACATCACGTCATTCTTCATTCTGGATTCCTAAAATACTCACCACCCATTCGAAAATCCATCAAACTATAACGTAAGAGAAACCTAGTCTTTTATGCAAATAGAATCAATCCTTAGGACTCATCTTTTACCTTGTAACATGATAATTCCTATGAAATAAAACTTTTATTGATCATTTGATATCTTTCTTATACATGTGTTTTTGGAAATCATTAGTTGTTGTAATTAGACATCTAGAACAAAATAGTACACGTTCACTGTTGAGTATTCTGTCTCAGATGACCGGATCCTGACTTTCAACTAGCCGGATCCCTTAAGTAAGGGAACTGTGGGATCCGGGCAACAGAAGTGGAATTTTAAACATCCTCATATCAATCCATTCTTCGAGACCTTATCATACTAGCTAAACATGATACTTTAGGATCATTAAGTCTTCCTCAAGCTCAGTAGATCTCACACTCACTCATAGGTAACTTAGGATCACATTCAAGGTATTTTTGATTTATCACTTCACCAAAACTCACCAAATTTCTGCTCCAATACTCACACATTGTTCCAATACTCCACCTTGTCTTAATTGACTTCCTTGATCTATGCAAACTCTGTAGTTGACTCTTGTGCATGCAAATCATTGCAATTTGAAGGATCTTAGTGGCTTAAGCTTTAAATTCACTTACCAATTCCTTCCCTTTATAAACCTCTTTGTTAGTACTTCTAAGTCACCATTCATAACCTCATTCTCAGCAACTAAAAGTCTTTATCTCACTATCCATTTGTCATTTCATCATGAGGAAAGCCCCTAGTGCTAACTCATCCACCAAAGGACCTCCCAAGAAACTTGCTCGGGTTGTCCACGAAATCTCTTCAACCGAATCATCACCCGTTTGTAACACCTCCAAAATTATCGCAGCAGAAGATTGTGTCACTTGGGTATTACTTCATAGTTCACAGATCAAGTTACAGAAAATGACTCTAAATGAGACGATTTGAAATAAATTATCATTCGATTAAAATATCAGAGTTTACAAACCGGTCCCACAAGTTCGTACAGTCATAAAAAGTACAACATAAAAGTTGTAAAGTTTTTCGAATGATAATATATGCATTGTCTTCAAAAGGTTTTCCATGCGCCTTCACATGCCATGCCAGCTAATTCCTTTTGAACCTGAGATAACATGCTAAAAAGTGTTGTCACACCCCCAAATTACCTGTTTTGCAGCGGAATGGAATTCCTGGGGATTGACTGTCATAGCATCACAATCACAGTTATATTGAACGACCTAAAGTGTCGTTTGAAAAATACATCGCTTGATTTAATAAAAACATTCAGAGTTACAAAGATAGGTCCCAAATGAAAGTTACTATGTGCGGAAAGTAAGTTTGGTACAAGTCAAACGATGTTTTTAAAGTGTATAAATCTTGTGTGAGACGCGTCGTCATCGCGACTCTATGATATGTCCACATGCATGCCATGAAGTGAATGCCTTAGCAACCTGAAAATACATTGCTAAAAGTGTCAACACAAAGGTTGAGTGAGTTCATAGAGTTTATGTAAATGTTAATACGACTACCACAAGTATAAACTATGTATGACAATGATGTCACAAAATGATGTTACAATTGCTTAAGCACATGACACCGAAGCTCTGACTGATGTTCGCCCCAACAGAGTGTCTTGCCAAACAACTCAAATAATGTTTATGAAATGAAATGCATCCGTATGACTAGTTGGGATCCACCAACCCGGATGGAGGTGTCACCCTCGATAGATCTATCCACTCACCCACGCTTCTAGGAAATTAACGGTTCATGCTTATGAAATGGGGACATTTAACTGGCAATGAGGTAACTTAAGCAATATAATGAATTTGACATACTTGGTAGCGTAATAAAAATGGTGTGCAATGTATTCTCCCCCGTAGGTTTGAAATAAAGTAAAAACTTGAATAAATCGGGGCTATGAAAACTCACCTGTTGCAATGATTATGATGACAAAAGTGGATAAACTGAAATGTAGCGTGAATCTCGAAACTGACCTATTATGAATGATATGATATGTAATAAGTTATGATGTAATGCTATGCATGCAATTCGGATGATATTTATACCACTTGTGAATTTTGAAAATAATACTCTTCGTCGAAAAATACTCTTTTTGACGTCTTGACCATTCTTAAATTACTTTGCAAGTATTTACGTCAAAATGTCATCCTACAATAGTTTATTAATGGTTTATTGTGAAATTATAACTTTTCGTCGTAAAATAATGTCGTTGGAAAATTCATGAAAGTGACTAAAATGGCCTCGGAAAGCTAGTCGTAAAATGGTGCACGTCGAGAGTTAGGAAACGAACTCAACGGTTTTAGGAAGCTTGTATCATTATTTCAAAGTTTTAGTATTTACGTTTTCATCCTAGAGGTCTCGTTCATAGAGAAAAATATAGGTTAAGTATGGTGATTTTGTCCAAAATATAGTTTAAATGTGAATTTCGGCAAAGTTTAAGCAACCGTAGTTAATTCATTACAACTCCGCTAAACAAACGGTCGGACATTTTGAAAAATATGTTTGGTGAACTTACTTTTACTAGAAGACTTCACTTTATAAAACGTTCTACATCATCGTTAAAAATAACCTTCAATGTGGTCACTTGTTTACCGTAACACTTGTCTAATAGAAATAATATAGTTTTTCTTATTTAATAAAGTTACGGCAATTTTGTGTAAACGTGTATAATTTAAGTTCTACAAATCCGTTTTCTACGTATTTTATGTCCTTAGCTTCGTATCAAAGTATACTAATATATTTTTGGTAAGTCGAAATAATTTATAAAGTTTAAGACTCGTTTTTGACTCGTACAAAACAAAAACAGTTTGCTGAAATTTTCAGGATATATATATATTTCGTCGTCAAACTTGAAAAATTCATAACTTCTTCGTTATAGCTCCGTTTTAATCCGTTCAAGCGGCCACGGTTTCGTTTTAAAGTATATTTTCTAAATATCAAGGCCAAAAATTTATGTCTACTGTCGGATTTTCCAGATTTACAAAATAAGATCAGACCCTTTTTAAGACTCGTCGAAATGAGTTTTTCTCGCGTCAAACCTATTCTAATCCCTTCAAAACAACTCCGAAGCTATTCTAATCCTACCATACACCTTCTTAGGGTGTCATGGGTTCCTAGACATCACCAAGAGTGATATATAACAAGGATTAATTATAGGATGACTTATATATGTATAACTCTAAAAACAATGTAAAAATGGTATAAACATCCATAAGTCTTGCATGCTTTGCTCAAAAATGATGAGATAAATATGAAATGATAATGAAAGAGGAAAAATGAAGATGATATGCTTACTAGTTACTTGATGAGGTGACTAGAACAAGGGATTAAACTTAAACACCCTAGGTTTTTATTTCAAAACCTAAACAAGAGTGTATACTAGATTGTTTAAAACTTTACTTGAAGATTTTTGATGAACTCTTCAATCTCTTTAGGTGTGACCGGTTTTGAGAGGAAGAAACAAGAGAGAAAAGATCTTGAATTATTGAGTGAAGTGTGTGTAAGTGATTGAATGAATGTGTAAGTGATTTTGAGTATAAATCTATACATTGTAAGAAATCTACCAACCCATTGACTCAACCCCCCCCCCTTTGGTCGGCCAAGGGGGAAAGTATTTCACAAAATATCTTTTATTTTATTTTTTTTGTATAATAATGTATAAGTAAATGTAAGTTTAATAAATATAATTTGTAACTTGTACATACATATTTAAGCATTTAGGGTAGTTTTGTCTAAAGATAAGTTTTAATAGGCCAAAGTAAAATATATTGTAGTTATAAAAATTGTAAAAATATGTTTCTTGCAAAATTTGAGTGAACTAATAATTATCGTGTAGTTTTTAAGAAAAGCGTCGTAATAATATAAATTTAACAATTTATATACCAAATAAATTTAAAATACTGGGTAAACTCATAATATTATTTTTATAAACTAAATGTAAGTATAAAAATATGTCGGGATAATTTTTGGAAGTAACGGATTAAATGTTCAAAATAATAACTTACGCGATAGCGTTTATTTAATATGAAATTTACGCGTTTAATGTGAAATGCAAAATCATGAATGAACTAACATGATGAAAATGATGCTAATGATATGTAGACTAAACCTAGTCCATATGAAATGTCCGTGATGATATGATCATGAATTCGCAGCTAAACCATTAAGGTTACGCGAATTTGAAACTCGTAAACCTAGTTTACGATAAATGATGAAATTGTGAAGCATGAATTGTTTTGAAAAATGACCTGAAAGTACGAGTTGTCACAAGTGTCAACACAAAGGTTGAGTGAGTTCATAGGTTTGTAAGCAAAACGGTTGATCACAAGATGTCAAGTTTATGAAAGTAGTGGGCTATGTTGTTATACGCCCGGAGTGCGTTTGATTGCCTAACCGGTCAATACAAACGATAGAAACCGCATAGGTTTGAAAACAGTAGTGGACAATATAGTTCGTATAAAATATAATTGCAATGTGTAAAATTATCTTCTTGATAGTTATTATTGCTCTAAGCTCATGGCACTCATGACTGACTGTTGTATATATATCACCGGACGATATATACAGTAAATAACTTGCCCCGGGTAGGTATTTTGCCCTTTACCTAGATAACCTTAAATATAGTGCGCCTTGTTATTTCCGATAACAGAGACGGTCGTCAATTCCGATAAGCCTATCCACAATATTTGAGCTCACTCCCAGTGATTAGTGGTCCATGATGTTGGGGACTTTTGGCATAAACAACTTAGGCATGCAATAATACAGTCAAGGCATTCATTTTGCAAGTAATTGTCCATAATAAAGAATTTTAGCATGTAGTAAAAGCAGTAGCATGTATCTCCCCCAAAAGAGTTTATAAAATAGTTAAACAAAAGTTGGGGCTATGAAACTCACTGTAGTGATCAGCAGCGAAGTGTAACGATATAGCGTATGTCAACAATAGAGTATGGCAAGACCATGATCTTTAACGATTACCTAAGAAAGCATAGTATTCGCGTTTTAGTATAATGTACGATATAAGTGTACAAGTACATGTAGTATGTTGGCTTTCAATATGATGTTGTACATGAATCTTAAGTTGATGTATCTCTTAAGTGTTGTTTGGCCTATAGCCCTTTTACAAATAACTGTCACACCCCCAAATTACCTGTTTTGCAGCGGAATGGAATTCCTGGGGATTGACTGTCATAGCATCACAATCACAGTTATATTGAACGACCTAAAGTGTCGTTTAAAAACACATCGTTTGATATTTAATTAAAGCATTCAGAGTTACAAAATTGGTCCCAAAAAGTGATAAAGTTTGCGGAAATATGTTCATTACAAACCAAACGATGTTTTTAAAATGCCATAATATACAGTGAGACGCGTCGACGCCGCGACTCTATGAAGGTTCCTTATTCATGCTATGATGCGATTGCCTTAGTTACCTGAAAATACATTGCTAAAACGGTCAACAATAATGTTGGTGAGAAATCATAGGTTTATGAAAATGTTTTATACGACTACGCAAGTATAGACCCTGTATGACAAATATGCCACATAAAAATGTTACAATTGCTATAAGTCCATGACACCGAAACTAGACTGTTCATGATGTTCGCCCCAACAGAGTGTTTGCCAAACAACTCAAATAATGTTATTAAATGAAATGCATCCGTATGACTAGTTGGGATCCACCAACCCGGATGGAGGAGTCACCCTCGATAGATCTATCCACTCACCCTCGCTTCTATGAAATTAACGGTTCATGTAAAATAATGGGGACATTCAATTGGCATGTGGTAACTTAAGCAATGTAAATGAATTTGATATACTTGGTATCGTAATAAAAATGATGTGCAATGTATTCTCCCCCGTAGGTTTGAAAATAATTATAAACATGTACGACGGGGCTATGAAAACTCACTTGATGAATTGATACGATGACAAGAGTGAGTACACTGAAATGAAGCGTGATTCTTTAACCTTGACCTATTATGAATGATATGATACGTAATGAGTTATGATGTAATGTTATGCATGCAATTCGTATGTTATTTATACCACTTGTGAATTTTGAAAATAATACTCTTCGTCGAAAAATACTCTTTTGACGTCTTGACCATTCTTAAATTACTTTGCAAGTATTTACGTCAAAATGTCATCCTACAATAGTTTATTAATGATTTATTGTGAAATTATAACTTTTCGTCGTAAAATAATGTCGTTGGAAATTTCATGAAAGTGACTAAAATGGCCTCGAAAAGCTAGTCGTAAAATGGTGTACGTCGAGCGTTAGGAAACGAACTCAACGGTTTTGGGAAGCTTGTATCATAATCTCAAAGTTTTGGCATTTAAGTTTTTATCCTAGAGGTCTTGTTCATAGAGAAAAATATAGGTTAAGTATGGTGATTTTGTCGAAAATGTAGTTTAAAAGTGAATTTCGGCAAAGTTTAAGCAACCGTAGTTAATTCATTACAACTCCGCTATACAAACGGTTGGTCATTTTGAAAAATATGCTTGGTGATCTCACTTTTGTTAGAAGACATCTCTTTAGAAAAAGTTCTACGTCAACGTTAAAAATAGCCTTCAATATGGTCACTTGTTTACCGTAACACTTGTCTAATAGAAATAATATAGTTTTTCTTAAATAATAAAGTTACGGCAATTTTGTTTAAACGTGTATAGTTTAAGTTCTACAAATCCGTTTTTTACGTATTATACGTCCTTAGCTTCGTATCAAAGTATACTAATATATTTTTGATAAGTCGAAATAATTTATAACGCTAAAGACTCGTTTTTGACTCGTACAAACTAGAATTAACATGCTGAAATTTCAGGATATATATATTTCGTCTTCAAACTTGAAAAATTCATATCTTCTTCGTTATAGCTCCGTTTTAATCCGTTCAAGCGGCCACGGTTTCGTTTTAAAATATATTTTCTAAATATCTAGGCCAAATATTTATGTCTACTGTCGGATTTTCCAGATTTACAAAATAAGGACAGACCCTTTTTAAGACTTGTCGAAATGAGTTTTTCTCGTGCTAAACCTATTCCAATCCATTCAAAACAACTCCGAAGCTATTCTAATCCTACCATACACCTTCTTAGGGTGTCATGGGTTCCTAGACATCACCAAGAGTGATATATTACAAGGGATAATTATAGGATGACTTATATATGTATAACTCTTAAAAACAATGTAAAAAGTGGTATAAACATCCATAAGTCTTGCATGTTTTGCTCAAATACAATGAAATGAATATGAAATAAGTATGAAAGATGAAAAATGAACATGATATGCTTACTAGTTTACTTGATGAGGTGACTAGAACAAGGGATTTAACTTAAACACCCTAGGTTTTTATTTCAAAACCTATAATAAGAGTGTAACTAGATTGTGTAAAACTTTACTTGAAAATTTTTGATGAACTCTTCTTCACCCTTATGGTTGGCCGGTTTTTGGGAGAGAAAAAGAGAGAAGAAAACTTGAATAATTGTGAATGAGTGTGTGTAAATTATTGTGATTGAAGTGTAAGATATGTTTGAGTGTAAATCTACACTTTGTAAGAAAATCTACCAACTTAGATGACTCATCCCCCCCCCCTTGGCCGGTTTTTGGGGGGGTAATATAATACAAATATATATATTTTTTTTTTTTAATTATTGTGTATATATAAGTGAAGTAAAGTAAAGTTAAATAAACCTAAGTTGTAACTTGAGTATACATTTATGCATTTAAGGTAGTTTTAGCTAAAAATAAATTTTAATGGATCCAAGTAAAATGTATTGAGGTCATATAAATTGTAAAAATACATTTCTTGTAAAATTTGAGTGGTATAGTAATTATCGTGTAGTTTTTAAGAAAACCATCGTAATAATATAAATTTAACAATTTATATACAAAATAAATTTAAAACACTGGGTAAACTCAAAATATTATTTTTATAAACTAAAAGTAAGTATAAAAATATGTCGGGATAGTTTTTGGAAGTATCGGATTAAACGTTCAAAATAATAACTTACGCGATAGCGTTTATTTAATATGAAATTTACGCGTTTAATGTGAAATGCAAATTCATGAATGAACTAACATGATGGAAATGATATTAATGAAATGTAGACTAAACCTAGTCTATAAAAAATGTCCTTGATGATATGATCATGAATTCGCAGCTAAACCTCTAAGGTTACGCGAATTTGAAACTCGTAAACCTAGTTTACGATAAACGATGAAATAGTGAAGCATGAATTGTTTTGAGAAATGACCTGAAAGTACGAGTTGTCACATTCGCCCATCCAAAAAGGAATTCAGTCCCTGAATTCAGTCCTTGTTAGGTCCTACGGTGTTGTCGGTGAAAAGATGAGGATACTTGAGGCGCATCTGGTCTTCCCGTTCCCACGTAAACTCAGGACCTATTCGAGAATTCCAGCGAACCTTCACGATAGGAATACGACTCTGTTTCAACTGCTTGACCCCGCGGTCCATGATTTCTGCAGGTTCCTCCACAAAATTGAGTTTATCGTCGAGTTGAATTTCCTCCAATGGAATAACGAGTGATTCGTCCGAAAGACATTTCTTCAGGTTTGAAACGTGAAACGTGTTGTGTACATGACTAAGTTCTGACAGAAGATCAAGTCGATAAGCTACAGGGCCGACTCTGCTCAAAATCTTGAATGGCCCAATGTACCTCGGGTTCAACTTCCCGCGTTTTCCAAATCGTACCACGCCTTTCCAAGGCGATACTTTCAACATAACTTTGTCGCCCACTTGAAATTCTAATGATTTGCGTCTAACATCTGCGTAACTTTTCTGTCGGCTTCTGGCAGTTCTGAGTCTATCTCGAATGTGAACTATCTTTTCTGTTGTTTCCCGTACCATTTCTGGACCAGTGAGTTGTGCGTCTCCAACCTCGGCCCAACAAACAGGTGATCGGCACTTTCGACCATAGAGTGCCTCGAATGGTGCCATTTTTATACTGGTGTGATAACTATTGTTGTACGAGAATTCTATCAATGGCAAATGATTAGCCCAACCATTTCCAAAATCAATCACACATGCCCTCAGCATATCTTCTAATGTTTGAATTGTCCTTTCACTTTGACCATCGGTTTGGGGATGATACGCTGTGCTCATCTCTAATTTGGTTCCAAATGAATCTTGTAATGATTTCCAGAAGTTTGAAGTGAATCGACTATCTCTGTCGGAAATGATAGAAATTGGTGCACCGTGCCTCGAGACTATTTCCTTGACATAAAGTCTAGTGAGTTGTTCCATGGAGTAAGTCTCTCTAATTGGTATGAAATGGGCTGATTTGGTAAGACGGTCAACGATTACCCAAATAGCGTCGTAACCTCCCGATGTCTTAGGAAGTTTTGTAACAAAGTCCATTGTAATGCGTTCCCATTTCCATTGAGGAATTTCTGGTTGTTGGAGTAATCCTGAAGGTTTCTGATATTCGACTTTTACCTTAGAGCAGGTAAGGCACTTGCTAACGTACGTGGCAATTTCCGCTTTCATGTTCGGCCACCAATAAAGTTTCTTGAGATCCTGATACATCTTATCAGATCCTGGGTGAATAGAATACTTTGACTTATGCGACTCATGCATAATCATTTCTCGTATTCCGCCATACAATGGTACCCACATTCTCTCTTTGAAGCATAATACTCCATCTGCTCTCTTTACAAAACCATTTGCGTTTTCAGGCATACCATAAAGCTTTTCACTTGGTCGGTTTTCCTCCTTAAGTGCCTCGATCTGTGCATCGAGTATTTTCGATGGTAAAGGGGAACTAATCGTCATTCCTAACGATCGGACTCTTAAAGGTTTGGGTCTTTCTTTCCGGCTAAGAGCATCAGCCACAACATTGGCTTTTCCCGGGTGATACTTGATTTCACAATCATAGTCGCTGAGTAACTCCAACCAACGACGTTGTCTCATGTTAAGTTCCTTCTGATCAAGAACATATTGTAAACTTTTGTGGTCCGTAAACATTGTGCACTTTGTACCGTAGAGGTAGTGTCTCCAAATCTTGAGTGCAAAAACTACGGCCCCTAACTCGAGATCATGAGTGGTGTAATTCTTCTCATGAATCTTAAGTTGTCGAGAAGCATACGCTATCACCTTCTCGTTTTGCATTAAAACAGCCCCAAGCCCTTTATGCGAAGCATCGCAATATACAACGAAGTTCTCAATTCCTTCGGGCAGTGCCAAAATTGGCGCACTACAAAGCTTTTGCTTCAACAACTGAAAAGCAGCTTCTTGTTTCTTTCCCCATTCGTACTTCTTGTTTTTCTGTGTCAACTTGGTCAAAGCTTTAGCTATCTTTGAAAAACCTTCGATGAACCTTCGGTAATACCCGGCGAGTCCTAGAAATTGTCGGATTTCTGTAGGATTTGTTGGAGTAGCCCAATCTTTTACGGCTTCAATCTTTGCGGGATCAACTTGTAATCCTTGACTATCAATGACGTGACCAAGAAATTGCACTTTGTGATTCCAAAAATCACACTTCGAAAATTTGGCATACAACTTCTCATTCTTGAGTAGTCCTAAAATCGTCCTTAAATGCTCTTCGTGCTCTTCTTTGCTCTTTGAGTAAATCAATATGTCATCGATAAATACTATCACAAACTTGTCCAAATACGGTTTACATACTCTATTCATGAGATCCATGAATACCGCAGGTGCATTAGTCAATCCGAACGGCATCACTTGAAACTCGTAATGACCGTAACGTGTTCTAAACGCTGTTTTCGGAATGTCCTCCTCCCGAACTCTAAGTTGATGGTAACTCGACCTGAGGTCAATCTTTGAGTAAATACTAGAACCTTGCAACTGATCGAACAAGTCGTCGATTCTGGGGAGTGGGTAACGATTCTTCACCGTTAGCTTGTTCAGCTCTCTATAATCTATACACATCCTGAAGGATCCATCTTTCTTCTTCACAAACAAGACCGGTGCTCCCCAAGGCGAGGAACTTGGCCTAATGAATCCTTTGTCTAGAAGTTCTTGCAATTGATTAGACAACTCTTGCATTTCGGATGGTGCTAGACGGTAAGGTGCTCGCGCAATTGGTGCAGCTCCGGGCACTAAGTCAATATGAAATTCTACTTGACGTGCCGGTGGAAGTCCTGGTAAGTCTTCAGGAAACACTTCAGAAAATTCTCGGACTATTGGCACATCTTCAAGTCGCTTCTCCTCCGACTTCTTCTCGGTTATATGTGCTAAGAAAGCAAAACAACCTTTCTTTATGTACTTCTCCGTTTTGATGCATGATATGATACTGAGTCGAGTTCCACTTCGTTCCCCACGAATGATCAAAGTTTCGCCGTTGTAAGGAAGATGAACAACTTTTTCATCACAAATGATTCTTGCACGATGTTTGGATAACCAATCCATGCCGATGATGATGTCGAAACTACCAAGTTCTACGGGCATAAGGTCTATATTGAAGGGATGATTTAGAAAATTGAATGTGCAACCACGGACAATGGTGTTGGTGCTAACTAAGTTACCATTAGCTAATTCAACGTTGTATGATATGTCTAATGTGGTTGGTTTGATATTGAGTAAAGGTGCAAATGTAGTGGACACAAAACTTTTATCGGCTCCCGAATCAAATAAAACTGATGCGTAACGATTATTGATAAGGAACGTACCCGTGATAACATTCGGGTCCTCCCTAGCTTCGCCACCTCCCATGACGTAGGCCCTTCCTTGCGCCATTCCACCTTGATTCTGATTTCCTTGGTTCCTTCCCTTTTTACATTCAGACTTGTAGTGTCCCCGTTCTCCGCAACCAAAACATGTTACTTGTTGTTTCTGATTTTCCCCCATAGTTGGCGACTTGCAATCCCTAGTTCGATGACCAACTTTCTTACAGTTCTCGCATGGATCAGGACAACGACCCGGTTTGTGATGACTCGAACACCTATCACACTTAGGCAAAACCCCCGAATACCCTTTTCCTTCTTTCGGGCCTGCAGCATAAGCCTTTGCAACCTCTTGTCTCTTGGGTGGTTGTTGGGTAGCATTTCTACCTCTGTTGTCGTCCCACTTCCGTTTGTTGTTGTTGCTATTGTTATTGTTGTAGTTGGTTCGGTTATTGTTGTAATTGGAGCGGTTGTTAGTGTTGTTGTTGTTTCGGTTGGTGTAGTTGAGGTTACTTCTTTTCACTACTTGTGCCATGAGCTTTTGGGTCACTCGAATGGATTCCTCAATTGTTTGTGGATCAAAAGAAATTACATCTCCTTGGATAATCTGGGGAAGTCCCCCGATGAAAGCCTCTAGTAACTTCTCGTTATCCGAAACCATAGACGGGCATAACGCGGCCAATTCTTGGAATCCTCCGAATGTAAGTATCAATATCATACCCCATAGTTACCAACTCATAGAATTCGGTCTCCAACTTTTTCACCTCCGTACGAGGACAAAACTTCTTTGTTACCAAACCTTTGAATTGCTCCCAAGTGAGCTTGAAAGCATTCTCCATTCCCATCGGCTGAGCATACGAGTTCCACCATGACAACGCCCCATCAAGTAGTGTACTCGTAGCAAACTTGACCTTGCTATCATCCGGGCAATTACATAACAAAAACACGGACTCCAATTTCTCGAACCATCTAACCATGGCAGTGGCTCCTTCGGTACCTCTAAACTTCGTGGGATCTCCACTTTTGAAATCCTTATACGAACAGCTTCTAACTCCGGACCCTCCTGCATTTCCTGCAGCAGCAGCAAGCCTAGCGGCTTCAGCAGCAGCCGCGGCCTCAGCAGCCACCGTTTCCCTTTCGGTCCTTAGAGCATCGGCTATGCTATCCCTCACCAACTTTTGAATAGCCGCTTGAGTCATTTCAGGTGTGGCTTTCTTTGGCGCCATTACTCTTCAAAATCACAAGATGAAACAATTATGAGAACCCGTAAGTAGAAACAAACATCACACATATATATCCACAACCACAACAGTGCATAATATAAATGGAATCACAACGGAACAATCACGAAATATCACAAATATAATCACAACACACGTGGATAATATACATGAAAATTTCGGCCTACATGGACCGATATCATAGATAATAAAACCATTCCTACATAGTAGAGTCAATACTTGATATATTTGTTTGTACAACAACCAAAAGACAACAAGTTCTTTAAACTACGTCACACACCTCGTGACTAGGATAATAGTAGTCAAAACTATACATGATAAAAGTCTACACTAGGCACCTCCTGGTGCTCCGCCGGCTCGATCCTGTAGATCTCGAACCTGAGTAGTCAAGCTAGCAACCAAACTCCTCAACTCTCCAATCTGACCCTGTAAGGTAACTATACTCTCACGAGCTAGTGACAACTCCTGTGCCTGACGCTGTAACTCGTCCTGTGCCATCTCGGCTCTGTCGTATAACTCAGGCATCTCCTGCCTCAACTCAGTAATATGCTCCCTGTTCTCTAACTGCCTAGTCTCTAAACCCTGATATGAGACATCAATCGAAATCCTACCTATCACGAGGCCCTCAACCTCCTCCTCAATGGCCTCAACTCTATCTAATGACAGTTCCTCCAACTGTCGCAACATCCTATCTATCTGAACCTGTTGGCTATCAATACGAGCCCCTAATGTCTCAGTGGAAGGCTGTCTAGCAGCAGCAGCCTTAGAGCTCTCGCCTATCTCAAACCTAGCTGGTGGTTCGGGCTCTGTGGAAGGTGACGCTGGGATGTCAAAACGTGCGCGCTTTTTGAGCGGCAAGTCCAGTGTAGGTATAGGATCCCTAAGATAGTATGATGAGGATGATGATTATGATAGTAGTGGTGATGGTGGGTGTATCGGGTCATGAGCAGGACTAACATGTGGAGTAGGTGCGACTTCGCCCTCCTCAAAGGGTTCGATCTCAGTGTCAGTCATAATAAGTGGTAAGGCTGAAGTAGAGCCAATCGAAGATAAGTCTTCGGTGGTATGCGATAAGGCATCATCCATGTTAGGGTCAACTGGGACATCTTCCATGTTAGTGTCCGATGATATAGTAATGGGATGTGAATCTGAAGACATCTCTGTGACAACCGATGTGAAATGAAAGTAAATAACTCGAATAAAGTGTATATGAATCCGCATGAAAAGTGAATATGCACTTATGATGAAATGATGAGATGCTATGATAATGTAGCTATAGTCTATGGTCAATGATGCAACCTAGTTCTCTATAACTGAAGCTCTGATGCCAATCTGTCACACCCCCAAATTACCTGTTTTGCAGCGGAATGGAATTCCTGGGGATTGACTGTCATAGCATCACAATCACAGTTATATTGAACGACCTAAAGTGTCGTTTAAAAACACATCGTTTGATATTTAATTAAAGCATTCAGAGTTACAAAATAGGTCCCAAAAGTTGATAAAGTTTGCGGAAATATGTTCATTACAAACCAAACGATGTTTTTATAATGCCATAATATACAGTGAGACGCGTCGACGCCGCGACTCTATGAAGGTTCCTTATTCATGCTATGATGCGATTGCCTTAGTTACCTGAAAATACATTGCTAAAACGGTCAACAATAATGTTGGTGAGAAATCATAGGTTTATGAAAATGTTTTATACGACTACGCAAGTATAGACCCTGTATGACAAATATGCCACATAAAAATGTTACAATTGCTATAAGTCCATGACACCGAAACTAGACTGTTCATGATGTTCGCCCCAACAGAGTGTTTGCCAAACAACTCAAATAATGTTATTAAATGAAATGCATCCGTGTGACTAGTTGGGATCCACCAACCCGGATGGAGGAGTCACCCTCGATAGATCTATCCACTCACCCTCGCTTCTATGAAATTAACGGTTCATGTAAAATAATGGGGACATTCAATTGGCATGTGGTAACTTAAGCAATGTAAATGAATTTGATATACTTGGTATCGTAATAAAAATGATGTGCAATGTATTCTCCCCCGTAGGTTTGAAAATAATTATAAACATGTACGACGGGGCTATGAAAACTCACTTGATGAATTGATACGATGACAAGAGTGAGTACACTGAAATGAAGCGTGATTCTTTAACCTTGACCTATTATGAATGATATGATACGTAATGAGTTATGATGTAATGTTATGCATGCAATTCGTATGTTATTTATACCACTTGTGAATTTTGAAAATAATACTCTTCGTCGAAAAATACTCTTTTGACGTCTTGACCATTCTTAAATTACTTTGCAAGTATTTACGTCAAAATGTCATCCTACAATAGTTTATTAATGATTTATTGTGAAATTATAACTTTTCGTCGTAAAATAATGTCGTTGGAAATTTCATGAAAGTGACTAAAATGGCCTCGAAAAGCTAGTCGTAAAATGGTGTACGTCGAGCGTTAGGAAACGAACTCAACGGTTTTGGGAAGCTTGTATCATAATCTCAAAGTTTTGGCATTTAAGTTTTTATCCTAGAGGTCTCGTTCATAGAGAAAAATATAGGTTAAGTATGGTGATTTTGTCGAAAATGTAGTTTAAAAGTGAATTTCGGCAAAGTTTAAGCAACCGTAGTTAATTCATTACAACTCCGCTATACAAACGGTTGGTCATTTTGAAAAATATGCTTGGTGATCTCACTTTTGTTAGAAAACATCTCTTTACAAAAAGTTTTACGTCAACGTTAAAAATAGCCTTCAATATGGTCACTTGTTTACCGTAACACTTGTCTAATAGAAATAATATAGTTTTTCTTAAATAATAAAGTTACGGCAATTTTGTGTAAACGTGTATAGTTTAAGTTCTACAAATCCGTTTTTTACGTATTATACGTCCTTAGCTTCGTATCAAAGTATACTAATATATTTTTGATAAGTCGAAATAATTTATAACGCTAAAGACTCGTTTTTGACTCGTACAAACTAGAATTAACATGCTGAAATTTCAGGATATATATATTTCGTCGTCAAACTTGAAAAATTCATATCTTCTTCGTTATAGCTCCGTTTTAATCCGTTCAAGCGGCCACGGTTTCGTTTTAAAGTATATTTTCTAAATATCTAGGCCAAATATTTATGTCTACTGTCGGATTTTCCAGATTTACAAAATAAGGACAGATCCTTTTTAAGACTTGTCGAAATGAGTTTTTCTCGTGCTAAACCTATTCCAATCCATTCAAAACAACTCCGAAGCTATTCTAATCCTACCATACACCTTCTTAGGGTGTCATGGGTTCCTAGACATCACCAAGAGTGATATATTACAAGGGATAATTATAAGATGACTTATATATGTATAACTCTTAAAAACAATGTAAAAAGTGGTATAAACATCCATAAGTCTTGCATGTTTTGCTCAAATACAATGAAATGAATATGAAATAAGTATGAAAGATGAAAAATGAACATGATATGCTTACTAGTTTACTTGATGAGGTGACTAGAACAAGGGATTTAACTTAAACACCCTAGGTTTTTATTTCAAAACCTATAATAAGAGTGTAACTAGATTGTGTAAAACTTTACTTGAAAATTTTTGATGAACTCTTCTTCACCCTTATGGTTGGCCGGTTTTTGGGAGAGAAAAAGAGAGAAGAAAACTTGAATAATTGTGAATGAGTGTGTGTAAATTATTGTGATTGAAGTGTAAGATATGTTTGAGTGTAAATCTACACTTTGTAAGAAAATCTACCAACTTAGATGACTCATCCCCCCCCCTTGGCCGGTTTTTGGGGGGGTAATATAATACAAATATATATATATTTTTTTTTTAATTATTGTGTATATATAAGTGAAGTAAAGTAAAGTTAAATAAACCTAAGTTGTAACTTGAGTATACATTTATGCATTTAAGGTAGTTTTAGCTAAAAATAAATTTTAATGGATCCAAGTAAAATGTATTGAGGTCATATAAATTGTAAAAATACATTTCTTGTAAAATTTGAGTGGTATAGTAATTATCGTGTAGTTTTTAAGAAAACCGTCGTAATAATATAAATTTAACAATTTATATACAAAATAAATTTAAAACACTGGGTAAACTCAAAATATTATTTTTATAAACTAAAAGTAAGTATAAAAATATGTCGGGATAGTTTTTGGAAGTATCGGATTAAACGTTCAAAATAATAACTTACGCGATAGCGTTTATTTAATATGAAATTTACGCGTTTAATGTGAAATGCAAATTCATGAATGAACTAACATGATGGAAATGATATTAATGAAATGTAGACTAAACCTAGTCTATAAAAAATGTCCTTGATGATATGATCATGAATTCGCAGCTAAACCTTTAAGGTTACGCGAATTTGAAACTCGTAAACCTAGTTTACGATAAACGATGAAATAGTGAAGCATGAATTGTTTTGAGAAATGACCTGAAAGTACGAGTTGTCACAATAACCTCGTACCATCATTCGGCCTATCAAAATCAGGAGGTCGTGTAATGAACGTATGAGGAGCCAGGACACTTTAAATCGTAAATCCACAAATCGTCAATACGACACTCCGAAGAGGCCTCTTTATGATAATGAAATTCCCTACTATTGTAGTACTTATCATTTATAAGTGAAGTATTTGACGAGACAAATGTTATATAAAACATATGTCGTGTTTTGTCAAAGACTATTGATTGACTTGTGTGACGATATGATGTTATAAGTTGTGTGTCGTGAAGTAGTTTAACATGCCATATGGTCATTACTTATTTTGTCAAAGTCTAGCAAAGTCTAATCCAATGAACCCAGTTTTAAAACAAGTTTCGGGTCATTAAGCTTATATTAGCCGTGCGACTAAGTCAAACAATAATCAAGGACATTCTTGAGGATGTATCTAAGTTAAAATATCTTGAAACAACACCTTGGCTTAACCTTGGCTTTGTTTTGGCCTCAAGGAATCAAGATATCACTTAAAATTTCTCAACTAAGGTTGTTTTCTAGTCAACAACATGTCAGTTTAGTTTTTGGGGTATTTAGTATTTTATGTTCACATTCTGCTGATGTGCTTCTGAGTGCTTTACACTTTTGCTGATTCGGACCATAAAAAGGTCAAAATCGCATTTTAAAATCGTTTCAGCAACTTTTTGTTCCAACAACATATTCACCTCTAGTCATCTTCATATAGCCATAACTTTTTAACCACAAGTCCTTTTTAAGTGATTCAAAAGCCCAAGTTTTAGTTTTTACTTCCTATAACAGCTTCTCAAGCTTAATCAAATCCAAAGTTTACTTATATCAATAGTCTAATTACAAGTAATTACTTATATTTCGTTGCAGAAAGTTTGGCTGCACATTCAGTCCTGCCAAAACAACCATAAGTTGAGTTCTACAACTTGTTTTGACACGCGGCTTTCGCCAAACTTCAATATTATGTCTTAGTTACATTTCATAAAACTGAGTCGACTTCCAGAAATGACCATAACCATGGGCTTTTCTCAAATGAAATATGGTGTGCAGATTTTGACATGTTTTGCCATTTTGGCTCTCATTTACTTATCGGGATGAGTTATGAGGTGCGCCACCCGGAGAAACGACCATAAGACATAGCTATACAAGCCTATCTTATAGAATAAACCTCAAAGTTTACTGAGATGATCAGTTTAATCAAACTTTGGGACTGTTGCAGAATTCAAACTCATAAAACCCACCTAAGGCTTGTTTTAGCTTATTTTCATGTTACATACTTCATGTACAACATCAATCATGCCATATTACATATACTACTTATATCAAATTACATCCAATAAATATTATTACAACCATATTGAATGTAAATGAAAAGTAACACAAATCTTACAATGATTTGGTTGCAAACAACAAGAATAATCAATCCTAAACCCTTTCTAATCTTCACCCTTGTCTTGAATCTTTTCACCACTTGATTCAAACCTTTATTAACCTCCCAAGAATTCTTTTAATGTCAGCTCTTGAACCCTTGATTATCTCCTCAAATATCTTCTATTTCAACCATGGAATCAAAGACTTGTTTGAAGATAATGAACCAAGAACTAGTTAGGACTTATAACCTTCAATCTTTAACACTAGAATTAGTCAAGAAAACTTGATGATGATGATGGTTTGGGGTCTTGGTATTCACGGCAGCAAGAGGGAGGGCAAAGAGAATTGGGAGCTTTTCTTCTAACAAGATTTGTATAATGAATTAATAAGATAATGACTAAGGTATTAAGTGTGGTGATTTAGCATAAAAGTAACAAGTAAATGACATGTGTGTTGCATCTTTAGACGTGGCAAAGGGTGAGCAAATATGTAAGATTGTTGGTTATCATATGTTATAATAGTAATTTAGGATTTAGAGGGTATAGTTTGGTCCCGGTAATTACTAATGTTAAGCCCTTAAATCCAAAAACTTAAAACCGGGCAACATAAAAATATAATACTTATAAAAATATCAAAACTTATCAATATACTGCAACTAGTTAGGAACCATGGAATCAAAGACTTGTTTGAAGATAATGAACCAAGAACTAGTTAGGACTTATAACCTTCAATCTTTAACACTAGAATTAGTCAAGAAAACTTGATGATGATGATGGTTTGGGGTCTTGGTATTCACGGCAGCAAGAGGGAGGGCAAAGAGAATTGGGAGCTTTTCTTCTACCTTGATTTGTATAATGAATTAATAAGATAATGACTAAGGTATTAAGTTTGGTGATTTAGCATAAAAGTAACAAGTAAATGACATGTGTGTTGCATCTTTAGACGTGGCAAAGGGTGAGCAAATATGTAAGATTGTTGGTTATCATATGTTATAATAGTAATTTAGGATTTAGAGGGTATAGTTTGGTCCCGGTAATTACTAATGTTAAACCCTTAAATCCCAAAACTTAAAACCGGGCAACATAAAAATATAAAACTTATAAAAATGTCAAAACTTATCTATATACTCCAACTAAGTATATTAAAAGTATAATAAGTCTAATAGGGTGCGTCTATGTTGTTAAAACCTAATAACGTAGGTTCAAGCACGCGTATTACATAAAGAGTTAAATGTTTACGTAAAAATAACAAAGTGGGAATAGTTCATATAAAATATGACTATTGGTGAAAGTATAGTAGTTTGAGCACCTAGACTTATCGTAGTCTTGTGTTGACCGCGAGGAAAGTTTACACGATTAAACTTTCGTAATTAATAAAGTAACAACTTTAAATAATTATTTATAGCTATAGGTGAACAAAGAAATGTTCAGAGTGTAATAATTCGAACCAGAGTGAATTATTTAACTTGAAAAATTACCAGTTACTACCAGTTACAGTATTTGCTTTTACGTTATGGTAAAAGTCAAATAGTCAAAAGTCAGAGTCAAAGGGCAATTTAGTCATTTTTCCTTATGAAAATTTACGAGTTGCTACACCGCTAAAACCGCAAATTCTAGAATTTCCTCTCAACAACTCAACCAATCAAACCAATCCCCAAAAGGATTGTTCCCACAAAACTGCCCTTGCCAAACACTACTATACCTCCAAAACCAAACACCCCTATTTCCACTAAACCATCACCTCTAGTACCTAGAGGTATCTCTTTCACCACTCCACTCTCATCTGTTAATACAAATAAGCCGTAAAAACGTTTATTTATATTTTACGATCTTCTAATGTTTTGTCGATAACAAACGTAAAATCATTTTAACGAAACAAATAAAATACGTAAATAGTTTGAACTAATAGTTTCTAACATATTCACATTTTCACATAAAATACTAAAACAAGTATAAGTGATTTTATGATTTAATATTACATATGTACAACAACTAGTGTTTACATATTTGGGTAAAATATACACATAACTAGTATGTAGTATATTGGGTAATATAAATGGGTAGAAACTTAAGTATCATAACCCATTAACCAAATACATTGAATGTAGTTGGGTACAACCCAAATTCCATGACCCATGGAGCTTGACCCATAACCCATTGCATGACATCATGCGTATATCATATATGGATAATATCCATAACCCATGGTTTTGACCCATACCCATGTGACTAGGTGCATTGCACTCAAGAGATACATTGTATCTAGCTAAAGACCCATGGATCAAACCATGACCCACGACCCATAACCAAAATACCCATGGGTAAAGAGGAGTGTCTCACGGATCCCTAGCTTTACGCTAGAAGGATCCCTTGTGGAAGGGATCCGTGGGATTCGGGGAACAGTAGAATTTTTCCTCTATAAATAGTGAGCCATTTCTTCATTATTGCTTACCCCTTTCTAACATACTTTCCCCTAGAGTTGAAAACTCTCTAACCTCATATCCAAGAGATCTATGTTTGTAGTTTTGTTTTTGTGTGATCTTCTAGGTTCCTCTTAAAGGCGAGATCACCACCTTTGAAGTCAAGCAAGCTCAAGTCCATGAGTTGCCATGCTTCCTCATCATTAAGATTAATGAAGTCTTCTTGGTGATGATTGTTTTTCATTTCCTAAGAAGTGTTGAAGACATTTGTGAAAGGTGTCTCAAGTGTCAAGACGAAGATATTAGTGAAGGGTATCTATCGTCCATAGCATAAGCACTTGTGGTAGGTGCTTAGAAGTCAAGACTAGAAGCATTATTGAAGGGTGCTTAGAAGTCAAGACACAAGACATTAGTGAAGGGTGTCTTGAAGATCTAGTTAAAGGCATTAGTGAAAAGTCCCTTAGATGTACATTCGATATGGTGTGTTTCGATGTACAAGATAGATTAGTACTAGATCCAAGGATATTGATATCCTTGATGATGTTGTAAAGGATTTGATATCTTGTGGGATTAGTCGTTGGTGTAGTGTTGGGTAGTAGTTCCTCCATTGCAATGGAACTAGGTGCTTAGCCTAGTACCTAATAAAGGGTAGGTGACGTTGTGTAGGTGTGGTTCACCTTGATGTAAAAGAACTAGGTACTTAGCCTAGTACCTTATAAAGGGTAGGAGACACTGTGTAGGTGTGGTTCACCTTGGAGTGAAAGAACCCGGTGGTTAGCCTAGCACCGGAAAAAGGGTATGCGACGTTGTGAAGGCTTCTCCGCCATAAAGAGATTGGTGTAGTGATTACGAATTCTGGAGTAGGTGACTCGGGGAGTGGAGTAGGGCAAGGAAGGTGTCCTTGTAGCCGAACCAGTATAAATACTCGCGTTGTGGTTTTGTGCTTCTTACTCTTGTCTTTTCGTTACATACTTATATATGGTTGTTTATCAACATCCAACACACACATCCAAATAGATTGACATAAGTCGATCTAAATAGTTTAAAATGAAGTTTTAATCGGCAAAACTATTCAACCCCCCTTCTAGTTTTACACAATTGGCATCAGAGCTTCGTTACCAAGTTTCTTGAAGTATATTGTACTTTAAAAACTTGATACGATCCATGGTTAATTGAAAACTACAAAGAAGGTTTTTTTCATAAAAACAAACACCATGTCTTTTAAAACTCTTTGTTTGGATGTTGATTAGATGACAACCTTTTTCTCATTATTTATCTTCCATTTAAATGCACTAATCTTCTCTGTCATGTTGTTAGTCAAAGCTCATACCTACCAAGCCATAGGAATCGCTTGGTAACAAGAATACCTTCCCTAAGAAGGTATCTTAAGCACAAAGGAGCCGGAATTGTCTTCTGACATTTGTTGTGTCATTCGTAAAGAAATTCCTAAGTGAATTAGAGGTATGACTCTCTACTTATCTCTAAATGACATTAGCTTGATAAATAAGTATGTTTTCCTAGGTATTTATTTGATTATCTTTTGTGTTTATACCCGTAGCTTCATTAGGAAGCTTTTTTTGCATATGTGTTTCCTTTTCGTCTAAATTCGAGGATTATATAATTTGTGTTTTATTTAATCCTAAAAATATATCTTTCTAATAATAAAACAAAAACACAAATATCAAAAATTCCTCCTTCCCCATAAAAACTCCCACCGTCTTTCTGTTGGTCCAAAATAATTGAGTAAATCTTGATAAAATGAAGAACACATTCATTAATAATGAATAACAATACATACAAGATTTCCCAATACCAACTAGACTACATGATAACATCCTCAACTTTTTACGGGGATAATTTCGGTATATAATCCCCATTGAATGACAAATGAACTCTCATTGATCCAAGCTATTCTTGTGTTTCAATGAGAGGATGACCCTATCAACTAATACTATGTATTTTGTTTGTTTAGGAATTCATATCTATCTCTATTACAATACAGACATATATATAACAACTAATAATACAAGACATGTGATGATGGTGACATGTGGTCCCTCATGTGGTCCATCTTCATCTTCCTCTTTTGGAAAAGCACCAACCATCCTTTTGAATGTGTCATCACAATATTCCTACTCTTATGGTAAAGTCTTGTACTTGTTTGACTTCTTCTCTTGGAAGTTTCCACCCATATTTTTCAGTCTGTATGTAGATATAGCGTCTTCAGGATCACTGAGACATTTGTCAAAATCTCAGTGTCACTGGTGTTGTTTGTAACTCATATATTTTACTCACAGACACCGTATCAATAAGTAAAGAGCACTAAACAACACTCACTGATTTCTTTATCAGTGAGTCACTCACTATTTATTTAGTGAGTTAGGCTATTTTATTTTCAAATCTTGTTCAGGGTGATTGGGTCAATTTATTGGACCCAACACTTCATTCCAACAAATCCTTACTTTTTCAAATCTTCCAATTTCAAAAATTTCTTCTCATTCAAAACTTCATCTTCTTCTCCATTTCATCTCATCCGAAACCAAGAAGGCTCGCCATCAACATGGTTTACATCGCTCTCGTGCTGATCGCCTTAACACTCATTTCTCTTGTGTTCCCTATGATGAAGTTCTCATACGGAGACATATACTTTGTGTTGTTAATCTACATTGGGATCATATACCCAATCCTTTGTATCATCCTTAGCATTGAAATGAAATATTATTAATAGTCTAGGTTATCTAGGTTATTTTTATCATAATGTGTTTATCATTTCTTTTGATTTATATGTTTCATAATACATTAGAAGTCATGTTTCATAACACACATATCTTGGGATAAAATTGTAATACCTATGTTTTTGTCAAATTTGTTTCTGTTACTACAGACCCACGGATCCCGGCAAGTATACTAGCCGGATCCCTCTTGGAAGGGAACCATAGGAACTGTACATCTGGACAACAGTTTTCATACATAATAAAAACCACCTTCTTTCTAAAAGTAATAGTCCACTTGAATGTCAAAACCATAAGTGAGTTAAGTATCATTGTTGTTAAAAACCATTGTTAATAAAAATCTAGTAAAAACATTAGATAATCATTGGTTGACCACAAACATCACTCACTATTAACTCATCATTCATATAGGTTCAACTATGACGCATGAATATGAGTTTGATTTTTCACTCACTATCGTCTACACTCTGAACATCTCCCTTGAGCCCAACACACCTGGAAATCATGTCCGTGGGTTGAATAATCTCGAAAACCGTCACTTCCACGAAGGACGTATTGTAGACACCTCTCTACAATTCGAAGAAGGTATCAATACCTCCTTCCGAGCCATTGGACTAGAATGTCTTCTTGAAATCAACGAGAAGATATGTCCAAGGTTCATAATGGAATTCTTCCGTCAAGTTGAACTCGTTCGTAACGAGGATCGCTCTCTATCTCTTTGGTTTTATATCAAAAACCAAAAGTTTACTTTAACCCTTGGGCATTTTGCTCACATCCTCCGGATTCCAAATCATGGACAATGTGCCTTCACCGAAGACTGGTCCCTTGATTCTCTCTTCAACTTTCGTGAAGAAAATAGCCCATATTGTTCACACATACCCTCCCCGGAAGATTTAAATAGCATAATATGCAAACCTCGACCATATTACTCCGATCCAAACATTATCTTCACACGGGACATTCGAGAAGAGTACAAACCCCTTGCACTCATCCTAAGTGAAAATGTTTGGAGTCTTAGGGGAAATCGAGAAATTCTTCTCGCTTGTTGTGCTCACATATTGTATTGTTTGCTAACACAACAACCATACAATCTCGCCTACTTCTTCGCAAGGCGAATTGTAAATCTTCAAGGCTCCAAGAATAAACTCATCCCTTATGGAATGTTCTTAATGCGCATCTATCACAACGTTATGCACTTTCATCCTCAATTTCAAAGTCCGTGTACGTACTTGTGAACAAGATGATGGAACCACTAAACATATCTCTCATGAAGACTTTCTTCATTCTTGATTCCACCAACACTCATCAATCACGTCATGATCCTTCTAGCGAAAACACTCAAGGGACTTAGTAGTCTTTCAAATAGGATCAATCCTTTTGTACTCGTGCTTTATCAATGTAATCCAATTCCTCTCATGAAATAAAACATCTTACATTTGATATCTTAGTGTTAGAACCCCTTTAAACTAACCTTGGAATATAATGCATTGTCAAGATCATTGCATACCTTTAGTAAAGGTTCTGCTTAGGAGATGGACGGATCCCAAAGTTTGTGCTAGACGGATCCCTACACTTAGGGAACCGTGGGATCCGGCAAACAGAAAATGCAATTACAAACATTGTATTTCAAACATGTCCTTAGAACACCTTACACTAAGCTTGACATAGTGTCTTAAGGCAAATTAAGTCCTTATCAAGATAAGTAGATCCTTCCTACTCACACATAACTCACCTAGGTCACACTCAAAGACGCTTGTAGATCTATCGTTTCACTTTAATCCATTACTCTTCCGCTTTTAAGCTCACACTTCACTTTTCACATGATCCCTCATATCTAAACGTTGGAAATCTTTTATAGCAAAATTGATCATAATCATCCTTACGTCAAAATTGGTCGAAATTGATCAAATTCTAGTTTTTCCATCTTAAGCCTTTAGGATATTCTCCAAAGCATTAATCTAAGTCACTATTTGATCTCTAGGATCATTTAGCTTCAATTGACACTCTCATCTTTAGTGTCATCCTTGATCATTCATTGGTACTCATGAAAGTTCCAATTTCTTCCATAAAAGGCAATCATTAGCTACATTACTCATTACCTTCAAGTACTCAAGCACCCCTTCATTTTAAAACACTTAGGAGGACTGAAACACTCAAGATGGTATAGATCTTAGACATTAGAAACATTATTTTTATCCTTTCATAGTTGCTGAGAGCCAGATCCCTAGGATTTGCCTAGATGGATCCCTCTGAGGAGGGAACCGTGGGATCCGGATGACAGATTATGTCAAACCTTGCTAAAACAATCATTTCAAGCTCATCTTTCTAACTTAAACACTCCATATCATCTTAAATGAGTTCCTAGATCAGTACAAACTCTGAAGTTGACTCTTGTGCATGTTAATCATAACATTCCAATAAATTTTGGTGGCTTAAGGGTTGAATGCACTTGCCAAATCTCTTGCCTTATAAACCACATTGTTAGGACTTCCATAGTCATCACCTTCATCCTAATTTTCAGCACTTAAGAAACCCTTACAAACTTCTTGAAATCATCTCATCATGAGGAAAACTCCAAGTAGTAACTTATCTACCAAAGAACCACCCAAGAAAATTGCTCGTGTTGTACACGAAATTTCCTCAACCGAATCATCTCCGGTCAAGCCAACAAATTCAAGGATCTCTTCTCAACCAATCAAACCAATTCCTAAAAGGATAGTACCCACAAAACTACCTACGCCAAACACCACCATACCTCCTAGGCCAAACAATATCATCTCTACTAAACCATCACCATTGGTTCCTAGAGCTATCTATTTTACATCTCCACTATCATCACCACACCTCTACAATTTAGAGGATTTGCCTCCTAGGCCGTCTCATCCGCCTCCGCCGACAACATTTTCCTCATTAGGAGGAATAATGGTACAAAATCAAGGTGTTGAGTCAACATTAGCTCCGGCTTCCTTTTCGTCGTTTCCATCATATAATCCAATTTGGATTATGAGAAATCATCAAAGTTAACCTCCCAACCATATGAAAGTTGACACTTCTCTACCACCACCATCATTCTCGGTCGAGCCATTCTCAAATGTGCCTCCACCAATCCTTCCATCGTTTGAGGCTCCACAAGCCGCTTCACTTGATCCTTTGCATCAAGCCACTTCATTTCTTCCACCACCACTACCTAGCCATGACAAAGATTGTTATCATTGTCAACATGTTGAAAGTTTGATACATGAAGTACTAGAAGACCAATGTTTCATGTTCTATCACCTCCTCGAACGTTTTGACGAGATTAAACCTAAACAAACTTGAGCTAGAAGATTTTAGTGGTGTCCTAGTATCAAGCATTAGTTGGTCTAGAAATTCCTAGTCATGTATCGTTTATTTTCTTAGTTTTTAGAGTCATGTATATCATAACTCTAGTTTTACTAAAAGAAAATACATGCTACTTGCTATATTTCTGAGTATATGATTATTCATATCTCACTTTGGTGATAACATTATTTGTTATACCACCATTTGCTGAATTTATTCATCAGCCAAACGGATCCCTTTAATTTGCCTAGACGGATCCCTACTAGGAGGGAACCGTAGGATCCGTGATACAGTAAACTATTTTTCTATTAACTTGGACCATATTTGCAGGAAATTGTGAATTATACTTGCTTTCTAACCTTTGTTTTGTGGTTATTCAATTTACACTTGAAGACTTTGACACCCTAAAGCTAGGGGAGCTTTGTGTCAAAGCAATACATTGCAAATTACTTGCAATATTAGGATTACATTTCTTGACATCCCTTTGCAAAATTGCAATCATCAAGGGGGAGCACATTCGTCACATAGACGAAATCTTTTGCAAACTTAGTTGCAAACAAACTAGCTTAGTATTACTTTCTTGACGCCGATACATAGGGATGGACTCGTCAAGGGGGAGTTAAGAGGAGATCCTTTCCCGTTACTTGCTCTCTGTTTCTTTTTATTTCCTTCACATGTTTTTCCTAAAACAATGTGTTAGTTTCCTTTCGAGGCTCTTTTTGTTTCGACAAAAAGGGGGAGAAGAAAGTAAAAACTACAAATTCAAACTTTTACGAATTTTAGCTTTTCCTTAAAATAATTTTATGTTTTGTCATCAACAAAAAGGGGGAGATTGTTAATACAAATAATCCGCAAAAATGTTTATTTATATTTTACGATCTTCTAATGTTTTGTCGATAACAAACGTAAAATCCTTTTAATGAAACAAATAAAATACGTAAATAGTTTGAACTAATAGTTTCTACCATATTCATATTTTCACATAAAACACTAAAACAAGTATAAGTGATTTTATGATTTAATATTACATATGTACAACAACTAGTGTTTACATATTTGGGTAAAATATACACATAACTAGTATGTAGTATATTGGGTAATATAAATGGGTAGAAACTTAAGTATCATAACCCATTGACCAAATACATTGAATGTAGTTGGGTACAACCCAAAGTCCATGACCCATGGAGCTTGACCCATAACCCATTGCATTACATCATGCTTATACCATATATGGATAATATCCATAACCCATGGTTTTGAGCCATACCCATGTGACTAGGTGCATTGCACTCAAGAGATACATTGTATCTAGCTAAAGACCCATGGATCAACCCATGTCCCATGACCCATAACCAAAATACCCATGGGTCAAGAGGAGCGTCCCACGGATCCCTAGCTTTACGCTAGACGGATCCCTTGTGGAAGGGATCCGTGGGATCCGGGGAACAGTATAATTTTTCCTCTATAAATAGTGAGCCATTTCTTCATTATTGCTTACCCCTTTCTAACATACTTTCCCCTAGAGTTGAAAACTCTCTAACCTCATATCCAAGAGATCTATGTTTGGAGTTTTGTTTTTATGTGATCTTCTAGGTTCCTCTTAATTGCGAGATCACCACCTTTGAAGTCAAGCAAGCTCAAGTCCATGAGCTGCCATGCTTCCTCATCATCAGCACTACTGAAGTCTTCTTGTTGATGATTGTTTTTCATTTCCTAAGAAGTGTTGAAGACATTTGTAAAAGGTGTCTCAAGTGTCAAGACGAAGATATTAGTGAAGGGTATCTATCGTCCATATCATAAGCACTTGTGGTAGGTGCTTAGAAGTCAAGACTAGAAGCATTATTGAAGGGTGCTTAGAAGTCAAGACTAGAAGCATTATTGAAGGGTGCTTAGAAGTCAAGACACAAGACATTAGTGAAGGGTGTCTTGAAGATCTAGTTAAAGGCATTAGTGAAAAGTGCCTTATATGTACATTCGATATGGTGTGTTTCGATGTACAAGATAGATTAGTACTAGATCCAAGGATATTGATATCCTTGATGATGTTGTAAAGGAGTTGATCTCCTTTGGGGTTAGTCGTTGGTGTAGTGTTGGGTAGTAGTTCCTCCATTGCAATGGAACTAGGTGCTTAGCCTAGTACCTAATAAAGGGTAGGCGACGTTGTGTAGGTGTGGTTCACCTTGGTGTGAAACAACTAGGTACTTAGCCTAGTACCTTATAAAGGGTAGGCGACGTTGTGTAGGTGTGGTTCACCTTGGAGTGAAAGAACCCGGTGGTTAGCCTAGCACCGGAAAAAGGGTAGGCGACGTTGTGAAGGCTTCTCCGCCATAAGGAGATTGGTGTAGTGATTACGAACTCTCAAGTAGGTGACTCGGGGAGTGGAGTAGGGCAAGGAAGGTGTCCTTGTAGCCGAACCACTATAAATACTCGCGTTGTGATTTTGTGCTTCTTACTCTTATCTTTTCATTACATACTTATATGTGTTTGTTTATCAACATCCAACACACACATCCAAATAGATTGACATAAGTCGATATAAATTGTTTAAAAGGAAGTTTTAATCGGCAAAACTATTCAACCCCCCTTCTAGTTTTCCACATCATCTCCACACCTCTAAAACTTAGAGGACTTGCCATCTAGGCCATCTCATCCACCACCATTGCCAACCTTTTCTTCAATTGATAAAATAGCACAACAACAAAACTTTGGTGTTGAAACAACACTAGCACTCGTATTTTTTTCTTCATCACCCTCAAATAGTCCATTTTGGATTATGAGGAATCAACAAAATCAAAAATCTGATCACATGGAAGTTGATACCTCTCTACCACCATCCTCAAAACATATTTCACCACCTTCATCCTTAGTTGAACCACCTCCAACTTCATCAAACATACCACCACCAATCCCTCCTTCTTTTGTGGAACCTCCATCCAATCTTCCATCTCAAACCACTCCATTCCTACCACCACCATTTCCTAGCCATGGCAGAGATTGTTATCATTGTCAACATGTTGAAGGTTTAGTACATGAACTACGTGACGAACTACGATTCATGTTTTATCACCTCCTTGAACGTTTTGATGAGGTCAACAAACCTAAACATCGTTAAGATCAGGAATTCAAGTGGTGTTCTAGTCTTAAGTTTAAACTTAGATGTGTTAGGAATCATACTTCAAGTTCAGATCATTTTCTTAGTTCTAGAGTTATGTACATCATTTCTCTAGTTTTATTGAATGATATTACATGTTGTATGCTATGTGGTTATGAAAATATGTTTCTTGCCTAAATAAATAACTCATTTTGATGTTAACATCATACTTTACATCCACATTGCTGTCATTAGATTGCAGGTACACGGATCCCTCCATTTTGCCTAGACGGATCCCTCCAAAGAAGGAACTGTGGGACACGTGCAATAGAAGCATTTTTTTTCTAATTTGAGTCTCATTTGCAGGAAATTATGCATCATATACTTGCTTTCTAACCTTTGTTTTGTGGATTTTCAATATACACACGAAGACTTTGACACCCTCAATATGGGGGAGCTTTTCATCAAAGAAAAACTATTGCAAAAACGCTTGCAATACTTTCAGTAAGGATTTTATTATTACTTGACGTCCTCAAAAAGAGGATCACTCATCAAGGGGGAGCGTTTTCGTCAAATGATGAAACCATTTGCAAACATAATTGCAAAGCACTCGCTTAGTCTTCCTAATTACTTGACGCCCTCAACAAAGGGAACCGTGGGATCCGGGCAACAAAAGTGGATTTTTAAACATCCTCATATCAATCCATTCTTCCAAACCTTATCATACTAGCTAAACATGATACTTTAGGATCACTTAAGTCTTCCTCAAGCTCAGTAGATCTCACACTCACTCATAGGTAACTTAGGATTACATTCAAGGTATTTTTGATGTATCACTTCACCAAAACTCACCAAATTTCTGCTCCAATACTCATACATTGTTCCTCACACCTCAAAACACCTAATTTGATATTTCTCTCAATTTTAGCAAATTGATTTTAGTTATCCTTACCTCAAAATAGGCCAAAAAGTAGTTTTCATTTCTTATGATTATTAAGGAATTTTCCAAATTTCCTTTAAGTTACCATCTGATCTCTAAGATCATTTGACTCCACTTGACACTCTCAAATCTCTTAGTGTCATCCTTGATCACCTATTGGTGCTCATAAAGCCTCATTTCTTTCCATAAAAGATAATCATTAGCTATCCTCACTTATTTCACTTGATCATTTAAGTCTCATATCATTTAAGACACCTGAGAAGACTGAAAACACTCAAGATGTGTAAGTATTAGACCTTACAAGACATCATTTTAGTTTTCTTCAACTGCTGATAGCCGGATCCCTAGGTTTAGCCTAGACAGATCCCTCATTTGAGGGATCCATGGGAACCGGCTGCACAGACCAAGCCAATCTTAGGTAAAACAATCATTTCAAGCCTTCCTTGCTAACTTGAACACTCCACCTTGTCTTAATTGACTTCCTTGATCTATGCAAACTCTGTAGTTGACTCTTGTGTATGCAAATCATTGCAATTTGAAGGATCTTAGTGGCTTAAGCTTTAAATTCACTTACCAATTCCTTCCCTTTATAAACCTCTTTTTTAGTACTTCTAAGTCACCATTCATAACCTCATTCCCAGCAACTAAAAGTATTTATCTCACTATCCAATTGTCATTTCATCATGAGGAAAGCCCCTAGTGCTAACTTATCCACCAAAGGACCTCCCAAGAAACTTGCTCGGGTTGTCCACAAAATCTCTTCAACCGAATCATCACTCGCTAAAACCACAAATTCTAGAATTTCCTCTCAACCAACTCAACCAATCAAACCAATCCCCAAAAGGATTGTTCCCACAAAATAGCCCTTGCCAAACACTACTATATATCCTAAACCAAACACCCCTATTTCCACTAAACCATCACCTCTAGTACCTAGAGGTATTTCTTTCACCACTCCACTCTCATCTCCACACCTCTAAAACTTAAAGAACTTGCCTTCTAGGCCATCTCATCCACCACCATTGCCAACCTTTTCTTCAATTGAGAAAATAGCACAACAACAAAACTTTGGTGTTGAAACAAAACTAGCACTCGTATTTTTTTCTCCATTACCCTCAAATAGTCCATTTTGGATTATGAGGAATCAACAAAATCAAAAATCTGATCACATGGAAGTTGATACCTCTCTGCCACCATCCTCAACACATATTCCACCACCTTCATCCTTAGTTGAACCACCTCCAACTTCATCAAACATACCACCACAAATCCCTCCTTCTTTTGTGGAACCTCCATCCAATCTTCCATCTCAAACCACTCTATTCCTACCACCACCATTTCCTAGCCACGACAGAGATTGTTATCATTGTCAACATGTTGAAGGTTTAGTACATGAACTACGTGACGAACTACGATTCATGTTTTATCACCTCCTTGAACGTTTTAATGAGGTCAACAAACCTAAACATCCTTAAGATCAGGAATTCAAGTGGTGTTCTAGTCTTAAGTTTAAACTTAGATGTGTTAGGAATCATACTTCATGTTCGGATCATTTTCTTAGTTCTAGAGTTATGTACATTATTTCTCTCATTTTATTGAATGATATTACATGTTGTATGCTATGTGGTTATGACAATATGTTTGTTGCCTAAATAAATAACTCATTTTGATGTTAACATCACACTTTACATCTACATTGTTGTCATTAGATTTCAGGTACACGGATCCTTCCATTTTGCCTAGACGGATCTCTCCAAAGAAGGAACCATGGGATCCGTGCAATAGAAGCATTTTTTTTTCTAATTTGAGTCTCATTTGCAGGAAATTATGCATCATATACTTGCTTTCTAACATTTGTTTTGTGGATTTTCAATATACACATAAAGACTTTGACACCCTCAATATGGGGGAGCTTTTCTTCAAAGAAAAACTATTGCAAAAACGCTTGCAATACTTTCAGTAAGGATTTCGTTATTACTTGACGTCCTCAAAAGAGGATCACTCGTCAAGGGGGAGCATTTTCGTCAAATGATGAAACTATTTGCAAACATAATTGCAAAACACTCGCTTAGTCTTCCTAATTACTTGACGCCCTCAACAAAGGGAATCCCCCTCTAGGGGGAACTAAGATGAGATTTTTTTTTCTTCTCTTACTCTTTATTTTTCATATTATTTATTTTCGCATGTTTTTCTCAAAACAACGTGTTAGTTTCTTTTCGACGCTCTTTGTGTTTCGACAAAAGGGGGAGAAGAGAGTAAAAACTTCAATTCAAACTTTTACGAATTTAAGGATTTCCTTAAAATAATCTTATGTTTTGTCATCAATAAAAATAGGGAGATTGTTAATACAACTAAGCCGTAAAAACTTTTATTTATATTTTACGATCTTCTAATGTTTTGTCGATAACAAACGTAAAATCCCTTTAACGAAACAAATAAAATACGTAAATGGTTTAAGATAATAGTTTATTAACACACTTACATTTTCATATAAAACACTAAGCAAGTAATAGTGCTTACATCTTATAGAAATACATATATATAACAACTAGTGTTTACATAATATGGAAAATTTTATATATTGTAATGGGTAATGTAATGGTTAAAAATCTAAGTACTTGACCCATTGACTAGATACATTGAATATTGTTGGGTAAAACCCAAATTCCATGACGCATACCCATGGAGTTTAATCCATAACCCATGACCCATTGTATGACATCATGCATGAAGTCTTGTTGGGTATTATCCATGACCCATGACCCAAGACCCATGACCCAATGTCTAGATACATTGCATCTTGTATAACCCATGGTTCATAACCCATAACCCATAACCAGGTTTGCAACCCAAAATCCAGACTTAAGATGACCCAGCTGTCGGATCCCTTGGATTGCACTAGCCGGATCCCTCTGGGGAGGGATCCGTGGGAACCGGGGAATGGTAGAGAAAATTGCCTATAAATAGTGAGCCATTTCTCTCTTGCAACTCATCCCTTTTACACATACTCTCTCTTAGTATTGTAAACTCTCTAACCTCAGATCCAAAGGATCTTTCTATGTAGGTTTGTGTTTGTGTGATTCTCTAGGTTCCTCTTAAAGGCGAGATTACTAACTCTTGAAGTCGAGCAAGCTCAAGTCCATGAGTTGCCAATCTTCGTCATCATCAATACTACTGAAGTTATCTTGTTGATAGTTCTTTCCTCCCTCCTTAGAAGTGTTGTCTTGAAGGCATTAGTGATGGGTGCCGAAGGCTCATGTCAAAGGCATTAGTAAAAGGTGCCAAATAGTCAAGTCGAAGGCATTAGTGAAAGGTGCCAAAGGGTCGTGTCGAAGGCATTAGTGAAAGGTGCCAAGGGTGTACAATCGATATGGTGCATCGATGTATAAGATAGATAGGTTGGGTTAAAGGATATTGATATCCTTATGATGTTGTACTAAGGAGTGTGTCTCCTTTAGGGTAGTTGTGTATTGGTGTAGTGTTGGGTAGTAGTTCCTCCTTTGTAATGGAACTCGGTATCTAGCCTTGTACCGGATAAAGTGTAGGCGACGTTGTGATAGTTTTGGTTCTACCTCGTGGAAGAACCCGGTGTCTATCCTTGTACCGGATAAAGAGTAGACGACGTTGTGAAGGCTTCGCCACCACATTAAGGAGCTTGTGTTGTGTAGTGCTTACGAAATCTCGAGTGGGAAACTCGGGGAATGGAGTAGGGCAAGGAAGGTGTCCTGGTAGCCGAACCACTATAAATACTCGTGTTGTGGTTTTGTGTTTCTTACTCTTTATCTTTGCATTACTTATTTATATGCATGTCTATCATCATCCAACACACACATTAAATAGATTGACATAAGTTGATATAAATATTTTAAAAACGAAGTTTTAATCGGTAAAACTATTCAACCCCCCTTCTAGTTTTCTACATGCCCCACACACATAACCATCGACTTCTCAATGCCATTTTCTCTAATTTTTGTTGTCAATCTCCACATGGTAAGTAATAATTTTTAATTCTTGTCTATTCAATTGCTCAATTCACCCTTCAATTGTGGTTTCCCCTTTGATCTGAAACCCCTTTAATTAGTTATGCTTAATGCTTAATTCACCCAAAAATCTTGTTGATTGAATAATAGATTAGGTGATTGGTAGTGTTAGCATGTGGGTTTGATTTTGTAAGGGGTTAGGAAAGGATTGGTGACTAATCCACCTTGGCGCTATACCCTTTTGCTGCAATAGGGGTGTTTGGGTTAAGGAAACATGGTTTAAAACCTTGATTTTTCCCTCGCAAATCTCGGATTTGAATTAATGCAGACTGTGACGACGTCAGCTCGCAAGTGTGATGCCGTCAGAACCGTCTGATGCGATTCTTTGATTTGTTTCAATACTCATTGGTTCCCTTTTTTTGATACTTTGTTTTAGAAAATGAGCAGGAGAACTAGACGCAACAGGGGGCAATCCTCTTGCTCCCAAGAGAACTATGTTGAGACTGTGCAAAGTTGGGGCTTGTTTGATAGTGATGAGGCCATAACCCGGTCCAATGTTTTGCTCCATCAAAACATTTATTCGGGTGCTGTTTTTTATTGGACTTTCATGCGAAATCACCGACTGGAGAGGGGTCTTACTGATAGTATTAGGAAGGATGCATTTATAGATCTGCAATGGAAGAGTTTGTTTAGGACCCACGAACATGTCCATGGTGACCTTGTATGTAAGTTATGTGCCATTTACTCTATGTCCATTGTGACGTCCAGAGGTGATATCACGGCCTAGGTAATTGAGTTTAGGTTGGGGGAAGTTTGGCGAAAGTGTTATGTGCTCGAGTTTGGTTGGAGAGTTGGGTTGTATTCTTAGTGGGATGCTGAGAATGATATTTTTAGGCAGGCTCTCAGTTTGGTATTGACTACCCGGGATGATATGTTGGGTATTCAGTTTTGGCGTTCTATTGCTGACAAGGATTATGCTACTTGGAGCACACTCGCTTCTCAGATCAAGGACCCCAAGATCAGGCTTGTGCACCGCTGCATTGCTTATACCATAGGCGGGCATAAGGATACTACACACCGTGTCACTCTTCCTAATTTGTTTTATCTTTATACCATCTATGCTCCGAGGGTGTATTGCAACATCCCTTTCTTGTTAGCCGACTAATTGAGGACTGCTAGTAGGATCAGGGTGGCTGATATGGTGTATGGGAGTATGTTCATCACCAAGCTTGCTGAGTCCTATGGTATTTTGAGGGAGGAGATTCTGGGGCATTTGAATATTATGGCTACACCCAGGATTGTGAAGGCCTTGGAGGTGTTTATGGATTTGGGTGCCTCATATGCATGGTTCCGGCCTCAAGCCCCAAGACAAGATGACGATAAGGATGAGGAGCAGAAGCAGGGGGTGGATCCGGTAGTTCTGCTGACACCTATAGGAAGATGGAAAGAGGGGATTGGCAGGCTTACAAGGGGGCCTAAATGGGCCGGATGGACGCATGGATGGCTCAGCAGGATCAGCGGGCAACTAGACGTGTGATCACACTTTCTGACAGATGCGGCATCTCTCCATGCGTGATCATGTGGAGCCCCACCTTCATATTGACCCGTTCCCTGGCCGTAAGTAGGGTTACCAACCTTATAGGTATACCGGCCAGATCCTTCCTGGATATGAGTACCGCTATGACACTGCCCTCGATCAGTGATTTGTATATTTTTTTATGGTGTTTTTATGAACAATTTTTATGGTGATGTATTTTGAGACAATATTTGCTTTGTAATAATTTAGGTTTGGTTGTGGAACAATACCGTGTTGGGATGATTGTATTTTATCTAATTAGGATTTTCATTTTTATTTTGTGTTGGGCTTTATATTTTGTTTATGTGTTTTATATATCTTTTTCATTATTTTTTAATTCTCTTGCTTTTATTATTTTATGAAAATGCTTTATTTTGTTTTTAACTTCGTCTTAATTACATATAAAGGTATTTTACAAAACGATAAGTGTAGGGATGATCACATGTGTCTTAAGAACTAATATGAACATGAGGTTAAGAATATTTGAAATTGTATATATATATATAAGTGTTTGTTAGAGTCAAATGCTTGTATCGAGTCCCAATGGATGTTTTGCAGTATTTTTTCTAGATCTTTAAAGAAGTAATTATTTCAGAATTTTTCCTGAAAATGACTCTGGCTCATTCTATCAGGACAACCTAATGAAGAAACAGTTTTCAGATTTTCGTTTTCTATCTAATATGTAATTTTTGGAAAGTCCAGAATTCTTAATTTTACAGAAATATGCAAACATCTATTTTGCAAGCATTATATCTTACTTGCTTTCTAGTGTAGTTTAGTTTTATATAGTTTTTACCTCTGATTTTACGCGAGGTTTCGTCTTCATTTTTTTAGAATTTGCAGGTTATATTGGATAGGAAGATGAAGTGCAAGATGGAAACAACACTTATTACTTACTCTTTCTTCTTGGAGGAGGATTTAACCGTGGTTCTACCCATATCCTATCGAGCTAATCAGAGGAGTATTAGTTTCTCTCTTTTATTTTACCTTTCTCTATCATTACATTGATACTTTCGGGGAATATTAGGGACAATATTCAATTTAAGTGTAGGGAGGAAGAATAAAACGAGAACTTAAAAACTACCCACTCACTTGATTTTTGCCTTATCCTTAAGTAATTTGTGTAATAAACTATGAGAAATATTTGTTAGGGTAATTTTGGCACCAAATTTTTAATTTTTTATGACACTTACGAGTAAAACTTTAGTCTTAATAAAGCGTCTCATGGATAGAAGTTATATGACTAGCACAAAAAACCGTATACCACTCAAATTCCACCCCAAAAATGTGAGGTTCGCCCCTAGATCATTAGGAATAAAGCATTCATATTTAATGCTTATTGAGTGTACCGGTAGTATAATAGATTCTAGAACTTGTTTTTGTGATGCATTCTGAGATCGCTAGTGAGACTACATTCGTGTAGTTAGGATTAACTAATGATAAGAGGTATTAGGATAACCCTTGTTTTAAACTTGTAATTATAATTACATCGACCATATTGGTTGAGTAATTTTCCCCACACCTTTGGGATGTACTCATCTTTAGTACACGATACCCCTATTTAACCCCTCATTGCCTATCTTTTCGCGGTTCTCGTGATGTTCTAGTTTCCGGAATATCAAAGAAGAGCATTCCACCCCCAAATGTTACATCCAAATTGCCTTAGCCTACCTTGTATGCACTCATCTTTAGTGCATTATTGTAATTATTGTTTAACCCTTAGTTCAATCATATAGTTACTTGCATGGTTGATAGTATTACTTAGCAGTACATTTTTTGTTTTATAAAATGTTTGATTACGTACCTTTAGTTATAATTATAAACCGCAAAATGACCTATACAAATATTTGAGTTTTTATTAATAATATAGCCATTGTTTTACAATGATACGATAGTTAAAAACTATTGACGACGTGCACTCTATATTAATGTGGCCATGTTATTGCGAATATGTCACATCTTGTTAGATGTTCAACTAGAATTATCTTCATTGTTTGCTCATGAGCCACAAACATCATAGAGCGAAATCGAACATGTGTACAAAGGCCGATCCAACAATCACTATAATTCAGTGAAACCTGATAGAAAAATCAAAACCCAAATACGAACTGGACCTTGAACAGACGGACCCAAAAGTACTATGCCCGAACAAGAACTAGAATCCAAAACCCAATCCGAGTGCAATCTATGTTCAAACACCAAAATTTGTTCTAATATCGTACGTTTGCAGAATCAAAATGATACATCGGGTTTATAAAATGGAGTAACCTAATTTGTAACTTAAGAAAATACACGTAAAAGGTTTAAACTAAATGCGTGTGACGTGATTTTGTATTTTGTTCGTTTCTGGACTTTAGATGACACTGAGATGATAAAGGTTTTGATTGCTCGTTTAGAATAGTTCGTCAATTCATGATTATGGTTCTTTGTTTTCTACATTCTCAAAACAATTTGAGTTTTGAAGAGAATAGTTTTTGGAACACCTCACCTTATAAATCACAATATTGTTCGCTTTGTCTGTAGGCTCACGGCTTTGCGTTTGTGGCCATCATGTGAAGACTTCCTGGCAGGTTACCCAAGCCAGTACTACTCTCACACGAGCACGCTTAACCGTGTGAGAGTAGTATTGGCTTGGGTGACCGACCGGGAAGTCTTCACATGAGGGCCACAAAAGCAAATCCGTGAGCCTACAGGTAAACCGGAGAATATTATGGTCTATAAGGTGAATGTTAACTTATATTCCAGCATCACTCCAAGTCACTAATGTGGGAGATGCCTAGGATGTTACAAGTTTGATTAAAGTTTTGAATTACATTTATGTAACAATTCTGGATCTTGGTGGTGGTGCACTTGGAGTGGAGGTGTTCTAGGAAGATGATCGGAAAAATTTGAATAAAACTTGAAGAAGATGACCACACGTGATGTGGCGCTTGTGTGACATGTACACGTGTCGATTATCAAAATTTGTAGGTTAAAAATAAGTTTGTGATGATTATAATATAACAATGACCATGTTTATTGATTATTTTTATATTTTTCAAAGTTGATGTTTGATAATTGAATATTCAAAAAAGTTCGATACTTTTAATTAAATCTTACCCATAAAACCATGAACAAATACTCTTCATAAGTTGTTCGATGAAAACTTAACATTAGTTTTTTGGTGTATTCTTTTTTAAGTGAAGTCTAGAGTTTAAGGAAAAATTTAAATGTAGCTTTAAAAGCTACGTTTAAAAAATTCTAAAATACATAAATTGCTTGTACTTTCATAATAATTATCTACCTCTTTAATTTAAGTACTCCTAACTAACTAAGGGCTAGTTTGGTTGGTGGGTTTTGAGTAAAGGGATTGGCATCATGGTAGAATATCGGCTGTGTACAAAAGTCATCAAAATCTTCGGATTACATATTTATTTGATTTATGTGTGGGCCCTTTTTTAATATCTACCACTCCCTTCACATCATTTCCTTTTCTATTATTATTTTATAATAACAATATATCCATTTATATCTATACTACTTTATAATGCATTTAGGCCTTCTAAAATTAGAAGGCTTAAAAATTCAGACTTTTTTACTTGCTTATTACGGAAAGAGTTTTTCTAACAAAAAATTAAGATAAGGAGCTCCAATCATGAGATAACATGTGTCACTTCTTAACAAACTCCAAGTCTAACTTCTAACAAACTCCTAACCACTAAAAATTAAGATAAAGAGCTCCAATTATAAAATGACATGTGTTATTTCTCAACTAAAAATTCATCTTTATTTTTAAATTAAAATATCTTTTTATCTACTTATTTTTTTTGTAATCTAATTTCACCATATTTTCTAAAATTTTATGCTCTTTAATTCAACATCCATTTTGATATATTTTTATGAGTTTTTAGTTTTTATATTTTTAATGGGTTTATTTTATTTTAATTCAAATTTTTACAACTTTAACCTTTATTTCATTTATTTCAATCAATATAATCTTGATTCGTCAAAATCATATACTTTTGGGGTAGTGTTTGACGCGTAAAAGATTGCGAGGGTATTTCTATATGCGGAAATAATGATGTCGCGGGAAAGCTACGGGAAAGTTACGGGTAACCCAAACAAACACTTACAACTAACACATATGCATTCGAAGTGTTGTGAAACGAATTCACTAAACGGGTAAGCAAACACATATAACTATACTTATCGCCGCCGCTGTGCGCGGGTACCCGGCTAGTAATAAATAATATAAAAATCAAATCCAAACTCAAATTCAAATCCAAATCCTAATCCTAATCTTAATCCTAAACCCATATACAAACCAAACGGGCCCTAAATGTATCACTCTGTTTTTAATTTTTAAACTTAATCTTTGTGCTACAAATAGCATAATCGTTATTTTAATTTAATGACATAACATTTGCTTTATCATTCTTAAGGATATTTGATATCATTGTAACCGCCAATTACAACAGTTTAAAAAAATACATCACCCTTTCTTGTTGCATTTCAACGTCTGTCTTATACAGTCGGTTGTGAATAGTGTCATCTTCCATATTTTTGAGTTAGCGACATTTACGTGATTACTTTGAAGCAAATAGAGAATGATGAACAACGCAATCCTGCACACAATTGTTGGTGTACTCGGTGCGTGTTCTTTAGGGTATAATATCTATCTGATGAATTATAAATTTCTTTCACGCAATTATCGGTTATGTAATAAATCTCAATCTGAATGATATGATTCTGAAATCGTACAGGAGGTACCTTTGCTTTTCTCCTGTTCCTGGCACCAATGTATGTATTTCAATAACTTCTGAGTTTCAAACGTGTTCCTACTATCCTGAACTTATGAACGGAGCGATTATGGGTCTGTATGTATAATGTTTTTTTGTAGGATTACGTTTAAAAGGATATTGAGGAAGAAAGCAACCGAACAATTTTCGGGATTCCCATATCCCTTGACATTGCTTAACTGCCTGCTCTCTGGATGGTAGTTTATGACTTCATGTATCGCTATCTCTATCTAATCCCTTTTTGGTAGAATTGCATAATACACCATGGACTCTACTTTTGTTCTGAATGATAATATGTTGTGATATGTCAATGGCTTAGGTATGGACTACCATTCATATCAGAAACCAATACACTACTTGCGGTTATAAATATGATAGGAGCAGTGATTGAAGCCATCTATGTGTTGATTTTTCTAATATACGCACCTATCAAGGAGAAGGCCAAGATCATTTGTTTGCTCGTTTTCGTTATAACCACCTTCTCCACGGTTGCCATAGTTTCTGTGTCCATTCTCCATGGCAATATCCGTCGCTACTTTTGCGGTTCTGCTGCCGCTATCTTCTCAGTCATTATGTATATCTCGCCCCTACTAATCATGGCAAGTTTAATCTCCATACCTACTTGCATAATAGTTTACATATACTTTATGCTATATGGGTTTTGTTAACCTCTATAGTAATTTTTACAAGTTCATTTAATGTGTATTTAATGTATTTTTCGGTTAATTAAGAAAGTTTGTGATCATTAACTACATATTAACCTCTGTCCAGTGAGCACTTGTTAGCAAAATCCATGCTATATTTATAAAATCTATACCTTTTACACATAGTAATTTCTTTTAATTACTTATAAGATATACAATTTAATTTATGTCACAACTTAAGAGTTAGAGAAAATTTCTGAAACGAACACTTTCCCTTACTACTTTACACATATAAACCTCGCCCATACAATTTTCTAAAATGAACTTTTCAATATTAGACGTTAGATTTGTAGCGTAATACGTTTTAAACTGTACACGTGTACACCAATTCTCTGGGCGTGGTCGAGGCGAGAAGTTTGGGCGTGATGAGCGTTCTGGGCGTGCCCTGGGCGAGGGATTGAGTTGGGCGTGGCCTGGGCGTGGCATGCCTAGGCGTGGAGCAGCTGACCTGGGCGTGGAGCCTGGTGCTGGGCGTGGAGCTGGCGTGTCCTGGGCGTGGAGCTGGCGTGTCCTGGGCGTGGAACATAATGAAACAGGTTTATAGAACAAAATGAAACAGGTTGTTTTGTTTATAGAACATAATGAAACAGGTTTGTCACCGTCTTCATCACCTAACCATTAACATCAAAAAAACCATCTTCATCACCACCTTCAATCCTATCACCATCTTCACACCACCAATGCATCCGCCACCGTCTTCACCACTACCAACACCTGCTACCATCACCACCAGCTTCGCCGTCGCAGCCCAACCAAACGCAACAAACCGACTACCACCGAAGCAATCAAACACCACAACCGGCTTTGCCATTTTACCCCGACCAAAACCACACTAACCGAATCACCACCGTAATATACTTTCTGTTTTTAACCTTGCGAAACAACACCTCCGGCGGTGGAGGCTAGTTCCGATTATATAGGCAGATTAGAAGAAATGATGAGCCCAAATAAACCAACTGATGACTAATTGCTAAGGAAATAAACCCAAATAACAAGAAGACAAGAACCAAATCTATGAAATGATTACAGTTAAAGTGTTAAACTGATGATTGATTGCATTTGGGTAAAGGAGAAGAAGATAGAGAAAGAGGTTTGAGAGAAAATAGTTTGGGAAAAAGAGAAGGAGAAAGGTTTCTCTTTTTTGTTTTGTTATATGTGCACTGTACTTTTGAGAATAAAATAAATAATGGTGTGTAATGAGTATAATTGTGACACAATGGAAAATGTATGATAGTGACATAAAATGGTCATCTCGGTAAACTATAGAAAAAAGCTTCAGTCTCGTATAATCACTGTGTATATGGTTTATTTTTGTGATTTGCTTTAAGAGTTATGTTCCCAACCATTTTGGGTTACTTACAAATATCCAAACGTAGTTCAGTAGTTCTTGTATCAAAATTTCCCTACTTTTGACTTTGTATGACCACAAAATTATGCAGAGGACAGTGATCAGGACCAAGAGTGTTGAATACATGCCATTTTTCTTGTCACTCTTTGTTTTCTTGTCCGGTATTTCCTGGTTTATATTTGGACTCCTTGGAAATGACCCTTTTGTATACGTAAGCCCTCAACTTCATTCTAACTTACAGTTACACCCTTCTTACTTTACTATGCTAACTAGTTCATATTGAATATCGATCAGGTATGTAATGGATTCGGATGCTTATCAGGTGTAATGCAATTGATACTGTACACCACTTATAGTAAGAACAATGGGTCGATGGAAAGTTCGACGATGGAGATTGGACAGGTGAATAATGGTAACAAGCACCCCCCAAACGAAAAAGTCTCAGCAATATAGCATCAACTAAGAAAATGAAACATATATATAAAGGTTGATTTACAAATTAATTATCTTTCTAATATATTTTTATGAAAGGAAAGTTGCATGTTTTTGTTCAAACTGACTATGAAATATATAAACACTAAATTCGAAAATTTGTAGTGTCGTGTGATTTCAAAATGTTGGTAAGAACAGTAGTCGTTTGGTATAAAAATGTCTTGGTTTAGATAACTGTTTATTATAAAAATCACACGCATAGTCACATAGACACGCAGCTGAAGGTGTGAAGGAATGAAAAAGATAGTGTAATAAGGTTTGTGAGATTTACCTGCCACAAAAATTTGAGTTTATTTGGTTTCTGAAATCAACTCATCTTGTGTTACATTTGGAGTCATTTACTTGTTGAGTATCGGAACTCCTTGTTGAACCAAGTCTTTCCTAGAATCCTTGGATTGTACGGTGAGTCACGAAAAGGAAGTTTAATCTTCATGTTAAAGATTTACTTAGAAAAATTGAAATGTCATAAATAAGAAACAGTTAAAAAGTACGTAACAAACTTGTAAATGATTCCGGCCAATAGTTTGCAGCCTAAGATCCGCCCAGTAAATGATATACGAGTATAATTCCATTCAAACAAATTACTCTAGATCTAGTGCCACTCTCTGTCCCGTGGGGGCGCCTGAGTCAAGGGTGACTTTCCATCATTCATTTTATGATTGACCGGTTCGGCAGCACAGGCCAAAAGGAGCTGTTAGGGCAGTTCTAAGTCATAAATGCTAGCTATGTATGAATGCAAGTCTTTGATAAAAGCACTACAAGTGACATGCAAACTTTATATTTATTCACCGTTTTAAAGTTACTGAGCTTAGATGGACCTCTAGCAAAACAGATAATTAAAATGAGATTTGTTGTTTCACTGAATTTTTCCAGTGTTAACTAGCTAGTTGCCGAGTTATCTGTTGGAAATATTGGTCAAAGGTATGAATGACAATTGATTGTGTCATTTAAAATAATAATGTGAATTAAAAAAGTAAAATTAATGTAGGTTAATTTTTTAATTCATGAGACATTAGTAAGATTAATTTTGTTAATTAATGTGACCGTTTTTTCTCGATCCCCCTCCATATAAATGAGAGCTATTCTCATTTGTCTAAATACACAGAAAATTACACAACTCGTCTCTCCTCTCCTTTTGTGTTACCATTCATATTTCTTGTGTATCCGGTTTGTAATAGAGGGAAGGCACGGTTTTGGTTCGCCTTGATAACTCGTTTGTGCTAACGGGGTTATCCGTTGTTGTTGTATCCTGGGAGATAGACGTTCATGATTCTCAAGCACCGTGGAGAGAACGAATCTGTCTTAAGGAAACTGTGAGCATCACAGGCCTCAACATTTTCCTTATTTGTGTTCTTTGAGTCTATACACGCAAAAGGTTTACGGTATTATTCTCTACACTTTTATTTTTCATGTTACGATTTATTTGTCTCTTATAGCAATACACATAATATATACTACAATCTTAAGACAGATTCTTTCATTTGCTATTAGAGGCAATCATTTTACTATTCACGAAAACAATAACTTGGAAACGTTAAGATGTACGTTTTGTTGAAGGAAAAACCATGACTTAACTGGTTTGTTTCATTAGTATATTTTTCTAATGAAATTTATGTGTAGATGATAATAATTGCATTTCACATGAGCGTTTAGGTGTGGAATGTCTTGGACTTACACTAACCAACAGGATACAATAATACACTTGGAATCTTTTTTTGTTAATGTTATGTTAATAAGAACTTAAAACCGTTTTGTTTATTTAGTCAGATTACCAGATGGTTTCTAATTGTATTAATGGACAGCTATCATTAAATCATATATGAGTATTTATTAGATGCTGAATTTTGTTTTGGGATGGCTTAGCTATTCGAGAAAAAAAAAATGGAATATTTTGAAAATCTCTTTTATTGGTTTCAAAAGAAATATGAGATTCATGTTTGTTACTACGTATTAGATTAAATATTTATGCGACCCTTGTTACGGAAGGACCAAAGGAGCATAGATGTAAGTGGTTACATTCTTTTGCCTTTTTCTTGATTTGTGTCAAAGTAGTTAGCATTCAACTGCCTTTACATGAAACTTTTGTAACTGTTCAAAAATTGTTATGAACATCAAGTGCTCAAAACTTTGAACTTATTAAGATGATTTGATTTCTAGAAAAGCTACAGTGGATTTCTTCAAATCCGTTTAGGAGATAAACTACAAACCGGTTGTTTTGTATGTTGTTATAAAAGTTTTGAATCATTACATAATAATGAAACTATAGAATGGTTTAAGCATGTTGTTTGAAATCTCGTTATGGTACTAGTTTGAGTAACTAGTATTGGTTTCATAACCAGATATTGGGACTTGTCGTGCATAGTTGCTAGAATCCCATTATGTTAACATGTAACTGCTAAAGTAAATTTTTGTTTTGAAATCTCGTTTTATATATGGAACTTATAAAATTATGAAAACAAGGTTATAGTTAACCATTCTAAACTTTTTGTTTCTTAGTCAAATTATTTTATGAGTTTTAATGTAGTGGTGATTAGCAATAAATGACATGCTATTAAGTGAGAGATAAAAAAAAAATATATATGAATTGCTTTCTGGCCTTTATCTTTGTCCGCTATAAGTTGAAGGAAAAGATTAAGATAATATTGTGTGGAGTTGAATATGTAATCCATATAGTCTAACTCAGAGACCATTTTGAAGAAAAGATTAAATTTACGTTTGAATGTATCATGGTACTATATGTATGCCATATTGATCTTGCTTGTTTGAGTCGCTTAATCAAGTAGAAACAGTTTTAAGGCCACTGTTCTCGAAAGTTAGATAATAAGTGGCTTACACAAAGGTTAGATGTACGTATTGATTTGTGTAAATGATACGGGTTACATAAATTGGTAATTGGAATAAAACTCATTCATTGGGAATGCTTTTGGTGTTTTTGGACTCCAAAAGGCTTGTTGTCGCAATTGCATCGTCACGGAAAAAATAAATGCGTTATTCGCATAGTTAATGAATGTGTTTAAAGACAATGTTGTTAATGAAGAATTATTAGTTCATGCATTGACTTGATTAATACACGTTGTGGTGTATTTAGTATCAAGTAAACGACGACGAAATTATGGGAAACCTTTGATGCCGACATTTGAATGGCTAAATGCCATGGTATAGGTGATAAATGTGGTTGACCCTATCACAATAGTTTATTGGCTTGACATTTGTGTCATTAATCACATTTGAGTGATGAATATTCATTCATATATCTTGGTTTAAGACCGGAAAAAAAAAATTAAAAAAAAAAACAAAATAAAAGGACTCTTTCTGAGCAATGATAAACAAGTCGCTTGGCTTTGTACCGAGTATTGAAAAGTTTGGATGTTGCAAATATTTTGTTGTGAATATTGTTGCGATTAATCAAACTACTTGTTATTCTAAAAAGATGAATAATCGGCAAGACTTGTTATAACTCATATTGCTTATATTCTAATGGTTTGTCATATGTAAGAAATGACTATGTGTTGAATATAACCATGTAGGACATTGTGAAATGTCAAGAAAGAACACACATATAGATGACAACGAATTAAGTTGGTTTATGTAACTAACTTGAACGGTGTGATTGTCATCCAATGTGAGCTATTGTCCATTCGCTAAGTTGGACATATTTTGATTGATAATCATGTAATGATAAGAGATTAAATGTGATTATATATAATCACAAGTGAATTGGAATGACATGTTATAAGTGTAGGACTTACACATATAACTCATGGGATCCTCCTAAAACATGTATGGTTTAAGGTGGTGATTTTTCTAAAAGAAGAATGTTAGTAGATGAAGCTATGAGTAATCAGAATGATGCATCTTCTGTCATACACTTGATTCCTTGGTCTATAGCATGCTAGATTTGGAATCTGTTAATTATGATACGGAAAATAATTAACATAAGACATTCAAAAAGTTGCATACACTAGTATTAAACTTGTGAAGTGGCAAATTACTACGGATCTTGATGTCATATCCATATGATAAAAATCTTATAAACAAGATTAATACATCGAAAGAAAGAACTTTTCTACAAAATTCTTGAGATAAATTCCATGTGGGGGATTCCGGCCTAGCTAGAATTCAAAAGAACGTCAACAAACATTAAGTTCTTACCTAGTTGGAATACTCAAGAATTACCTAGAGTATGATATATTTAGAGTTGCACGAAACTCAAATTTGTACAAACATATTATGTCGATACGACAACTACTCTCAGCATGAGTTATCCCTATTGACAATATGAAGTCATAGAATAACTTTGCGGATCCGCTTTCAAAAAAGCTAAATGTGAGAGTTAGTTAGCAAGTCGTGAAGAGGAATGTGACTAAAGCCCTTGAAAAGTTTATATGAAGGAAAACCTAACCCAACTGACTGGAGATCCAAGATCTGGGTTCAATAGGACAACCTACTTATATAAACTGAGGTCACTGTGGGGGAGTAATAAACTCCACATTTATTTAAGGGAGTTAGCAAACTTCCTAGTCCATTCCTATAACAGTGAAAATATGAGGTTAAGCATATGGCTTTTAATGATTAATCGAGAATCACCTATGTGAGAGAGAAGTGGGGTCGCTTCTAAGGGAATTGTGGGGGCGCAATTCTTAACAGCTCTCGCAGAACCAGGCTAATGTTCATGACCATAACGAACATAACTATGAGAACCAAAATGTGTCAAGGAGATATTTGTGTGAATTTATATTGTCGTCTCCACAAATAGCGGACAGTTCAAAGACATCAAGTTCTACTGGCTGCTAGGAGGCTAAGTATATTTCACAAGGGAAGGTTCAAAGGGTAACACCTACCTATCCTTTGCAAATATCAACTGCAAAACCTCTATTACATCATCGAGTCGTTAAATCTGTTTCCTTTTATCAATTTCATTCATGTGGGGGATTGTTGGAAATATTGGTCAAAGGTATGAATGACAATTGATTGTGTCATTTAAAATAATAATGTGAATTAAAAAAGTAAAATTAATGTAGGTTAATTTTTTAATTCATGAGACATTAGTAAGATTAATTTTGTTAATTAATGTGACCGTTTTTTCTCGATCCCCCTCCATATAAATGAGAGCTATTCTCATTTGTCTAAATACACAGAAAATTACACAACTCGTCTCTCCTCTCCTTTTGTGTTACCATTCATATTTCTTGTGTATCCGGTTTGTAATAGAGGGAAGGCACGGTTTTGGTTCGCCTTGATAACTCGTTTGTGCTAACGGGGTTATCCGTTGTTGTTGTATCCTGGGAGATAGACGTTCATGATTCTCAAGCACCGTGGAGAGAACGAATCTGTCTTAAGGAAACTGTGAGCATCACAGGCCTCAACATTTTCCTTATTTGTGTTCTTTGAGTCTATACACGCAAAAGGTTTACGGTATTATTCTCTACACTTTTATTTTTCATGTTACGATTTATTTGTCTCTTATAGCAATACACATAATATATACTACAATCTTAAGACAGATTCTTTCATTTGCTATTAGAGGCAATCATTTTACTATTCACGAAAACAATAACTTGGAAACGTTAAGATGTACGTTTTGTTGAAGGAAAAACCATGACTTAACTGGTTTGTTTCATTAGTATATTTTTCTAATGAAATTTATGTGTAGATGATAATAATTGCATTTCACATGAGCGTTTAGGTGTGGAATGTCTTGGACTTACACTAACCAACAGGATACAATAATACACTTGGAATCTTTTTTTGTTAATGTTATGTTAATAAGAACTTAAAACCGTTTTGTTTATTTAGTCAGATTACCAGATGGTTTCTAATTGTATTAATGGACAGCTATCATTAAATCATATATGAGTATTTATTAGATGCTGAATTTTGTTTTGGGATGGCTTAGCTATTCGAGAAAAAAAAAATGGAATATTTTGAAAATCTCTTTTATTGGTTTCAAAAGAAATATGAGATTCATGTTTGTTACTACGTATTAGATTAAATATTTATGCGACCCTTGTTACGGAAGGACCAAAGGAGCATAGATGTAAGTGGTTACATTCTTTTGCCTTTTTCTTGATTTGTGTCAAAGTAGTTAGCATTCAACTGCCTTTACATGAAACTTTTGTAACTGTTCAAAAATTGTTATGAACATCAAGTGCTCAAAACTTTGAACTTATTAAGATGATTTGATTTCTAGAAAAGCTACAGTGGATTTCTTCAAATCCGTTTAGGAGATAAACTACAAACCGGTTGTTTTGTATGTTGTTATAAAAGTTTTGAATCATTACATAATAATGAAACTATAGAATGGTTTAAGCATGTTGTTTGAAATCTCGTTATGGTACTAGTTTGAGTAACTAGTATTGGTTTCATAACCAGATATTGGGACTTGTCGTGCATAGTTGCTAGAATCCCATTATGTTAACATGTAACTGCTAAAGTAAATTTTTGTTTTGAAATCTCGTTTTATATATGGAACTTATAAAATTATGAAAACAAGGTTATAGTTAACCATTCTAAACTTTTTGTTTCTTAGTCAAATTATTTTATGAGTTTTAATGTAGTGGTGATTAGCAATAAATGACATGCTATTAAGTGAGAGATAAAAAAAAAATATATATGAATTGCTTTCTGGCCTTTATCTTTGTCCGCTATAAGTTGAAGGAAAAGATTAAGATAATATTGTGTGGAGTTGAATATGTAATCCATATAGTCTAACTCAGAGACCATTTTGAAGAAAAGATTAAATTTACGTTTGAATGTATCATGGTACTATATGTATGCCATATTGATCTTGCTTGTTTGAGTCGCTTAATCAAGTAGAAACAGTTTTAAGGCCACTGTTCTCGAAAGTTAGATAATAAGTGGCTTACACAAAGGTTAGATGTACGTATTGATTTGTGTAAATGATACGGGTTACATAAATTGGTAATTGGAATAAAACTCATTCATTGGGAATGCTTTTGGTGTTTTTGGACTCCAAAAGGCTTGTTGTCGCAATTGCATCGTCACGGAAAAAATAAATGCGTTATTCGCATAGTTAATGAATGTGTTTAAAGACAATGTTGTTAATGAAGAATTATTAGTTCATGCATTGACTTGATTAATACACGTTGTGGTGTATTTAGTATCAAGTAAACGACGACGAAATTATGGGAAACCTTTGATGCCGACATTTGAATGGCTAAATGCCATGGTATAGGTGATAAATGTGGTTGACCCTATCACAATAGTTTATTGGCTTGACATTTGTGTCATTAATCACATTTGAGTGATGAATATTCATTCATATATCTTGGTTTAAGACCGGAAAAAAAAATTAAAAAAAAAAACAAAATAAAAGGACTCTTTCTGAGCAATGATAAACAAGTCGCTTGGCTTTGTACCGAGTATTGAAAAGTTTGGATGTTGCAAATATTTTGTTGTGAATATTGTTGCGATTAATCAAACTACTTGTTATTCTAAAAAGATGAATAATCGGCAAGACTTGTTATAACTCATATTGCTTATATTCTAATGGTTTGTCATATGTAAGAAATGACTATGTGTTGAATATAACCATGTAGGACATTGTGAAATGTCAAGAAAGAACACACATATAGATGACAACGAATTAAGTTGGTTTATGTAACTAACTTGAACGGTGTGATTGTCATCCAATGTGAGCTATTGTCCATTCGCTAAGTTGGACATATTTTGATTGATAATCATGTAATGATAAGAGATTAAATGTGATTATATATAATCACAAGTGAATTGGAATGACATGTTATAAGTGTAGGACTTACACATATAACTCATGGGATCCTCCTAAAACATGTATGGTTTAAGGTGGTGATTTTTCTAAAAGAAGAATGTTAGTAGATGAAGCTATGAGTAATCAGAATGATGCATCTTCTGTCATACACTTGATTCCTTGGTCTATAGCATGCTAGATTTGGAATCTGTTAATTATGATACGGAAAATAATTAACATAAGACATTCAAAAAGTTTGCATACACTAGTATTAAACTTGTGAAGTGGCAAATTACTACGGATCTTGATGTCATATCCATATGATAAAAATCTTATAAACAAGATTAATACATCGAAAGAAAGAACTTTTCTACAAAATTCTTGAGATAAATTCCATGTGGGGGATTCCGGCCTAGCTAGAATTCAAAAGAACGTCAACAAACATTAAGTTCTTACCTAGTTGGAATACTCAAGAATTACCTAGAGTATGATATATTTAGAGTTGCACGAAACTCAAATTTGTACAAACATATTATGTCGATACGACAACTACTCTCAGCATGAGTTATCCCTATTGACAATATGAAGTCATAGAATAACTTTGCGGATCCGCTTTCAAAAAAGCTAAATGTGAGAGTTAGTTAGCAAGTCGTGAAGAGGAATGTGACTAAAGCCCTTGAAAAGTTTATATGAAGGAAAACCTAACCCAACTGACTGGAGATCCCAAGATCTGGGTTCAATAGGACAACCTACTTATATAAACTGAGGTCACTGTGGGGGAGTAATAAACTCCACATTTATTTAAGGGAGTTAGCAAACTTCCTAGTCCATTCCTATAACAGTGAAAATATGAGGTTAAGCATATGGCTTTTAATGATTAATCGAGAATCACCTATGTGAGAGAGAAGTGGGGTCGCTTCTAAGGGAATTGTGGGGGCGCAATTCTTAACAGCTCTCGCAGAACCAGGCTAATGTTCATGACCATAACGAACATAACTATGAGAACCAAAATGTGTCAAGGAGATATTTGTGTGAATTTATATTGTCGTCTCCACAAATAGCGGACAGTTCAAAGACATCAAGTTCTACTGGCTGCTAGGAGGCTAAGTATATTTCACAAGGGAAGGTTCAAAGGGTAACACCTACCTATCCTTTGCAAATATCAACTGCAAAACTCTATTACATCATCGAGTCGTTAAATCTGTTTCCTTTTATCAATTTCATTCATGTGGGGGATTGTTGGAAATATTGGTCAAAGGTATGAATGACAATTGATTGTGTCATTTAAAATAATAATGTGAATTAAAAAAGTAAAATTAATGTAGGTTAATTTTTTAATTCATGAGACATTAGTAAGATTAATTTTGTTAATTAATGTGACCGTTTTTTCTCGATCCCCCTCCATATAAATGAGAGCTATTCTCATTTGTCTAAATACACAGAAAATTACACAACTCGTCTCTCCTCTCCTTTTGTGTTACCATTCATATTTCTTGTGTATCCGGTTTGTAATAGAGGGAAGGCACGGTTTTGGTTCGCCTTGATAACTCGTTTGTGCTAACGGGGTTATCCGTTGTTGTTGTATCCTGGGAGATAGACGTTCATGATTCTCAAGCACCGTGGAGAGAACGAATCTGTCTTAAGGAAACTGTGAGCATCACAGGCCTCAACATTTTCCTTATTTGTGTTCTTTGAGTCTATACACGCAAAAGGTTTACGGTATTATTCTCTACATTTTTATGTTTAATGTTATGGTTTACTTGTCTCTAATAGTAATTCAGGTAACATATACAACATTATCTTATGATCATTACGTCATACTTTCGATATCCATCTCCATCCTACTTTGAAAATTAACTCGTTCTTGTTAACATAACTCGTATATCACCTGAAAAAAATTCCTTTTGATTTATTCTTCGCTCTGTCAATTCATATATAGATAGGCCATAATTTGCATCAAGAATTGTTGGACCGCACGACCTGTGTGTATTGTTTAGAGAAATCATGAGTCTTACTTATATGCTACCGCCAAGCACCCTATAAGTTACAGATTACTACAACTATCATGAGCAAGACAACGGTATCACAAGAAGGAGGTCGTCAAGAAGGCGAGGAAGATAACGGAGAATGAAAGAGAACGAGCAGAGGAAGCACGTTCCTTGAAGAAAAGAGAACGAGAAGAGAAAGCACGTTCCTTGTCAGAATGTCTGTGAACTTTTTCTTCTCCACAATTCCACCAGATCGAGTCGAACAAGGGCAATCCACTTGAAGTTTCCGAGGAGGTTGGAGAAATAGTGGATGTCTATGTGGCGAGAAAGATTAGCAAAAGTGGTTAGTTGTCATATATACATCTCCTATTTGTCTTAAATATAATAGATTAATCATGACTATTCATTTTTTAATCAAAACAAAAATATATATATATATTTACCATTTTTAAGAAAATTAATTGTCATGCAAAATATTAATTGTTATGCGAAAAAAATCATACTATTGCGACAAGAATTAAATTATCTTTCTAAATATATGCACTTATATATATTTTCGACTATTTTTTTTTTCAAAATTACCGCCTAAAAAAATCACATGACATGTGATTTTTAAAATGAATCACATGTGATTTTTACAAATCAAATGTGATTTTTATAAATCACATGTGATTTTTCTTGTCGGAAATTTTGAAAAAGAAGGTTCATCAAAAGTATATAAAAGTGCATATCTATAGAAAGACAATTTAATTTTCATCATGAGATGCATTTTTCGTAGCTCGAAAATTTACCATTTGCAAGATATATTTGTTTAAAAAAAATTAAATAGTTTTTTTTATTAATTTTGATAAAAATGGATAGCTAAGATTGTTTCATTGGATCTATGACAAATATGAGATCTATATTGATATCAACTCCTTGTACTGAGTTTTTCGTTTCTCAATTTAATGTTTCGAAATTATTTTTATGCAATGCAAGGTTTTTTTTAACTTTTCGAAAATAATTATCGGTAATAATTTTAGATGAAATGACTTTTAAATGCTCAATTATAAAGATGCATTACGTTATGATCGATAACATCTTTTGTAAAGTCAAAAAAAACCTTTCATTGCACAAAAAATAACTTCTTGAAAAAAATAAAGTTAAGTACTTAAATTCCAATTGACCTAAAGTGCGATAACTTTTTGTGCAATTTTTTCTACAAAAACATAGCTAAGTTTGAAAGATCGGTTCTAAGCCTAAGAAAGCATGCAAGAATGTCAATTGGGTGTTCGACATTCATTCGAAATCGAATATCATACTGTCTCTTTGAACCATAATGGAAGGTTACAAACATCTTTTGTGGGTGATTTTTTTAGAATTGGCATAATTGTTTTAGTTAACCTAATGGTTGACCTTGTATCAATAAAAATTGGCATAATCGTTTTGATTAACCTATTGGTTAACCTCGTGCCAATAGAAATTGACATAATCGTTCTATTTAGGGGTGAGCAAATGGACCGAGAATCGAACCGGAACCGACCCAACCCGAACCGCATTTTAGAACCGCGGTCCGGTTCTCGGTTCTTAGATATTTCAAATTTTGGTTATCGGTCCGAAACCGCGGGTATCGGTTCCGGAACCGAAGAACCGCCCGAGTTACATACTTATTTTTAACTGATTATTATATAAAAACTAGATAGAATACGAAATGGTTGTTTTACTTGGATGGTAAATTCCACACATTCAATCCTATGCTCATAAATTGTTGTTTTACTTGGATAGTAAGTAAAATGGTTCATATCGTGCATATGTATCATTTATTATTTGACATTAGAAAATAGCTTGATTATAGAATCATATAACCAAAACAGAACTGAAGTAAGTTTTTAAACTCTTATAACATTTCAGCCAAATTGCCAACGGCTAAAGCAAACTTTCTCTAGATAAAGTTTCGAAAATTTTTACTAATATACTTTAGTCGTTCAATATTATTTGGCGATATACTTTAATTGTTCAATATTATTTACGCATTACACTTAAATGGGCGCAAACATAAAAAATGTTGAATTTGTGGGTATTTTTAAAAAAAATCCGTTTCCAATCGGGTAGAACCGAAATACCCGAACCGGATCCGAGAACCGAACCGGAATCGAAACACACTCTTCGGTCCGGTTTTCGGTTCCTAGAATATATATTTTGCGGTTCTCGGTTCTCTCGGTTTCGGGTCGGTTCTTTTTGGTTCCGGAACCGCGCTCACCCCTAGTTCTATTGGTGGCCTTAATAGGTAATATGTCGTTATACCTAACGGGAGACGTCGTGTTACCTAGTGCAAATAATAATCGGATAACATATAGTTTCAAATGTTTGTGTTTATGTAAAAATAGCATGTATAATAAATCATTGAGTTAATGGCATTTTTGGTCCTTGTGGTGTGGCCAAATTGCAGGTTTAGTCCCTAAAACTTTGAAAGTGCAATGATAATCCTCATTTTGAAGTTTGGATTGCAATTTTGATCCCTGGATAAAGTGAAATGACTAAAATACCCTTTGTCTTATTTAGAGAAGACAAGGGTAATTTGGTCATTTCACACTAATTAGGGACCAAAAATGCAATACAAACTTCAAAATGGGGGCTATCATTGCACTTTCAAAGTTTTAGGGACCAAACCTGCAATTTGGCCATACCACAGGGATCAAAAATGCAATTAAATCTAAATCATTCAGATAAGCATATAGTTCAAATCATTTGTGTTCGTGTAAAAATAGCATGTATCCCTCCCACAGGTTTCTAAAACAATTAAACAATAGAAAGTGGGGCTATGAACTTACCGTGAGTGGATGATATAAAGTATATAATGGAATCCATGGATAAGCCGTGAAAACCTCTATGTGCAACCTAGAATATGATATTGTGTCTTAAGTTTCGTGATAACGATGTGGAAATATAACGATTCTATATAAGCTATTATATTGATCATGATGTTGTACATGGTTGGTTAGGTATATCGTTATTAGAAACGGATTATTTTATGAAACTTGTTTAGTTAAATATCGTACTTCTCTTCAGGCCATCATAACCGTGAATGGATGATATCCAACAACTCGTCAATACGTTCACCCCAAAGAGACCCCTCACATGAAGCTCCCTAGTAATGTAATACATAATATGTAAAACATATATTTTGCATACTTAATTATATAACATAAGTGTACAAAAGGTCATATAGTTTATGAATTTAATTGGTTTATGTCTCATAAATAGATCAAGGTTGATCATTTACAAAAAAAATCACAAGACTTTATAAGTTTATAAATTATGAATTTACTCAAAACCGATTTTCATATTCTAGTTAATTATTAAAAACATTATTTCAATAGGTTAAAATAAACTTAGGAAATTTTATTAATACGTTGTATGTTACATTTACACAAGCTATGTCAAGTTTTTAAGTTACTAATGCTTTAGAAAAGACATGGTTTAAAACTACTAAACATGTAACAATATATCTTTTGTGTCAAAATCAGTTTTTTATAAATCACTAAGGCAAACTGCCCTTGTTTTGCGTTTAGTCTAAAATTCCGCCCTATGAAAAACATCATTGCAGACAACTTTTGTGTTTTATACTTTTTCTAAATTCGATGAGAAAGGGTCAAAATCATGGTTTTAGTTCTGATAAGAAACATTTTCTCTAAAATTCAAGTTTTCATCTTTAGAAATCTTAATCTAACCATAACTTTTTATCTACAAACTCTTTTTACATGATTCAAAATACTATGTTTTTATTTTATTTTCTTCTTCAACTACAAATATAATCCATCGTATTTTGTTCAAAATTTGGTGATAATAACTAACATAATTTACTTGATATACTAGTTTAATAACATAAACTTTCACATGAAATCATAAACAAGTTTCTATACATGTTTACTTGTTTTGAGGTTTGTATACAACATAATCAATATAACTAACATACATAGTATAAAATAACAAGCATAAAATCATAGGAATGAGGATGATGATTCATGATTTTATCTTACAACTTTTAGCCTTAATTAAAAGGGAATTAAGAATTAAGGACTAAGAACTAGAACAAATTCCACCATTGGAATCCTGCAATACCTCTTGTGCACTTATGATTTGGTTTTAGGACTTATGAAGGAGCTTGATCTCTTGTGTAGCTTGCAATCTAGCCAATGGATGAAGAAACTTATAACTAGGATCATATAAAGCTTGACAAGAGCTTTAACAATGATATAGAACTTGTAACATGAAAATCAAATAATGTATTGCTAGTAATTAAAGATGTGGCATTTTTAATGGGAGAAAAGAAAGATGTTATGAGTTTTTCTTGGTCTTTGGATGAGAAGTGAAGTCCTATAGTGTAATGACGAGGTTAAACTTAGAATATTTTGTAGGACTTAGCTAGTAAGTTATAACACTTGTAAAGATCCAATGTAAGATTTAATCTAACCAAGCCAAGTGCCTTGGTTAGTCACCAAAAATGCCACATAGGGCAAAGAATGAAGAGGTTAGTGGTTTAGTTATTTATCTTGTGTTTTACAGAATGTTGTTTGGACCTGATAATTACTAACGTTGAGTTAACAACTATGTACAACCCCAAAATATCACAGCGGAAGATAATGTTACTGGGGTATTACTTCATAGCACACAGTACAAGTTACAGAAAACGACTATAAATGAGACCTTTTGAAATAAATTATCATTTGATTTATATAAAACATTAGAGTTTTACAAAGAGGTCCCACAGGTTTATAAGTAATAGACATAAGAGTTTAAAAGTTTATCGAAAGATAATAATGCATTGTCTTCAAAAATTATCCGTGCATCTTGACATGCCAACTAATAGAGACATGAGATAAAACATGCTAAAAAGTCAACACAAAAGTTGAGTGAATCTATAGAGTTTAATTAAATAAACAATTGATCACAATATATCAGTTTAAGAAATGATGGGTTACGTTGTTATACACACATGATTAGAAAGTCCTCATTATTGCCCTAAACTTATGACACCGAACTTTAACATCATTTCCAGATATTCTAAAAGAATATAAATATGCCCTTCGACAATAGGTAATAGCAAATTTTCCTAGCATTTTACAAATACAGTGCACATGATAGCCTAATGGGCGAGTTCCGCATGAGGGCGGTCAGGCCCAATAGATCTATTCACGGTATTTATGTTTACATGCATGTAAGTAACAGTTCATGATAAAAGGGACTCTCGGGATATGGGAACACTTAGGCAATAATAGTATTAGCAAGCAATGACATTTCCAATTCAGAATACAGTTTTAGTAAGTAGCATGTATCTCCCCTACGGGGTTTGTAAATAGTTAAACTAGTAAAAGGTGAGGCTATGAACTCACCTCGAAGCAGTAGATCAAATAGCAGAAATAACAAACTAAGAGACACTACACAACGGTAGCCAGGCGACTCGACCTAGGAGATAAGGTTTATCTTAACAATTATGACAAGCTAAAATAATGTAGTGAAATTTAGTTTTCTGAATAATGGTTACATCAACGCGATACGTTGATAAAAAATATTTAGTTTTCAAGTTGTAATAGTTTGGTGGTTGGTTAAATAAAATAAATCAAAAGATAAAAGCAAAGTATTTAATATATACTGTATATATTACATATGGAAAATAAGTAAATATATAATACGCGGCGGGTATTATATATTGAAATGAACAAGTAAATAAAAGAAATCAAAGAATAAGTTCAAGTATGTAATATATATATATATATATATATATATATATATATATATATATATATATATATATATATATATATATATATATATATATATATATATATATTTACTAGTGTCAAAACCCGTCCGATGGACGGGTATGACTTGTGGTTTTTATTTTTAGGATTTAGTAGAACAAATATATACTAAAAAGTAATTAAAAGTTAAATGAAACGGTTAAGATCTATAATTGATGTTATCATAATTCATAAAACGACTAAAAGCAGGTAAGTACTTTGATTTGTGGTTTTTATTTTTAGGATTTAGTAGAACAAATATACAGTAAAAAGTTAAATAAAACGGTTAAGAACTATAATTGATGTTACCATAATCCATGAACGGCTAAAAGGAGGTAACTACTTTCTAACATTTTGTTCTAAATAATATTAATCATTAACATCTTTTACATTTGATAATATTATTAACATTTATTATTATTATTTTGTTTTTGTTAATTATGTTTATTTAGTTATTGTATATAGGTGCTTCCAGCTGTTTTTTACCAAATTTAGATGATTTTGACGAATTTGAATTATCTATGAATGGATTTATGGTTTTGTTTGATGTTTGTTGTGATGAGAATATGTATGTATTGTCAGGTTACAAGTGGAGTTTTGTTGTTGATACCCTTTGTTTGTTAAGTGGTGATGTTTGTGTGTTTACCAGGAATAGGGGAAAGACGTTGTGGTTATATGCTTTTGATAATGATGATAGAATCCTTATAGAGGTGGTTTTGTTTACATTAGATCGAAAGGGATACAAATTCCAAAACTTAGAAACAACAACCCACACAGCATCTTGACTTTAGCCTTCAATTCAGCAACTTCTGTCAAGTGACTGGCATTTTTTTTTCCAATATGACCTTTTCAGTTCGTTGTGTTTCATTGAATGATGTAGCTTTGTTGTTCGGTTGCGATTAAAATGAATTTAAAGCTGAATCATATCACAGGTGGGGTGGCTCATGGTCAATCCAGTTGAAATCATGCCAACTCCTCCTCCCATTATGCAAATTACTTTAAGTTTTACCAAGACTTAAAATGATAGTTACACATTCATGCAATACAACAAACTTTTACCCTCTCATTACCATATCTATTAAATGCATTGAGAACGAAAAATAAATGTTTATCGAATATGAGAAAACATAAGTTAAAAAGTTGTCAGCAAGCACAAACTGCCAGGTTTCACGGATCATGTACATGTTCTAAAGTGTTGCTGCGATCTCATTCTTTTCTCCACTAAAATAAATTGATTTAACCTTTGTGTACGTTCTCTAAAGTCAGCTGAAATGGAGGCTCATGTTAGTAATATATCAAGACAAAAAGGTATTAGTAAGACTCAAATAGTGATTAGATAACGGAAAGCTAAAGGAAATAGAATTTCATAGATAACCTCATAAAAAATAATGGTCTTCGTTCTACAGTTAAAGCCAGTGGTATCTCTTTTCAGATCCTACACCATGATAAAGCTAGAAACGATAAGTCAAAGAACAAAATTGCTACTGCCCTTGTTGAAAGGTCTAAGAAGCACATAATTGCTTTAGTTGCGAAACCAATTTCAAGTTTAGCCTTGTGATTCTTTCATATCTTCAATCCTACTCTATTTCCATATAAGACACCTACTTTATCTGTTACAATTCGTGTGCTTTTCACTAATTCTAGAAATGGGTAAGTTCCAAGATCTCAAATCATTTTTGTTTGTTACTTGTTTTTGAATGTGCTAATATATATGCTTGGGGAGGTTGCTGCTGTGAGAGTCCTGCTTTTACATCTCAATAATTTTCAAATTTATGATTGGTCCAAACTTTCAACAAAACGTTATGCATTGATGGGTTTGATGCTTCTTTCAGATAGTCCAAGGCAGTGGCATTTTCATGAGTTGGAGCTTGTGAAGTGGTGGCAATTCATGTTTGCAGCCTGTCTATATTTTTACATAGTTTAAGTTGATATTCTTTTCATTTTGTTTCTAGCAGAGGTGAGGAATTCAACCCATTTACTAACTAACGGGTTCATTACAGCTGCATGATAGTCAGGTTTAAGATCAGACTCAAGACACCAATAAAACAATTGGCTTACAAATTTATCATACACTTTACGGTCTTTTTGTTACTGGAAAGTAATAAGAACAAAAATTACTGGAAACATATATAAGATTGAACAGTAAAACAAATACGTACTTACATGTATATTGGGCAATTTGATTGTCAAGAATAGCATAATCATACCGTTCATTGATGGTGGCACCTTCCTAGGTATATATAACGTGATGGTAGTTCTGCATAATTGATAAAGAAAAAAGAAACAAATGAATACGAAAGTAAGAGGAAATCAGTTGTAGAGAACATGATATTGTAATTTGCATGAACATGAGGGACGCTCAGGCATTCCATCTATTAGCACCTTTCCGGTTTCATAACAGTTTCTTATTAGTCAAGATAGAAACATGTATGCTTCTTGTAATACATCAGGAGCTATAATTCATGACAAAATACTTGAGATTGTGAAGTTTGACTGAGTAGTGTATTAGGACACCTTGTCCATAAATGTCAAATGTGTACAAAATGTACGATAAGAACAAAATGAGTTTAAATGTTTCAAATTCAAAGAAAGATTACAGGAGCCATTTCAGCCCATCACCTTCTGATTTAGACAATTGGGTTCATTTATAATCCCATGTCCAAACAGCCCCAATGAAAATTTATGACAGATTAAGTCTAAATACCCATTTTCATTTAAATTATGTCTTGAATTGTTTTTAAAAAAATAAAAAACATATCTATGTTGAATTTTGGTTTTATGCACCTTACAGATCTATGAACTAATCAAAATAGAAGAGTTCCAAGGCTTTTGAATCAATCTACTGCATGCGCTGAGGCGAACACCTGTTTAAAAACCAATAAGCCACTAAATATTGTAACTACTTCAAAAGGTTAAATATTATCTTGAATTCCTTGATTCATATATGTACATCATCCTTTAGTGAAAGTTCTACATACACGCATTGTGAAGTAAATTGGTTGTTACATCATTGACAGCAGAAGAAACTACATCTTCAACTGTATTTGTTACATCGTTGATAGTAGATGGCATACATAGAGTATGGCTTCCATTGATATTAAGAGGATCATGTCTTTGTTGACACTGGCGTCAGTAGAATTTTTTTGTACCATGAGTATTAGCAGTAGGCGCGCTGTTAGCATGATAAGGAACATTTTTTTTAATGTATGGTTGCTCCTACATAATAGCAACACTCTTGTACATGTAATCCATTGACAACTCACTGGCATAAACTTTAGTTGGCAATGACACTTACACTTACGCTTGTATCATGACTCTCAGCTACAACACATAGGAAATAATAAGGATAAAAAACAGGAATTGAAAAAAAAGCTTGCAGTGTAAATAAAACTGAATCATCAAACAAACCACGCCCTCACATGTATATCCCCGAGTTTGAGTGTCAAAAATAACTGAATCCCGTCACTCACCGAATGCTTTTGAACTTTGCGGAATATTAATTACAGAAGCACATTAGTCACTTCCGAGTTTACCAATGACAGACTGAAACACATCGCCTTTATTCTAACATGCATCAGTGGGCAAGTGAGGGTCCCGGCCCCCCAATACTTAAAAATGTTTCGGGCGGACCTCTTTTGACATGAAATTTTAAGTATTGTTACGTTAAGTTATGGTCATGTCCCTTCCGGAATATATTATTTAGAAGAGAGCTGACCTTCATGTGGACTGAGAATTGAGATATACGAAACTAATTCATTGCTTTTGATTGTAACTTTTATAGTAGGTGGGCGGATACAACTTTGTTGCCTATCTTATAAAGCAATGTTTCCAGAAGTTTCTATGGGGCTCTTGAAGCATCTGATTACATCTGGAGTCATGGTAATAATTTGGATAATTGAAATATATTGACAAATTGTGTATTTGAGAATACTAATATATGTCATGTCTCCATATTTTTTAAAATTCATCAAAAAGGCTAAATGGTAAACGCTCATCGCTCCTAAATGATTCAAAATGCTCCGCGCCAAACATACTCAAAGATGAACAATGTTAAGTTTGACATTTGAAAAGTCAAAGTTGGAAATTAGTAAGTAGTATTGGTTCTTTAGAATTTGATTCAGTTGATTAATTTGGTATTTTTGTTCTAGAAAAATGTGGGTTTTTTTTATTTGGATTTGGTTATGAAAGATGATGATTGTTGAGTTAACTTTTTGAAGTCAAAGTTTAGAATTAGTTTGTAGTGTTAGTTTAAGGAGTATCAGTATATAATGATATAAAGTAGGATGAGTTAGTGCAATTAGTTAAGGATGATTGATTATGTATTATGGATTTTCAGGGCCGTCTCATGAATCGGCAAATTTTTTGAGGGCCCTGTACGAAACTATATAATAAGGCCTTTCGTTAAGCAATATTATATGTAAAGTATCACCGTTTATAAGACATAATGCAATTTGTTATCTGAACGTTCTAACATATTACTCATTTAAGATATTTTCCCATCTAAATACTTTTTTCTTCGTGAAAAATATGTCTACACATGCATATAATTATTAACAGGACAAATTTTGGGGCCTTGAGCGGTCGCTCACCTTGCATACCCTCAAAGACGGCCATGTAGATTTTATAAGAAGAGATAATTATTACCTCAAGCCTTATTAATGATAAGTGTTTCTAAAAAGGGTGTTTAACTATAAATACCTATTTGTCAAAATATATTAAAATAAAATCAAAAGAGATTCCGTTAATTACCGTTTTGCCCTCATTTACGTGGAACCCTTCGGCAAGAAGCACTTTTAGTTCATACAAGGATTTATAATTCAAAGGAGGTACTGCAGCGTTAACTATATCTTCATAGTCCTTTGGGTGTTTGATATCGTGAAGCTCTTGCAATGCAAGTGATTCTTGAAGTTTTTCAACGACAAGAGACATCGATGGCCATTCTTCTTGGAATCTCTTCAAACATTTATATGCAATGTCTGCAAATTTCTCCGAAGAATCCGGATCCATTTGTTCCGTCAGACCTTGAAACACAATCCCGCTTAATTGCTTCTGTTCGTAGCTTTGTTTCCACATAGGCACTAAAATCTTTAACTGACCAATGCTAAATTCAAAGCATAGTTTCCCTGACACAAATTTGAATAAGACGACTCCAAAAGAGTACACGTTAGACTCATTTGTGAGGGTGCATGTCTCCATAAATAGAGGATCACAGTATCCAAAGGTACCCAAGGCACTGGTGACAAGCACTGAATTCTGCTGATTAGCTGGGCTTATTTTTGACAGCCCAAAGTCTGAAACTTTAGCCTTGAAATTCTCATCCAGTAGGATGTTGGCACTTTTAATATCACAATGGATGAGTCTTTGGTAAGTCTCTCTGGGATCATGGAGGTAGCTTAGTCCCTTGGCAGCATCAAGGCATATCTTCAATCGTTGTGTCCATGTGAGATTGACATATTTTAAATAACCATCAAGACTTCCACGAGATGGATACTCATACAAAAGTATCATCTCATCCCGTCTGCGGCTAACCCTAGGAGGGAAATGATGTTTTCATGTCTGTAACTCGAAAGCATTCTGACTTCTTTATAAAACTCAACATCTCCTTGTCCATGTCTATGATCGAGACGCTTTAAAGCAACCATGCTTTTCCCCTCGGAGTGAGAGTGAGACTATTCCCCCTTATAGACCTTAACAAAACCACCATGTCCAATAACATTTTCTTCATTAAAGTTATTGGTGGCTGATTTGATCTCTTCGAGCGTCACAACTGTAAAGCAAGTCAATCAAAAAACACGTTAATAACACATAAAACCTTCATCTATATACAAATTGTTTAAAAAAATTATGCACGGCCTGTTGCTATATTCTCTACTCAAATAATAAAAAAGATCAAGTAACTTGTCTACTTTAAACTAATTGATATTATAATGAGATGCTAGCTAGTCAGTTAAACACAACAAAACCAAATGCCATATGTACATGACCATTTCATATTTTAGATGCTAGACCACTTAGCTAATCTAGATCTTTACATATTCAAAAGTGCAACTTGACATGGCTAAGATTGAACTTAAACACATATACAGCAATCTTGTCATTTGTCATTCCTAAATCTCCATAGAACATAAACAGTTTCCTGAAAGGTTTCTGTTAGTGCAAATATTACGATATTTAATCTATACAGTCTCGTTTGTTTTGATTGATGACAAACATGTAACTTGTAATACATAACGTAAAATGTACAAGTTACTTTAATCACACTTTGTCTCAACATACATTCAACACCTCTCAATGTCTCAAGTCCTCATATGTTACAATACAGGTTCGTACATGTTTGTTATGTGCCATTATGATCAAACCCATTAACAAATCATTTAGAATGTTTAAAATACGTTTAGAGTCACTAAGTATTTTAATAGGTTAACCATTCTATTTCGAACCTCATTTTACGTTTTGCATTCACAAGTATTTCAAAAGGTAACTAGACATTTTGTTAACTAGTTACATAATACATTTTACAAGTTTACTTTGATAAACTTTTTAATCTAAAAAGGAAATACATATTACATCATCATCTTTGAAATCCTTGGAAGATCTCTTGAATATTTTGTTTAGATTGACACTAAATATATCAAATGTGATCTTAGTAAGATTAGGTAATATCTTGGAAAGATTTTAAGAAAAGATTTTTTAGATTTTCTGTCAGGCACCCACGGAACCAAAATGTATAAAGGACGGAACCCTTTATTTGATTCCTTGGTCCGTGGATGCTCCTGACCACTTTTGCCTACAAATAGAAGCCCATTGTTTTCCCATTTCTTCACCACTTCAAAACACATCTTCTCCACCTTTTTGCATACATTTAGATCAATCATTAACAATGTAGTTACATACATTAAACACCCTAATGATCATGATCATAATGCTTCTAACATTCATCTTTGTTGTAAGCATACTCTACATTTTGATCAACCAAGGAAAGCTTGGAGATCTAGTCATCCCGACTTACCACAAGCTGAAGATCTATCACAACAAGTTTAGGGAACTTGTGATCTTCATCATGAAGGCTTCCTACCAAATGGAAGTTCATTTAGAAGTAGTTATTCATATCCATTAGACATTTGTATCATGGATCATTAGTGTAAACATCATTGCATCATAACAACACTTTCACCAAACTAGATTAGATGGTTTATGTGTTTGTGCCATAAAACACAAGGTTTGTTATGTTGGGCCATAAAACATAATGGGAGTGGTTGTACCCTTGTAAAAGAACTCGACATCTAGCTTAGTGTCGGAAATATTGTATAGGTGACGTTAGGTTGGTTCTACCTCGAACTAGAACCCGGTATTTAGCTTTGTAACGGAAAAAGTGTAAGCGATGATTGTAAGGTTTTCTCCGCCGAGAAGGGAGCTTATTGATTTAATGAAGTAACTCTCGAGTTGGGTACTTGGGGAGTGGAGTAGGCCGGAGAGGAGATCCATAACCAAACCACTATAAATCCTCGTGTTCGGTTTGCACTTTCCTTTCTTTATCTCTTTCCTTTTATACTTGCACTATACTATTGTTTGTGATGTGGTTTATGTTCATGAGTGTGTGACAACTTGGTTTACTATGCTTTATATTAGTCACAAACAATAATTGGTACTTTCATATTATAACAAGCTTCATAAGTGATTTGATACTAAAGATCTAAAGTTTTTAAATGGTAACGTATTCACCCCCCCCCCCTCTACGTTTCCACAATTGGTACCAGAGCCTCGTAGCTCTTATTTTCAAAACAAATAGTTTTTAATATAGAGTACGATCCATGTATCAAATTACCATTGAAGCGAAAAATAATATGAAAAATGCTTTGCTAATTATACTTAGAATTTTTATTGTTAAATGTAACTTTGTATACAAGCTTGAAGGTTTTCTTGAAAAATAAAATAAAAGTTTGTTGAAAGAACTAGTAAGCATTGTATTGTGTGCTTATAGAAAATTTACGAAGAAATATGATTTTAAAGGAGTGTTTGGGATAACTATAAATTTAGTTGAAAAATCCCTCCGTAAACATTTAAGATAAGTTACATAAGTAGATATGTTGTTTAAAATGTGTATTATATGTTTACTATCAAATCTAGTAAGTCACACACGTTTTCTCTATGTCCAATACTAGTTTTGGTGAATCTGTCTCAGAGGGCCACGGCACCAAATTTTATAAAGGGCGGATCCCTAAAATTGGTTCCTTGAAATCCGTCTGCACAGTATTCATGTTTTTGGCCAACTTCAAAAAATCATAACTAATTAACCGTAAGTCCGTACAAGTTGAGCCACCTATCATTTTAAAGGGAATTGAGTCTACTTTCATTTAAAAATACTCTCATGGCCTGAGTCTAATTTTAAACAAGTGAAATAGACCAAACACTACAGTATGTCTAAGATATTAAGTTTTGCTTTAACATAGAAACTCAAATTTTTGAATCAAACAATTTAAGTTGGTATTCTTAGAACTTTGATACAACTTCTTTTGAAACTAATTAATTTGGTAATATGTTTAAATGAAACTAATCAAGCTTGGTTTACATCGTCATATTTAAACGCTAAATGACGAAAAGTGTTTTTCTTGTTATACTATGCTAAATGACCACTTGTTTATGTTGTTTGCATATATGTTGCTCGCTTATTTTCAAATTGTTGTTTTCACTTGTTTGTGTGCATAATATAAGTGTCAATCTTGCCATGTTATTTATTCGCTTGCTTGACGATTTCTTGTTTATGCACAATATGACATTTGTTAGCTTTTGTGCACTAAGTTGAAAAATTGTTTTACCATCACTTATAGACTTAGATCACTTCTTTTGCATAGGTTATACTAACTTCTCGCATAACTTTTGAAATGTCATAACTCACTTAGCAATGAGTACTAAGTAAATTAGTCAAGTACTTTGAAAAATGGAAGTTTTAAGAGAGTGTTTGGTACAAGGACAAAAACAATGTTGTATGATGTAATTTATTTGTTTTTTTCTTTGTAGGATGATAATATAACTTAAAACAATGTTGTATGCTAACCGGTTTATGCAGGGGAATAGCACAAGCGTGTTATCAAATTTTACCCATTTTCACTTTTATGAGAAAATCGTTAGCCCTTGGTCAAAGTCTATGCTCCACTATGTTTGTATATGTGTTATCAACTTTTCCTAACTAGAGATAATTAATGTCACATGTTTTAAGCAAAATTTCAGGTTTCCGAAAAGTTCTCGACACCTAAAAAATTGTTCTGTGGTGATTTCTGGTGTCCACCGATCAGACGGCACCAAAGATTTGGTACCGTCTGTTATAGAAATTGGTACCGCCATACTTGACAGGCGGACCAGGCGGTAGCAATTTAAGGGTTCCGCCTGTGTAAAGAAATGGTGCCGTGGATTCTATAGGTAAGTTGTTTAATTTTACTAAATCCCGCAATCTAATTTGCCAAATTTCGTTTCTAGGATAGTTGTTAATGCATATCTTTCATATCTCATTCAACACATCCTTAATGGATTAACTTAGGATGTTTGACATGATCTTAGACACTTCCATCTCATTTGAAACTACCATCTTTGTATGGATTAACCTCAAATCAGCCACTTAAGAAAACCACTCGGATTAGCATTCGATCTTGTTGCTTCATTAACTTGAACTCCTCATCCTCAGACTCGTTACCTCTCAACATCTCATCACTCATTCAAGATGTGAACTTTCTAAACTTAAGTATTCCAACTCCACCATCAAAATCACCCACCATTATGACTACTTCACAACCATCCAAAACACCTTCACTACCAAAGTCTCCAAAACTTGTACTTTGTGCAAACACCACCAACATCTCCTCACCCGTTTGCGGATGACTTAGATGACTTACCGAGACTAACAAATCTGGACTCATTATTTGCAAAGATATCATACACAAGTCTATCATATGACTATAGATATTGTTTTGTATCTACATGAATTGCCTCACTTGGTTAACATGAAAATAATGTGTCATCCTTCAAGACGATAAGTATTTACATAGAGTCATAACTCACACGTCTGTTAAAGACATACTATCAAGTCTTGTTATCCTTGAGCTCAATCTAAGCTTTATAATCTCAACAAATTAGGATTGACAACTTAAGTATTTCATCCGAAACATTCAAGTATATGCGACTTACGATTGTAGTCATTAAAAGTCATATCCGAAAAATCAACAACCAAGTATTTTAACAACACATGTTGAAACAACCCACTGTGCCAATTATCCCTCTTTGACACCTACTATCCCTCTTCCAACTTTTGGCACCATTAAGCGTATTGCTCATGAACTTCCAAGAGCATCCTTTAAATCAAACGTGCCCTTTCAAGGTGAACCTATACCTCAGCCCCTAAGCTTCATAGACATAACCAAAACTTCAAGCACTTCACCCACTAGTTGTAGCAACCATAAGAATTAGTATCCGTACTTTTTGTGTTCAACATATATGGACAAATAATCAACCTAAGTACTCCCATAGCACAAAAAACCCCTACATCACCACATCCTCATTTAGACACACTAGAAGACCTACCACCTAGATCAACCAATCCACCATCCTTACCATCATTTGAATTCATTGAGTGTATTGCTCAAAAATCCCTTGTGTCCAACACTTGTACTGAATCAAATGCACGTTTGAACAAACTCAACCATCCTTTCCCACATATAAGGACTTAGATAATTCATTATGGCTAGAACCTCAACTATCAAATATGCATGGTGCTCTTGGTAATTGTTGTCAATTTCCACTAGGTATAAGTAGTACTACCTTCACAAATTATCAAAGTATTAGTAATAATTTGTCGTTAAACTTCTGCATAAATTTCTTTAAACCTCAAATCAACATTTTAACAACATATGTTAAAATGAAATCTCAAAGCCAACATCATACACCCCAAGCAACAATGACTCTTGAGGAGTATACATAAGAAACACGAGTGAATTCCTCTTGTCATCATCTAGTGAATATAATCTTGAGACCAAGTTTATTTAGATGGGACTATCCAATTCAAACACTTTGGCTTCATATCTTCATTTAGGAAAACATGATGTTTTCAAAAACATTATGCCTAAGAAATCATGCGTTAAGTATTCATCTTGTTAAAAGGATATTGAATATCCTATGCATTATTCTCTCCTTGTGACATAAATGGTTGTGTTACAAGAGATTTTATTACACCTCATTGGCTAAATGATCTTGAAACGAACAAGTTCTATGAACTAGCGTATCCAATTCATCTTGTCACACTTATTTTCATAAGCATGATAACTTTATCCCATGCGATAATCTCATTTGTTGAAAGATACTATTTGTATCCATTTCCTTTCAAGCGTACATCATAACTTAACCTTGCTCAAACCTTGTGCACATCCAAGGTTAAAACTACACATCTCTAGAACATACACATGATCTATTGAAGTTAGTAACCTTAGTTAGATTCTTGTCAAATAAAGTTCCAAAGATCTTTCTTGAGAACATTCTTAAACTAACATATTCCATTCCCTAGTCTTAGATAATCAAATCACATTTAAAGTATACATTTCAACTCAACGCAAAAGATGTCATCCATTAGATCATACAATTAGCTATGTAATTTGAACAACCTTAGATTCTAAACACAAGATTAAAACATATTGTTTATCAACACACCATTGATAAAATTCATGTGTATAACATGACATCTTCATCACCTTAGTTATATTGCATATTAGTTGTGTCACATTAAGCCAAGTATTGGTAAACTATCATCTTTTATGCACTTTAATAGGCAAAAGTAGGAGTTCCCATCTTTCTAACATGAGAATGACTACTGGAGAACCTATTGCACTAGAAACTCAATTTGACCTAACGGTTAAATTGCTTCCTGGAGAGAAGTTGGGTATGTGGAATCACCCGTAAAAATGGTCGTGTTTAGCCTTAATTGAGCACCTCTAGTAATAGTCTCATATTCATTCTCCAACTTGAAAAATCTGTTTTCCTATACTTGCCTAAAGTAAGTGTTAAAACATTGATAGTTTGCCTCGCCTTAGGAATACTAATCAAACAGCCATTCCCAACACCATCATAGGATCTTATCCTTTTCTCGCTTATCATGCATGTCCTTGTCAGTGTAAACGATATATTAATCAAAACAGCCATTCCCAATACGTTGGTCTATCCAACTCTCATATGATGTCATTCTCATCCTCATATAGGTACTCATTATTATTATTATTATTATTTTCCATATTGTCTTCACTTCTTTTCAATGTGTTAATCATCCATGTCCATCAAAACCATGCTAATACTACCTTTCCCATTGTCACCTAGAACATGTCATTTTATAATTCATGTCAATCAATGAATGAATTTATCTTCATGTTATCACTTTTATACTTTTTGGTATCTTTATTATAATATTCTTAGATAGAACGCATTATTGATTACTCTTGGGTTGAAGCATATGAGAACTTGCTCAAAACAATAGGTTGTTAGCATCAATAAATCATTCAAATCATAACCCTTATGCATCATTGAAATGCAATGTCCATTCACATTTTTTTCCTCTTAGCTTTGGTCACTTGACATGACGAAAGGATTGCATGAGTCCATATTTTTATATTTGCTATACATACGAGTTTCTAACTCCTTAATAGCTTCCTACCTAATCACCACCACTTTCCATCACCACTTTCACTAATCATCATCACTTTCACTAATCATCACCACCATGGATTAGCGAAAACTTACTTTTGTAAATCTCGAGTCATCTACCATCACCACATGAATCCTACTAGTAAACTGACACCAACACTAGCACCACTAGTGGCACACCCGGTGGAAGACTTCATATCTTCTTTCTAGGAACTATTGTGTAGGCTTTTATCATATTCTCACTTTTCTTATGATTGTAATTAGGAGACTACACTTCATGAGATCTTTGATTATATCATTTATCACATATATACATCTTATTTTTCTTTGTGAAAAAGATGAAATATATTGAACTAATGTTTTTCATTATAGGTTCATCATCATATACACTCGATTGTATATAACTTACTTATCTAAGGATGAAGTTTGCATCAACTATTTTTCTTATTTTAGGTGCTTCTTGACACCCCCGAACAAGGAGGAATATCTTTTAAGCACTCATATTGCATCGTCTATACACTTGGTTGTATATGACATATTTGTCTAAAGACAAAGCTTCTATTATACTAATATTTATTTTGAAGGTTCATCTTGACGCCCTAGAGCAAGGGGAGCTTCCGTCAAGAATTTACTGAATGCATCTTATACACACTTTATTGTACATCACTTACTCGTCCAATGACGAATATAGTTTTGCACTAATATTTGTTTTGTAGGTTTTTAATCATACCATGAAGCCTCAAACAAGGGGGAGCAACCATCAAGGGGGAGCATGCACGCATTTAGCATCATTCTCACTTTTCATCAAGCATTTGTGCTTCGATAAAAAATGGAAAAAATAGGCTAACATTGCTATGCATTTTTCTTTTTCATATATTTCTCATAATTTTTGTTGCATAAAACTAACCTTGATGTAGGTTAAGCCTCTTTATTTGATCCATGGATCCGCAACCAAGCAAGGGACGGATTGAAGTGGATGATTTAACTTCACTAGGGATAATGCAAGCTCGCCTTTTTGGGGAGAAATAAAGTTAAACTCCAAGGACACGCCCTTTTTGTTTCGACAAAAGGGGGAGAAGAGTGTAAACGGAGAAGGTAATGTAAAGGTAGTAAGGATACAAGTAACCTTTTACATTTTACTTTCTATTACGTTTACATATCTTTTTCATCATGAAAAAGGGAGAGATTGTTAGTGCAAATATTACGATATTTAATCTATACAGTCTCGTTTGTTTTGATTGATGACAAACATGTAACTTGTAACTTTGTCTCAACATACATTCAACACCTCTCGATGTCACAAGTCCTCATATGTTACAACACAGGTTCGTACATGTTTGTTATGTGGCATTATGATCAAACCCATTAACAAATCATTTAGAATGTTTAAAATACGTTTAGAGTCACTAATTATTTTAATAGGTTAACCATTCTATTTCGAAAGTCATTTTACATTTTGCATTCACAAGTATTTCAAAAGGTAACTAGACATTTTGTTAACTAGTTACATAATACATTTTACAAGTTTACTTTGATAAACTTTTTAATCTAAAAAGGAAATACATATTACATCATCATCTTTGAAATCCTTGGAAGATCTCTTGAATATTTTGGTTAGATTGACACTCAATATCAAATGTGATCTTAGTAAGATTTGGTAATATCTTGGAAAGATTTGAAGAAAGATTTTTTAGATTTTCTGCAGGCACCCACAAAACCAAAATGTATAAAGGATGGAACCCTTTATTTGGTTCCTTGGTCCGTGGACGCTCCTGACCACTTTTGCCTATAAATAGAAGCCCATTGTTTTCCCATTTCTTCACCACTTCAAAACACATCTTCTCCACCTTCTTGCATACATTTAGATCAATCATTAACAATGTAATAACATACATTAAACACCCTAATGATCATGATCATAATGCTTCTAACATTCATCTTTGTTGTAAGCATACTCTACATTTTGATCAACCAAGGAAAGCTTGGAGATCTAGTCATTCCCACTCACCACAAGCTGAAGATCTATCACAACAAGTTTAGGGAACTTGTGATCTTCATCATGAAGGCTTCCTATCAAATGGAAGTTCATTTAGAAGTAGTTATTCATATCCATTAGACATTTATGTCATGGATGATTAGTGTAAACATCATTGCATCATAACAACACTTTCACCAAACTAGATTAGATGGTTTATGTGTTTGTGCCATAAAACACAAGTTTTGTTATGTTGGGCCATAAAACATAATGGGAGTGGTTGTACCCTTGTAAAGAACTCGACTTCTAGCTTAGTGTCGGAAATATTGTATAGGCGACGTTAGGTTGGTTCTACCTCGAACTAGAACCCGGTATTTAGCTTTGTACTGGAAAAAGTGTAAGCGATGATTGTAAGGTTTTCTCCGTCGAGAAGGGAGCTTATTGATTTAGTGAAGTAACTCTCGAGTTGGGTACTCGGGGAGTGGAGTAGGGCGAAGAGGAGATCCGTGATCGAACCACTATAAATCCTCGTGTTCGGTTTACACTTTCCTTTCTTTATCTCTTTCCTTTTATACTTGCACTATACTATTGTTTGTGATGTGGTTTATGTTCATGAGTGTGTGACAACTTGGTTTACTATGCTTTATATTAGTCACAAACAATAATTGGTACTTTCATATTATAACAAGCTTCGTAAGCGATTTGATACAAAAGATCTAAAGTTTTTAAACGGTAACGTATTCACCCCCCCCCCCTCTACGTTTCCACAGTTTCCTAAAAGCTCAGCCCGCAGTGTAACCATAAAATAAAGGCCTTCGAAAGCATATTTTATTTGTATTTTATATATGAGTAGATATATTATATGGTTGTTTGTGCCATTGGAGTGGTGTAATTATTACTTTATGTAAATTATGTAATGGAACAAGGTGGTGTTCATACTTGTGACAAGTTATCCCATGCAATGGTATGATGCCCGAATCAGTCATATCACGAGCCGTAGGTACTTGCATCATACTACACTGAACAAGAATGTTGTTATCCTTCAAGAATCTCATAGCATATCCCTGAAGCCCTTGCTTGGAATCTGTTTTGAGACTCTAAAGCTCCAAATCCTTGCATTTCATCTAGCATGGGCAATAATGTAAGCTTCGATCTTTCTTACATTACAGGTATAAGAAATTCGAATATACTGCTATCATCCAGATCATACATGAAATACGATTTCTGTTTGTAGTGTAAATTCAAACTTACTAATACCTCTATCGTGTGCCAAAAATCCATGACATCTCTACTCAGGATTTGAGCTACTTCGTTTTGTTTCCTTGATGCAATTTGTAGTTGGTATCTTTTCTGTGAGGATACATCAACTTGTCGAGAAATTTGAGCAGTTGAACTTACCTTCCAAAGGCGCTCCTGTTTTATGAACAGATATATTGAGAAATATGTATGTGACACGGTCCATTAATAAAACTACATAATTTAATTAGATTATACATCTAAAAGGGTGTAAAGAACTTTGAAGCACCAGGGAAAATAAAAATCAAACCTGAGAAAAATTATTAGCCAACCAGGACATTTCCTCGAGGACAAGATCCCAATGTAAAATTTGATGGATGTGCTAAACTCTAGTTCAATTATCCTCATACGATTTACCTGTTTACAAAAGAGTAAAAAATCAGCTACAGGACACTTTTATGAGGCAAATATTACATACTTTAGGTTCATAAAGTAATTGAACATAAAGAGACGACCTCTATAATCTGAGCCTCTTTTACGATATAGTCTTCATGTTCCTTGATGGCAAAGTCCAAGTTGTTTTGAGAGCAGGCAGATTGCTCTGGAATAGCAGTAGGACCATATGGCTTAATTTCTTCAGCTGAGCCATGATTTTCAACTCATTTTTTATGTCAGATTCATATCCTTTTAAAGCTTCCACTTCCTTAAGTACTAAACCATTATCGTTGTGACTCCGACAACATGAATCAATATTATTACTGGGAATGTTTAATATATTACACTCCTTTCCTTGAACCAAATCATTACCTTCCTTACCAGGTACCTCATTAGATGCTAAATTTTGTTCCATTGTCCCATTACATCTTACATTTATTGGTCTTGCAGGCAACTCATCCTCATTATTAACGTCTAAACTTTGACCATTTTGGGTACATGGTAACTCGGAATTTAAAACATTGGTGGATATGACCTAGCGAGGGGTAGTTTCTTCAGCCAATACACCATTTAATTCAATATCTAAATGGGCATTGGAAACCTTATCCTTGATAGTCACACAAGCATTAGAGCCCTTAAGGTTGGAGTTACAACTTGAAAAAGCATTCCCATTCTCACTGGCTGCAACTACCCATCCCTTAACATCCCTAGAAGAACTTGATCAACCGCCATCACGGTTTAGTCGAGACCTAACCCAACCCTTATATTATATATGGGGCAATCCTAATGCAGCAGGATCACCTGATTTCCTAGTATTTTGACCAGAATCTAATTGTGAGTAATGATCTTCCTCAATAGTGTTAGAAGGATAGGCCATGATGTCTAGGAAAAATCCATTAGAAAAGGTTAGATAATCATCAGCTTTTAAACAACATAAATCTTAAGGACAGAAACCAAATTAAAATGTCGTTAGACAACATAAATGATATGGTTTCATTGAAGATCAGCTCATTTGAATGCACATTAGAAAATCTTGAATATCTTGCTAACAAAAGTATAAAAAATGCTCAAATGATATTCAAGAAAGTATAACTAATTAAAACCAGATTCTAAATGCTTGTGCATTCATATTCAAGCTCCGCTATTGTATTCATAACAAAGATAGAAGTATGACGCAAAAACTTTGCTACAACCTGAATAAACAAAGGGGGATAACCAATATGATATTTACAGTTGTAAACCTGCAAATGTGTATTCCATTAATGTGTCGAATGAAAAAAATCATTAAAGCTAGAACTTAAAGATAAAAAAAGGTAGCTTTAATTAAGGTGAGAATGAACGACAAGTTTGTTTTAATTTTTAATGGAGTACCTTCACTTGTCACTTGAAAGAGTTAAAAAAATACATAATGATAACTACCTATCCTAACCATGAAGCACGTTACTGAAATATGGAATGAAAATAAACCATGCTCCATTCATCTAGAATTTGATAACTACCTATCCTAACCAAAAGAGATACATGTTGGAGCTTTAAACCAAAAAAGTCTGGTAATTTGATAATTTTACATTAAATAGAAACTTTCCATGCGTCTAGAATTTTATGGGATTTGCAGCTGATCCAACTGTTATGTACACCATTAATGCTTAAGCAGTAACCTCAAACCTTTATGTACACCATTAACGACCTCCCCATCTTACATTCCTTCCCATGACAGCTAGCACGAAACCAATTTTAGAGTTAATCATGCATCCCAAAGCAGCTTTATCCTTTTCAGAGATGACATGTTATATAAACTGAGATGACACTTTAAATATATTTCTAAGAATCTGATTATAATAAATTCCCAAAGATTTAAAATCTCACCCATCAGTCCCGTATGAATCACAACATTGATCAGAAGTACCACACCATCTTCGCCCTCAAAGGGACTGATTTTTATCCATTAGTTATACTAAGTTCAATAACAAAAAAGTAAGCAAGCAATGGAAAACCACGATTTTGTGCCTTTAATGCGCTCATTCTACATGTTACGAAGGAGCGCTCCTCGCCCCTTCTCAACATAGTTACTAACTGGAAGAGTGCAGTAATCAGTGAACTGTTACATACAAAAGTAATATAAATATCATACTTCACATCAGAAATTGTAATATGGCAGAGAAAATCCTCTGTATATACTCTCCTTCTTCAGCATTGAAGATTAAATGACTTATTTTCGGAAGATATCTAGTCTGCAATTAGTTGCTTATGCTTCTTAATACCCGAAAAAAATCAAATGCAGCAGGGCTTATATGATGAAAAATAAAAGATAATCATTCCTTTATATGATACACTAACAAAATTTTTACAAAGAGAACTCTTCCAGACATAAGTGACTAAATATTGCAGGAGCCTCAATCACTTCAATTAAGAAATAGCATATTGATAGAAAAAGAGTGAGCTCACCGTGCAATCCTTTTAGCAATATAAGATGTTCATGAATACCAAAGCTTCATGTGCAATCCTTTTAGCGATATCAGTAGTTTTGTAAATTTGGAGGATCGATAACAGGGTCAATTGCAACAAAATCTGTAAAAAAAACTCATGCAGAATAAAAATTATAAATAATGAGTGCATGATGCCTATTGAGAACTTCAAGATCCATATTATGTTACGAAGATTAAATTAAGTGTATTAAGAATAAAATGACATGGACTTGTTGAACAACTTCTTGCTCATCTGAATCAGCTAAGATATGAAGTTGAGTACTATTCAACATATTCGAGAAACTGCAATAAAATATCAACCAGAACTTATCACTAAGATGTTAGTGGAGTTGGTTGATACATGGATATTTTTGGTGTGGTTTTTAGTAACTCATAAATGGTCCTTGTTAGCTAACTGATCCAAATAACCCTTAAAACAGGTAACACAGGCCAATCCAAACACCCGGGAAGTATAAACAAAGAAGAAACTTTAATGACCCATACAAAACAAATCGACCCATAACGCTGCAAAGCCCACCAGTTTAGACCCATACCAAAGATAAGTTTGAAACCAATATTTATTTATTTATTTATTTATTATTATTATTATTATTATTATTATTATTATTATTATTATTATTATTATTATTATTATTATTATTATTATTATTATTATTATTATTATTATTATTATTATTATTATTTATTATTTTAATTTTGGGGAATGTTGGGGTTATTTCGCTCATCAGAAGGAGGGAATCTGAAAATTGTTGAAATCAAACATATACTCCTTTTCTGAGGGTAAAAGCACTAAATCCAATTTAGTAATATAGTCTTTGTGATATATAGTGTTTTGAAAGCTCACCATTTTTAGTGTCTCGAGACACGTTTCTCATGAGAGCGAGTCCCTTTTTGGACCCACCAAGGACCTCAAACTTCAAAAGAGCAGTAGAAGGACCGCCAATCTATTAACATGTTAAACCATTTGAGCAAAATCACCAATTTGATTGTTCTGCAAATTGACTTGGTGATCACTACTAAGAGCTACATCTCCAACCATTACTATGCGAGTCTTCACAATACTTCTGTACGGGAACTATAAACAAAGAAGAAATTGTATTGACCCATACAAAACAAATCGACCCATAACGTTGCACAGCCCACCAGTTTAGACCTAATCCAAAGATAAGTTTGAAACCAATTTATTTTGCGAATGTTGGGGTCATTTCACTCAGCAGAAGGAGGGGAATCTGAAGATTGTCAAAATCAAACATTTACTCCTTTTGCTGAGCGTAAAAGCACTAAATCCCTCACATTGGAATATTCTGGATTTTTAGAAGGTGTTTGGAAGCACTTACAGAATAGGTGTTTAAGATACAAGGGAGAACATAAAAGTGTTAATAGACATTTAGTTTATACACACATCCAAACACCCCATATAACTTCTAACACCTGTAAAGAAGAAATTAAAGGACATGTGTTTAAAATAAAAGGTTAATACACATGTAGTTGATATACAAAATAAGATCGGCAGTCAAAAACACCACCTAAAATGGTGTCACAATAACAACTTATGTTTGGTAGAAGGGAGAACATGTTATCCATGGTAAACTACTTCATCATAGATATCTCCAAAATCAAAACATCAACCCAGAAATACCAACTATATACTACAGCATAGCTTACGTTTATACTACTGTCATTTGTATAGCTGTGGGAAATAATGCAGCATGTTTTAATTATTAGAACATGCAACGAAACAGCACCTGAATGAACCAAATCTGGCCATAACGAAATAGCACGTGACATAGCTATAGTGTTATCCAACAACGCTATTGCAATAAAGACTGCCGCCCTCCTGCAACATCCAGTCAAATCAATAAATTAAGTTCTCGTTGGTGTTTAGGTAATCCCAGTTGCTACCCCTTTCATAATTAACACATTTCCCCTATTCAACCCGCAAAATATATTGACCTGAACCACCCATTTTGCAGCAAACTGAACTATAAAGCGCTTTGGGCAAACTGAACCTGAACCCATTACCCAACCGTTATTTTGTAGCTTTTAGATAAATTTAATAGGTATTATACCGTTGACACTATATGTCAAGGGTCTTTTGAAAAACTTTATTGACCTAGCGAGGGGTACTTTCTTCAGCCAATACACCATTTAATTCAGTATCTAAATGGGCATTGAAAACCTTGTCCTTGATAGAATGATAGTCACACAAGCATTAGAACCCTTAATAAAATAAAAGAAGTTAGCGGTTTATACTTCAGATTTAAAACAATTGAGATAAAAAAAAGGATCATTCGAAAGATGTTTGCTTACAGCTCTAGAAGCTTCCTCGGAGGCTGAAATTTGCCTAATATCAAATCCTCTAGCAAATTGGTTTAATTCATTACCTGTTGATACACATGTTACATTTACATCTGTAAGTCATCATGCACTTTAATGTAACAACACGAAGTGTGTTTACTTACTTGCACATGAAGTTCTGGAACCATTTAATTGCTAATGTGAACTCAAAAATTAGAATTGAAGGAATTTGTTAATTTACAAGATGCTGGTAACTTTATTTACAAAAATCCACAATATTGAACTCAATTAATTGAATACCTACCTCGAATGGTATAGCTTAATTTGTGTCCTGGTTTTGTAAAAATCATGTTTAAGTAAATTGAGTACTCTTTCCTCGGATGCATAGTGTGGAAAACTAGAAGGGGGGGTTGAATAGTTTTACCAATTAAACCTTCCTTTTAAACTATTTAGATCGACTTATGTCAATCTATTTAGTTGTGTGTGTTGGATGTTGATAAACAAGCATATAAAGATATGTAATGAAAAGATAAGAGTAAGAAGCACAAAACCACAACGCGAGTATTTATAGTGGTTCGGCTACAAGGACACCTTTCTTGCCCTACTCCACTCCCCGAGTCACCTACTCGAGAGTTCGTAAACACTACACCAATCTCCTTATGGCGGAGAAGCCTTCACAACGTCGCCTACCCTTTTTCCGGTGCTAGGCTAACCACCGGGTTCTTTCACTCCAAGGTGAACCAAACCTACACAACGTCGCCTACCCTTTATAAGGTACTAGGCTAAGTGCCTAGTTCTTTCACTCCAAGGTAAACTACACCTTCACAACGTCGCCTACCCTTTATTAGGTACTAGGCTAAGCACCTAGTTCCATTGCAATGGAGGAACTACTACCACACTACACCAACGACTAATCCCAAAGGAGATCTACTCCTTTACAACATCATCAAGGACATCAATATCCTTGGATCTAATGCTAGTCTATCTAGTACATCAAAACACACCATATCGAATGTACATCTAAGGCACCTTTCACTAATGCCTTTGACTAGATCTACAAGACACCTTTCACTAATGTCTTGTGTCTTCACTTCTAAGCACCTTTCACTAATGCTTCAAGTCTTGACTTCTAAGCACCTTTCACTAATTCTCCTTGTCTTGACTTCTAAGCACCTACCACAAGTGCTTATGCTATAGACGATAGATACCCTTCACTAATATCTTCGTCTTGACAGTTGAGACATCTTTCACTAATGTCTTCAACACTACATTTCTTTGAAGAAAGTAAGGAATCATCAACAAGAAGACTTCAGTAGCCTTGATGATGAGGAAGCTTGGCAACTCATGGACTTGAGCTTGCTTGACTTCAAAGGTGGTGATCTTGCCTTTAAGAGGAACCTAAAAGATCACACAAAAACAAAACTACAAACATAGATCTCTTGGATCTGAGGTTAGTGAGTTTTTAACTCAGGGAGAAAGTGTGTTAGAAAGGGGTGAGAAATAATGAAGAAATGGCTCACTATTTATAGAGGAAAAATCCTACTGTTCCCCGGATCCCACGGATCCCTTCCACAAGGGATCCGTCTAGCGTTAAGCTAGGGATCCGTGGGACGCTCCCTTTTACCCATGGGTATTTTGGTTATGGGTCATGGGTCATGGGTTGAACCATGGATCTTTGGCTAGATACAATGTATCTTTGAGTGCAATGCACTTGGTCACTTGGGTATGGGTTGATCCATGGGTTATGGATATTATCCATGTATGATATAAGCATGATGTCATGCAATGGGTTATGGGTCAAGATCCATGGGTTATGGGCTTTGGGTTGTACCCAACTACATTCAATGTATTTGCCTAATGGGTTGTGATACTTAAGTTTCTACCCATTTATATTACCCAATATACTACATACTAGTTATGTGTATATTTTATTCAAATATGTAAACACTAGTTGTTGTACATATGTATTACTTAAATCATAAAATCACTTATACTTGTTTTAGTGTTTTATGTGAAAATATGAATATGTTAGAAACTATTAGTTCAAACCATTTACGTATTTTATTTGTTTCGTTAATATGATTTTACGTTTGTTATCGACAAAACATTAGAAGATCGTAAAATATAAATAAACGTTTTTACGGCTTATTTGTATTAACAATCTCCCCCTTTTTGTTGATGACAAAACATAAAATTATTTGAACGAAAAGCTAAAATTCGAAAAAGTTTGAATTTGTAGTTTTTACTTTCTTCTCCCCCTTTTTGTCGAAACAAAAAGTGTTTGAAGGAAAGCAACACATTGTTTTTAAGAAAAACATGTGAAAGAGAAAAAAAATTTGAGAGCAAGTAACGGGAACGGATCTCGTCTTTACTTCCCCTTGACGAGTCCATCCCTATGTAAGGGCGTCAAGAAAGTGATACTAATCTAGTTTGTTTGCAAGTAAGTTTGCAAAAGATTTCGTCTAAGTGACGAATGTACTCCCCCTTGATGATTGCAATATTGCACGGGGATGTCACGAAATGTAAACCTAGTATTGCAAGTAATTTGCAATGTATTGCTTTGACATAAAGCTCCCCCTAGCTTTAGGATGTCAAAGTCTTCATGTGTAAATTGAATAACTACAAAACAAAGATTAGAAAGCAAGTATAATTCACAATTTCCTGCAAATGTGGTTCAAGTTTGTAGAAAGAAAGCTTTATGTCTCACGGATCCTATGGTTCCCTCCTGGTAGGGATCCGTCTAGGCAATTATGAGGGATCCGTAGTAGCTGATTAATTTCAGCAACGGTGATATAACAAGTAATGTTATCACAAAAATGAGATATGAATACAAGGTAATCATATGCTCAGAAAAATAACAAGTAGCATGTAATTCCATTTAATAAAACTAGAGTTATGATATACATGACTCTAAAAACTAAGAAAACAGACAATACATGACTAGGAATTTCTAGACCAACTAACGCTTGATGCTAGGACACCACTAAAATCTTCTAGCTCAAGTTTTGTTTAGGTTTGATCTCGTCGAAACGTTCGAGGAGATGATAGAACATGAAACGTTGGTCTTCTCGTACTTCATGTATCAAACCTTCAACATGTTGACAATGATAGCAATCTTTGTCATGGCTAGGTAGTGGTGGTGGAAGAAATGAGATGGCTTGATGTGAAGGATCAAGTGAAGCGGCTTGTGGAGCTTCAAACGATGGAGGGATTGGTGGAGGTACATTTGAGAATGACTCAACCAAGAATCATGGTGGTGGTAGAGAAGTATCAACTTCCATATGATCGAGTGGTTGACTTTGATGATTTCTCATAATCCAAATGGGATTATATGATGGAAACGGCGAAAAGGAAGCCGGAGCAAGTATTGACTCAACACCTTGATTTTGAACCATTATTCCTCCTAATGAGGAAAATGTTGTCGGCGGAAGCGGATGAGACGGCCTAGGAGGCAAGTCCTCTAAATTGTAGAGGTGTGGTGATGATAGTGGGGATGTAAACGAAATAGCTCTAGGAACTAATGGTGATGGTTTAGTGGAGATGATATTGTTTGGCCTAGGAGGTATTGTGGTATTTGGCATTGGTAGTTTTGTGGGTACTATCATTTTAGGAATTGGTTTGATTGGATGATGAAGGATCCTATCCTTTGTTGGATTGACCGGAGATGATTCGGTTGAAGAGATTTCGTGTATAACACGCGCCTTTTTCATGGGTGGTTCTTTGGTGGATAAGTTACTACTTGGGATTTTCCTCATGATGAGATGATTTCAAGAGGTTTACAAAGATTTCTAAAGTGCTGAAAGTTAGGATGAGAGTGATGACTAGGGAGGTCCTAACAAAGTGGTTTATAAACCAAGAGATTTGGCAAGTGCATTTAAGCCTTAAGCCACTAGGATTCATTGGAATGTGATGATTAACATGCACAAGAGTCAACTTCAGAGGTTGCACTGATCTAGGAACTCATTTAAGAAGAGATGGAGTGTTTGAGTTAGGAAGATGAGTTGAAATGATTGTTTTAGCAAGATTTGACATAAACTGTCATCCGGTTCCCACAGTTCCCTCCTCAGAGGGATCTGTCTAGGCTAATCCTAGGGATCCGGCAATTCAGCAGCTATGAAAGAGTGGAAATGATGTTTCTAAGATCTAAGACCTATAACATCTTGAGTGTTTCAGTCTTCCTAAATGTCTTAAATGAAGGGGTGCTTAAGTACTTGAAGGTAATGAGTGATGTAGCTAATGATTGTCTTTTATGGAAGGATTTGGAACTTTCAAAGAGTACCAATGGATGAGCAAGGATGACACTAAAGATGAGAGTGTCAATTGAAGCTAAATGATCCTAGAGATCAGGTTGTGACTTAGGATAGTGTTTTTTAAAAAATATCCTAGAAGCTTTGAGATGAGAAAACTAGAATTTGATCAACTTTGATCAACTTTGAGGTGAGGATGATTTATGATCAATTTTGCCATAATTGAAAGATTTCAAAGACTAAGTAGAAAATGAAGTGTGAGTTTGAGAGCGGAAGAGTAATGGATTAAAATGAAACGGTAGATCTACAAGCATTTTAGAGTGTGATCTAGGTGTGTGAGTAGGAATGATCAACCTATCTTGATAAGGACTTAATTTGCCTTAAGATACTATGTTTAGCTTAGTGTGAGGTGTTCTAAGGATATGTTTGAAATATAATGCTTGTAATTGCATTTTCTGTTTGCCGGATCCCACGGTTCCCTAAGTGAAGGGGTCCGTCTAGCACAAACTTTGGGATCCGTCCATCTGCTCAACAGAACCTTTACTAAAGGTATGCAATGATCTTGACAATGCATCATATTCCAAGGTTGGTTTAGAGGGGTTCTAACACTAAGATATCAAATGTAATATGTTTTTATTTCATGAAGGAAATAGGATTACATTGATAAAGCACGAGTACAAGAGAATTGATCCTATTTTGAAATACTACTAAGTTTCTTGAGTTTTTTCGCTAGGAGGATCATTACGTGATTGATGAGTGTTGGTGGAATCAAGAATGAAGAAAGTCTTCATGAGAGATATGTTTAGCGGTTCCATCATCTTGTTCACAAGTACGTACAACGGACTTTGAAATTGAGGATGGAAGTGCATAACATTATGATAGAGGCGTGTCAAGAACATTCCATAAGGGATGAGTTTATTCTTGGAGCCTTGAAGATTTGCAATTCGCCTTGCGAAGAAGTAGGCGAGATTGTATGGTTGTTGTGTTAGCAAACAGTACAACATGTGAGCACAACAAGCGGGAAGAATTTCTCGATTTCCCCTAAGGCTCCAAACATTTTCACGTAGGATGAGTGCAAGAGGCTTGTACTCTTCTCGGATATCCCTTGTAAAGATAATGTTTGGATCGGAGTAATATGGTCGAGGTTTGCATATTATGCGATTTAAATCTTACGGAGAGGGTATGTGTGAACAATATGGACTATTTTCTTCACGAAAGTTGAAGAGAGAATCAAGAGACCAATCTTCGGTGAAGGCACATTGTCCATGATTTGGAATCCGGAGGATGTGAGCAAAATGCCCAAGGGTTAGAGTAAACTTTTGGTTTTTGATATAAAACCAAAGAGATAGAGAGCGATCCTCGTTACGAACGAGTTCGACTTGACGGAAGAATTCCATTATGAACCTTGGATATATCTTCTCGTTGATTTCAAGAAGACATTCTAGTCCTATGGCTCGGAAGGAGGTATTGATACCTTCTTCGAAGTGTAGAGAGGTGTCTACAATACGTCCTTCGTGGAAGTGATGGTTTTCGAGATTATTGAACCAACGGACATGATTGCCAGGTGTGTTGGGTTCAAGAGAGATGTTTGGAGTGTAGACGCTAGTGAGTGAAAAATAAAACTCGTATTCATGCGTCATAGTTGAACCTATAGAAATGATAAGTTAATAAAAAGAGATGTTTGTGGTCAACCTATGATTATCTAATGTTTTTACTAGATTTTTATTAACAATGGTGTTTAACACTTCTAACTTACTCAAGGTTTTGACTTTCTAGTGGATTATTACATTTAGAAAGATAGTGGTTTTTTATTTGCATGAAAAACTGTTTTCCAGTAGGACGGATCCCACGGTTCCTTTTCAAAAGGGATCCGGCTAGTATAACTTCCGGGATCCGCAGATCTGTAATTACAGAACCAGTTTATATGAAAACGCATAGGTTTTTAGATCTCATAGTTTTATACCAAGATATATGTTTTAACCTACATTTTCTTTTAACATGCATACATGACTTCTAATGTATCACAAAAGAATATGAAACGAATAAATCAAAAGAAATGACAAACACATTATGATAATAATAACCTAGATAACTAGATTATTAGTAATATTGCATTTCAATACTAAGGATGATACAAAGGATTGGGTATATGATCCCAATGTAGATTAACAACACAAAGTAAATGTCTCCATATGTGAACTTCATCATAGGGAACACAAGTGCAATGAGTGTTAAGGCGATGAGCAAGAGTGCGATGTAAACCATGTTGATGACGAATCTTCTTGGTTTCGGTTGAGATGGAATGAGGAGGAAGATGAGATTTTTGAATGAGAGGAAATTTTTGAAATTGGAAGATTTGAAAAAGTGAGGGTTTGGTAGGGTGGTCGACGGTGGGTTATTTATAGGGAAGGAGGAATTTTTGAAATTCGTGTTTTGTTTTATTATAGGATTAAAAGAAATAAAACATAAGTTTTATATACCATGACTATAGACGAGAAATATAACACGTATGTGAGAAAAAGGCTTCCTAATGAAGCTTTATGTAAAACATGTAATTGCACAAAAAATAATCATATAAATACCTAAATAGGTATACTTAATTATCAAGCAAAGTGATGACGTACCCTCCGATCAGGTCGAAGGACCCCCCTTCGGCCTCAGTCGAAATTACATTACGAAGACCCAAGTCTTTCTTTATAAGTCATTGGTGGCGTAAAACCATTCATCATTGACATGGTTACCAGTTGGGAATTCGCCAGCCGAAGGCCTATGCCCTTCGGTGTCTTCTCTTGAAGATGCCAAGACAAACAAAAAATATATATACGTATGTTTTTCTTTTTAATAATGGATAATATATATTTTGTATAGGATTATTATTGTAGCAGATTCTTTAATTACATACCTTTATAGATTACAAGTTGCAAAATAAATTCCAAGTAATGTGTTGGTGTAGTGGTTAAGATATATGTCAATCTTGTTAACAACCCAGGTTCGAATCTTGCACAATGCATTTTTGTAAAATTAAATCCGGATTTTATCAAATACATGGCATTAAAATCAAATCAAATTAAAAAAAACGGTATTAAAAAATGCACAAATAAAAACCGAATTTTAAAATTGTTCATAAATTTAAAAAAAAAATGCCACATGTCATTAAAAAAATGCCACATAAATTCAATGATGACATGGAATAATGACATGGCATTATGGGATGCCAAGTGGCATTATATGTGGCATGCCTCCTCTTATATAATATATATATATATATATATATATATATATATATATATATATATAAATACATACATACATACATACAAACATATATATATATATATATATAAATATATATATATAACTATATATATATATATATATATATATATATATATATATATATATATATACATACACACATTATATATTTCATATGAAAAATAAACAAGTATGTACTTCATAGCATGAATTATATAATAAAGGTAAACAACCAAAAATAGTCGAAGTATCTATAATAAACAGTTTGTATTATATATATATATATATATATATATATATATATATAGTAGGGATCCGGTAAGAAGTAAATTAAAATAAGAAGTGGTGAGAAGTGACCAAAACCACGCATTTGAGATGCAACGACTTGCATTAGATGCATTTCTATTCATATAGATGCAACATCTTGAGTTTCGAAAGTTAATTTGATGTATAGATGGTGCAAATTGATTTTCATGATTTTGGCACGTGCAGAGGAACAATAAACAAGAGAAATCATGAAATGCATCTAATATACGTATATGCATCTGATTAAAAGCTAGAAAGCACACTATGGTGCGTTATAATGCATCTAAGATTATAGGGATGCATCTAATTTAGGTTGCTGCATCTCGGATTTGCGGTTATAGTTCTTCTTATTCCTTCTTATTTTAAGTAATCTTTTTATTTGATCCTAACTATATATATATATATATATATATATATATATATATATATATATATATATATATATATATATATATATATGTATATATATATATATATATGTATATATATATATATATATATATATATATATATGTATACATATATATATATATATGTATACATATATATATATATATATATATGTATACATATATATATATATATATATATATATATATATATATATATATATATATATATATATATATATATATATATATACTAGCCGAGTACCCGCGCCTAGCGGCAGCGGTATCTAGTTTTGACAAAAAAGCCGCCAATCAAATACTTTCTTTTCGACAAACTGTATTTTAGCGTCAACGAATCCTTTTCGAGAAACTATTTTTTCTAATTGCATGGTTGCCCTGTTTTTCTGATAGCGTCAATCGATAGTTTATGAGAAAATTTATTTGTGCCAATCTTTAGTCTGTTTTTTTAGAGTTGATTACCCCGCAAAGATTAAGCGACAAATAGTGTAAACTGAAATCTTGTTGCCAATCGCATAGACACATTGTTTCACCAAATCAAGTCGTAGATTAATGTATGTTGTTTAGGTGTAACGAAAATTGAAGTATGCATGTCGTTTAATCTTTCATGCTAGTAGTGGCAGGTCTTCCAACTTTGCAAGCGAAACACGAAGTGTATCTCATTTCCCTACATATTTACATCATCATATCAAAGTCCATCAATGTTTTAAAACCCGGGTTTTAGTTGACCCTGTCGAATGACCGGTTCAACGGGTCACTGGTTCAACCGGTTAGACCGCCAAAGAGAGAAGTACATATATTCAAATTGTACACAAATAAAAATGTTATGCACCTTTAGCTTCTAAGTTAAAAATATATAGTATCAAAGCAATACTAATAGCAGATTGGCACACTGTTTCAGAGTATATACTTTGTATTTGCTACATAAACGGTAATATGACATCACTACTTGACTATGACCAACTGGTCATCTTCCTTCACTGATTTAACCAAAGAAAAGGTCACAAATGCCAAACACTTTCACACACACACACACAGCTATAACCATTTTCAGTCACCACCACTGAAACATATTATCTTCGCCGACATACAAGAAATCGGAGTTGTAGTCGTCGATCTTTAATAATATTAGTATGCATACGTTCACTTACATAGCCAACATGTCCTATTACATCATCTACTTAACATTGTTCTTGCTCTTTTTCTTTCATATATATTGAACTGTCCGGTTTAAACCGCATCAAAAACCCGGCTTACAACGGACCGGTCAACACTCCGATTCACGGTTCAACCGCATAAAAAACAACATCAACGTTTAACTCTATACTACTTTCTTAAAAAAGTGAATACTCATTTTATAGTCTAAAGTAACTGTGAAGGCTCTCCATGTGATACATTGACATATACTCATTTTATATAACCGGTGATAGTCCTCTATACAATTCATTTTGTGTTTCCCAAGTCACTCTTGTGATGTACTTGTTTTGATTCCATCGAAAAAGCAAACTTAATATAATTAGCATCTAGTGTAAAATATTCAAATGTGTGAAGTGAAAAAAAAAATAAACATAAGAAAAGATGCTTTGTTACAATCAACTTTATTCTTTTTAGCAAAGTTTCAAACTTTCAATAGACTTTTCAAAAGCTACTTTCATCAAGGTTATGCTATGCTAGCAGTCTTTCAAAGATTAAAAAACCAACAAAAATATTCGAACACAAATTTTGAAAACACTTCCAAGTTACAATTATAAAAATACATTTAATCATTGTTTACCAATTTTAACAAAAAAATTGTAAAAACATTTTAGCAAAGTTTGACTAAAAAAAAGTTAACAAAGTTGGCTCAAATTGTGTCAGCTGCAAACAAATGGTTTCATTTAACAATTCCATCAGCTTATTGCCCCGCCGACTCGTTGGATCATCATGTTAAACAATCTTTCCATCAGCAATATTTGACAACCAACTGGTTACGTTAGACATACAACCTTTAAACAATCTTAAAAGCCATAAGCATCAACTACCTTGAGATAATCCTAAACAGATCTAACAAAATCACATGGGCCTCAAAAAAGATCGTCGTCCTCGATATGAACTTACAACAAAATTACAAAATAATACATCAAACTTCATAACTTTTTTAACATGAACTTTATAACAAAATACACAAACTTAAATAAACTATAACGAATTTGCATAAACTTACAAATTACCATTAAACTTACAAATGACCTAGAAACATAAAATAGAAACCATATATTTACCGGCAACAGCAAGGTGCTCCGGTGGCGGCAGCGGCGAGAATTACGGCAGGGCAGTGGTTTCCAGAGACAATGACGTCAACAACACAAACTAAAAATATAAAAACAAAACCATAAAAACTGTAAAAAAAAATGTCATATATACAGATCTGTAAAAATAAATCTGGAAAGCTTGAAATACATAGAAATCTAACAAACTGCAAAAATACCTCGAAAATCAGCTGATGATGGTTCGCTCGTGGTCGAATGCCGGTGACAGAGGTGGCTGTAACAAAAAATACCAAAAATGTTAATACACATAGATTTATATTAAATAAAAACTATAAATCTACAAATAAATTTATAGATCTACAAATAAAATGTATAAATCTAGTAGAAAAAAAAATTGAAAACTTGATATATGTACAAAGATCTATTAAAAAACTCAAAAAAAAAATAATTCAAAACATAAAAAACTCAAAACGGTAGTCGTGTGCCTGGTCCCCGTGCATCTGTGGTCGTAGGGTTTTCTTGGTGGTGACATCAGGTGGTAGGGTTCTGTGGTGAATGGTTACAACGGTGGAGGGTACGACTGCGGTGGAGGGTTACAGTGGTAGTGGGGCTTTGGTGGTGATGTGGTTTTGGTTGTGGTGGGCGTTTAGTGCTGGTGGGGTTCGGTGGTGGAGAGATTCCCGCGGTGGAGGGAGTTATGGTGTCATTTAGGTTAGAGAGAAAGTGAAGAGAGAAAAAAGAAAAGAAAATATGTAGTGTGTGCGTGTGTGTTGTTTTTACATGACGTAGGTTTGGGTAGTTGAATATTACAATTGAGGCTCGGGGATATGATTTGATTTTAAGTAAGGGATATGCATGTGAGTGTAGATTTGAGGCTTGGGTGGCTGAATCTTAAATTTGGGTTTGGAGGGAGGTTCGGTTTTAGGTTGTGTTTATTGCTCTTTTATAAGAGAGTATATATATATATATATATATATAACAGAAAGAATGAGAAGAATAAATTAGCTGTAGCATATAATACTTTCCAAATATAATATGAGAAACTTAAGAAAGTAATAGAAACGATTTAATTCGACACTTGCACAGAAATCACCAAATAAATGAACTAGAAGTTATTGTGTAAAAGAAAGCTCACGTTTTGAAGTTACAAATTAAGTAAATGAAGTTTTTAAAGTTTTAATAAAACTTATGATTTTATCTTTTGTCAGAAATTATAAAATAATATTTTATAATTTAATATTACGTTTTCTTGTCGGGTTTTAGATAAACTAGTCATCTCATTTGTAAAAATACAATTTTTATTCATTTTTCGGGTTATTGTATAATTATAAGTTAATACTTATAAGACACTACGATTTCATCCTTTTATCAGGTTTTTAAAATAATAAAAATTTTGAGAAAATTACTAAGTATGGGGATTTTTAGATATTTCGGCATGAGTTATTCATTTATACAACGTTTCCCATATTTTCAAAATCAATATCTTTCTATCTAAAACAATCCAACAATTCCATAATAATTCGTTTTTCACAAGGTATATACTAAGGTAGCAACTATATCATTCATAAACTTATGACGCCCCTTTCGGTTTGTAAAAACCAAAAGTGCACTTAATATCAAATGATAATTTCGCAAGTTCAATATATATATATATATATATATATATATATATATATATATATATATATATATATATATATATATATATAGGGAGGGTTAATGTGAGAGATTTTTTAAAGTTGTAAAAATAAGAACTAATCTAGACCATTAGATGTGTAGATGATGATGTCATTTGATGAAAATTAATTCAATGGCATTAGTGTAATAAATTTAAAAATGAAGGGCATTCAAAGAAACCATTTTATGGCTGCCACAAATTAACGTTAATATCCTATTTTTTAGCCATGTTAATAAAAAATACTATAAACAAAAACTTAAATGCTACACTAATCAATTAAAAACCATGGCCCCATCATTTGTCCCTTTCTTTTATATATTGTAGAAACAAAGAAAATGACACAAAACTAATTGCAAGTTTTGTTTCTCTTTTAACATAGAACTGATACGCACATCAATTTTTATTTTATGATATACGAGTAGCTAACAAACAATTATTAGTTTTATTTACGTAGTATGTATTTTCTTTTGATACACACATAGTAGTATTCGATAACCATCTTATACACAATCAAATAAGAAGGTTTGTTTATATTTTTGTGATACACCAATATAACCACTTTGATACAACCACTAATATGATATTAAAAATGATACATTGATACATATATATGCCAAACATACAATATATGATACATTGATACATGAGCCATATATACAATGATACATGGGCCAAACTGTAAACAAACTTGGACTAACTTGAAGCGCATCTTATTCACAAACAATATCTGATACACATAATCACTTGAACTAACTGATACGCAAGCTGCAACAGATCTTGAATTAACTAATACATGAGCACAACACCAATTACCACAACAATTATTTCTTTGTGTTTCTTCCAGATAAATGACACACGAAAACACAAATGTGTCTTTGTGTTTCTTCCTCTCAAATCACAAAAACCACAACAATTAACAGCCCCATACGAAACAATTTTTCCGTTGTTTAGAACTAAAATACACCCTCATTTTGTCAATGGTCTCGTGTTGGATGTGGGGTTGGATATATAAGATCATTGAGTTTCGGTTATAGTTTCTTACCCGAACTCAAATCAATAACTGAGGCCATCAAACTAAGTATTAAAAAAAAATAACCTTGAATCTTAAAAACACCAAACTCCAATATGATGTATTAGACAAAGAAAAAAAACACTACCATCACGATTAATAACCAAAACCATCAGTAATAGACATAAAATGGGTTGATTCGGTTACAGTTTATTACCCGAAATGAACACGAAACGGAAAAACCAACACGGTTACAGTTTATTACCCGAAACCACCATGACCCTTGTCGGAATAAAATGCAAGACCAAATCGGTCCACCACTTGATCGAATGGTAATATTTATAACAGAATGATGGAATAAATACTTAGACTAATGAATTTTTAAATCTCATATTAATAAATAATGGGATCCCTCTCTGGTCCACCACTTGATCGAAAGATAAAATGAATAACCAAATGATGGAATATATAATTAGACCAATGAATTATTAAATCCATATTGCACCTTGTCATCCCATTAAATGCAAACCACTGACCCAGTGACCCATCACAAGATTTGGACTTCTCTTTTTGTTTAAGATTATGGAGGCCGATTTGTTTTTGTCGCCGGATAAATGAGAAGAGATAGCAGAAAAAAAGATGGAAGAAAAAACAATGGCTGCGTGATATTATATTTAGGTAGGGTTGGCAGAAAAATAGATGGGTGGAAGGAGGAGTTACGTGCTTTCAAGCTTAATGGATAATACCTATATTACCCTTTTGGTTAAATATTTATTTTTCAGTTTTTTTAATACTCAAATACCACTTGTCAAACATTTATTGGTTCTTATTTTTAGTACCTTAAAAAAGTTCTTATTTGATCTCAAATCTATATGTATGTATATATATATATATATATATATATATATATATATATATATATATATATATATATATATATATATATATATATATATATATATATATATAGAATCCGGATCGATTGAGAAGGTTTTTATTTTGAGAAGATTGAGAAGATTTTCAAAAACGATAGATTTTTAACTTTGATTCATGTTTTTCAAGCGTAAAACTCATTTTAATGTGATTAAAATTCAAAATGTGTAAAAAACAATTTGAATCAATGTTAAAAATCTCTCGATTTTGAGATATATGTAGAATACTGGATCATCTGTATAAATTTAATGAATCATCATCATAACTCGATTTTAACAATGATTTGTGAATCAAATTTGTGATTTATAGATTCAATTCACCATAAAATGATGTTTACTTGTGAATCAAATAAAAAACATGAATCAATTTGCTCAAACGAAGATTTCTCAATCTTCTCAAAATAAAAACCTTCTCAATGGAACCGGAGCCTATATATATATATATATATATATATATATATATATATATATATATATATATATATATATATATATATATATATATATATATATATAGATAGAATCCAGATCGATTGAGAAGGTTTTTATTTTGAGAAGATTGAGAAGGTTTTCAATAACGATAGATTTTTAACTTTAATTCATGTTTTTCAAGCGTAAAACTCATTTTAATGTGATTAAACTTCAAAATGTGTAAATGTTTTTTGAATTAATGTTAAAAATTTCTCGATTTTGCAATATATGTAGAATACTGAATCATCTGTACAAATTTAATGAATCATCATCATAACTCGATTTTAACAATGATTTGTGAATCAAATTTGTGATTTATAGATTCGATTCATCATAAAATGATGTTTACTTGTGAATCAAATCAAAAACATGAATCAATTTGCTCAAACGAAGATTTCTCAATCTTCTCAAAATAAAAACCTTCTCAATAGAACCGGAGCCTAGATAGATATATAAGAGGAGGCATGCCACATATAATTCCACTTGGCATCCCATAATGCCATGTCATAAAGCCATGTCATCAAATTTTGTCCACCTAATCAACTAATTTATTATCTAAATTCGTATCTTGGAAATTTAAAAAATGATGATGCTTGGGTTTGAACTTAGGATGTTGTAAATATTAGCATATATCTTAACCACTGAACTATAACATTTTTTGGAATATATCTTTCAATTTCAAATTTATAAACCTATGCAACTAATTGTTGACCATGAGATAATCTAGGAAAGTGTAACGAATTATTATTATCCATTAGTAAAAAAGAAATATCAATATATTTTTTTCTACAAAATAAAAACCCTAATCATCACAACTCTAAAAAAAAACTCCATAACGATTTTAGGGTTTGAATAATTTTTTAATGTGTTATTGTGCATAAACTGTATTTTAATTTAATAGGCACTTTATTTTTGTCACAGGCACCCTAATCTTCTTAAAACATGTTCCGTTCACAACATAATTCATGACACATGTATTGTGTATTTCTTGATGCATTTTATATTTGATGTATTTTTTATGTTTGTAATTGTTTAATGATATTTTCGTTAGCAAGGGTTGCGAATTGTTGGATCGATGTACTCTAACCAAACTAACTTAAATAGCTTGTTAAGGTTTAATAACCTCGGATAAATCCTAAGTTATTAACAATGAAACACTGAGTAATCTTTATTAAGTACGCGGAATTTACTTAACAAATCTAAGAAGAATATAACTTTAACTTTTATTAATAACTCTAAATCTGCTTGTTATGCAGACTCTTTAACAACTCTAAAACTCTAATAATAATCGTACTTTAGGATTCTAAAACTCTTATCTAAAACTCGTACTTCTAATGCCAATCTAGGGATCCTTTTATAGGCTTAAGGATAACCCTAGTTGGAAATAAGGCTACTAAAGTCAACCAAAGGACTCGGTATTTCAATCCTAAGTCTAATTTTGAATATAAACCTGTTTCTAAACCTACTACGAAGAAGAATGCAAATGATACTAAACGTAATTTGGAGGGCGATCCGTTGGATCAGCCTTCAAAGGTTGTTTCTGATGGTGCTACTTCGGGAGTGTTAAAGGGGGATGCTGGTCCGAGCAAGGTGGTGGTGGGGGTATCACATGATAGGGACAAGATGTGTGAAGTCTCTACTAGTGCTGTGCCCGTGAAAAGTGGCAATGGAAGTTTTTGGGATCAATTCTCTGAGATCCACAAGGTGTCTTCTCGTAAGGAAAGTTCATCCTTGTCATTAGCTGGTTCGTCGGATGAAGATGAACTGTATATGCCTGAGGTCATGCCGGGAGCTGGTTTTTTTTGGATGATTTGAAGTCCTATGATGGTTATGATTATGATTTTCCTGCTCATGGTTTTGAGAGTCGCCCTAAGGGCCGTCATAGGTAGTTTTTATCTTATTATGTTTGTTATAAGAATGGCCTGTCATTCTTATATAGTTGGTTTGGTTAGTTGTTTTTGCATGTAAGTGTCTTATGGGACTGAGATGATGGATACACCCTCATCCTTTGTACTTCAATGTTTTTGGTGTAATAAATTTACCAGGGTGAATTAACCCTTTTACGCAAAAAAAAAAAGATAACCCTAGTCGGTTTACAATTTGTATCCTTGCACGACAAGTAATCTAAACAAAGAATATTCTATAATAAATAAAGCTTTCCATAAACGAATATAGCAGTTCTTTAGCTTTGCAGTACTTTGACTTCGACAGCAGTTATTTGACTTCTTCTTTAGCAGTACTTTGACTTTTCCAGTACTTTGTCAATCTTCAGCACTTTCATATCCCAACAGTTCTCCCCTAACTTGAATTCTACTTGCTTGACTTCAAGTTCCTTTGTAAACTTATCTTTAACAACTCCATCTTCAAGGAAAGATTGTGTCTTTATCTTTGGATTGTATCTGTGTAGACTCTGTGCTTATATCATTATTATCAAAGTATTCTTTAGAAATTATTCTTTACAGCTTTCTTAATTAGTAATCTCTTTTCAGCAACATTCAGCAAGCTCCATCTTTTCAGCAACATAAGACAGTTTGTACATTAATTCAGTTTAAGTTTCAGTCTATTCTCATCACTTCCAGGTGTGTAAACTCCTGTGAGAGGTAAATCATTGAAAATTTAATGGATTTGATGTCTCTTTACCAAAGCCATTAACTCTGGAGTAGCCAAATGTTTTGATGTGTAAAATCATGGTACATTGATAACCATATGATTTTTAGCAAATCATCAGCTATCAACAGATTTGATTTGTCTTTACCAAAAGCTGTACCCTTTTGGACTAGTTAGTTCTTTCATCTATGGTGAACTAATTACCATATAATGGTTTTTCCACAGCCTTTACCACAAGCCATTTTCTTGTGGGCTAGCCAACTCTTCACATTTACTGATATGGTGAGTTGATTACCATACAACTTATTAGCAAGTTGTCAACTATAAAACGGATTTGAGATATCTTTACCAGAGCCGTTTGCTCATGGATTAGCCAATCCTTTTGTAACCATGGTGGATTGATAACCTATTGATGTTACCATCTCAAAAACCATTTATTTCTTTTAACCTTTGTTTCAAAATATTTGTCACTTAACAAAAGTTTTTCAAAATCATTAACTGGTTTAATGCTGCAAGCAGTACTTTGATGAAAGTACTGTTTGATCAGCAATACTTTGAATAAAGTACTGATATATCAAAAATTTATTCAGTTAAAAATGCATACCAGTTATTCATCATCATCAGCCATAGTAGTCCATTTGATAAACAATTTGATGACCATAAGAGCAATTTCATTGTCTTCTTCAACTTCCATTCCATGCTCTAGCATTCTTCTCATAAGATCTGCTGTAAGTGGATATCTTATGTCTGCTAGCATGTGAATCATAGTCCCATCTTCTAACTCTAGAACATGTACTCCAGATTCTTCAAAGAATCTCCAGCTGATAATCTCCCAATCTTCTTGGTTCTTCCAAATCTCAACAGTGATTTGTTCTTCACTTTCCCAAATAGTTGTGAGATCCCCAAGCAAAACTAAACCAACTCCTTCTGATGTATTATGTTCAAAATAATCTCGCACCAAATGATATAAATGAAATAAATCCACCCTATCTATTATGTGCAATAGATCCCATAGCATGTTGAACACTCTGAAGCTTTCATCTTCTCTGTGAAACATCAGATAACTTCCATCCTTTGATTCTACAACTTCAAAAGTAGTTATTGGAGATTTGTTCATCTTCATATCAGCATCATCTTTAGAATACTCAAATTCTACTATTCTTAAGTAATTCCTTAGTTCATCATCAGTATCAGACCTTAATTCAACTTTCTTTGATGGTTGTGTGTCTTCAACTTCAGTTGATCTTTTTCTTTTTAACCTTTCTTTTCTTTTATCTTCTTTCTGAGCATCATCATCTTTATAGTCTTTGATACTATCAACTTGTTTCTGATAATCTTCTCTAACAGCTTCATACAAACCTTTCATCTCAACATAATTTAACTTATTCAATCCAATATACCCCTGACCTTTCAAATATGCCATCATTGCATTCCTTTGTTTAGCAAGATTTGGTCTTCTTGGTAAAGCAGAAACAGGAATAGGTGACTTCAATGGTACAACAGCTTCAGCATTCAATTCTTCTTGTAATTTCCTAGATGCTTCTTCATTCATAGCCTCTTCTTTAACAACTTCAGCATTTAATTCATCTTGTATCTTTCTAGCTGCTTCCTCATTCATAGCAACTTGAGCAGCCCTTATCTGTGCTAAAGTAGGTTTCTTTTTCTTCTTTGTCTCTACCAATTTACCTTCTCCTTTATCCTTAGGATCTATAGTAGATTGAGAAGCTCTTGATTGTTCTTCTTGCACTCATGGAATGCTAACACCCCTTGGCTTTGATAAATCATGCAAGATCTCAGCAATGGTTTCATCATCACTTGCAGTATGTATAGGTTTGGGTGTTTCAGCTTCCTTTTCTGGTATGACATTTGAAGGACCAGCTTCTTCTTCTGTTAAAACAGTTGAAGGAACAGCTTCTTCTTCAAAATCTAACAACCTTGGAGTAATCAATTCTTGTCAAGATGTTTCATGAAAGCCTCGAGATGTTTCATGAAATCCAGTACTTTGATCAGCAGTACCTTGATCATCAGTACTTTGAACCTTAGTCCTTTCTTCCTCAGTACTTTGAATGTTGACTTGTTCTTCAGTACCTTGAAGTTGAACATCAGTACCTTGAGGTTCAGCCTCTTCTTCAGTATATGATGGATCATCTTCATTCAAATTCTTATCTTCCAATTTCCTCCCCAATTGGAATGAAGATTGCTTTTGAACCTTTTTTCTTTTAGTCTTCTGAAACTGCCGTTGCTGCTTCTTTTTAGCTTTGACCCATAATCTGTGATGTTTAACCAAGGGCCAAACAGACTTCTTGAACTTTCTAAACTTGATCTGCAACTTGGCTATCTGTGCAGCTTGCGCCTTAGTAGTTTTCTTCAATCTGACCAATTCTTGTGTCAAAACATAATTATCCAACACCAAACCTTCAGGGGGTATAGTGGCTGGATCTTCCTCAGAAGATGATGAGAAAATAGGAACATCTTGTTCTAGTGATGCCATAGGAGAAGTAGTATGGTGTGATGAGGTGGGAGAAACTTCAGTACCTTCATTAACGTCAGTACCCTATGAAGCAGTACCTTGTGTTGAAGTTTCTTGAGATGCAGCACTTTGAGAAGCAGTACCTTCAGAAGCAGTATCTTCTCTTTCATCACTAGCTGCAGCCTCATTTCTAATAGCTTGAACAATCTCCATCATAGAAGTAGTCAATGGAGTGTCCCTGCCAGTGAATAAATCACTTTTCCTTGCAATAAAAGTGAAGATCTTGGTTGGTTGCACCACAACAAGTAGTAGATCAGTAGGCTTTGGAACATCATCAAGTTGTTTGTTCAGGAACACTTGAATAAACCTTGGATACATAACCATCTTGATCCATTTGAAATATGAGATAACATTCCATCAAGAATTAGCCTTGAAAAATTGAAAACTCGATCTGTAGCTAATCCCACTATAGCAGATGCTATGTTAGAACCAAATTGCTCCCATGATGTACTTTTAGCACTAATATAATGAAGCAAGACATGAACTAAATACTTCCAGTGAGGAAAAAATAATGGTTTCTTGAATGTTTGCTCAGTTAAGGACCCTTCATAGCCAATGTCCCTGAATGTATCCCAAATTAGTTGCTTATCAAAACGAACAGCCCCTTCTTCATCATCAAACAATAAGTCTTCACGGATAGAGGCTTTAGTAACCTTCACATCTCTCCCAACAACTGTTGCTTGAATATACGAATCATCATTCTCCATATGAACCGTAGCAGTTGCCCAAAATTGTTGAATCCAGGGCTCAATGATATCTGGTTCTACTAAAAGTGCATAACTAATCGGAGACCCAGTGAGAAAATCAATGATATCATGAAAGAGCTCATTAGCTTCAGTCTTTTCTAAATTCGCCACCATGTTGTGTTTTGAAACTGTATTACGATTTGCCATTGATGATATGTGTTCACAGAAAGTGATATAACGAATAATATGGGTGAAAGAGAGAGGATTATGGAAAAGATTATAAGTTATCAGTATGAGAGGGAAATTCGGAGAGTAGTTATTTATAGGTGAGATTTAAAAAATCACAGCCCTTAATAACAAAGTTACCGTTAGTAGTAGTTACCCCTCAATATTACCGTTGGAACAGTACTTAGATACGACACGTGTGCAGTACTTCCAAAAAGCAGTACTTTCATAAAACTAAAAAGCAGTACGTTCCAATTCTCCTCTTTTCAATAGCAAATACAACAGATAAGCATGAATATCCTCCCCTCAAACAATGCATAGGACTATACTTACACTAAATAGTCCTCCCCTCAAATGTAGCTCAGTAATTAATCATGCCAATGCTTACCACTAAGTGATTGAATTGTGAAACATCAAAGCCTTTGGTGAGTAAGTCAGCTACATTATCATCCATGTGAACCTTGACCACATTAATGAGCCTGTGCTCATAACAATCTCTGATGAAGTGATGCCTAATCTGAATATGCTTGGTCTTGGAGTGATAAACTGGGTTCTTCACAATGCAAATGATACTCTCATTATCAATATTGATAGGAGTATTCTTGAAATTGAACCCATAGTCCAATAGTTGATTCTGCATCCACAAAACTTGTCCACAACAGCTTGCAGCAGCCACATATTCTGCTTCAGTAGAGGATGTTGCTGCAATAGTCTGTTTCTTGCATTGCCATGAGACTAATCTTCTTCCAAGATATTGGCATCCTCCAGTGGTTTATCTTCTGTCATAATTGTCACCTGCATAATCACTATCTGAAAAAGCTTCCAAGTGAAAAGGTGAATCCTTTGGATACTACAACCCTAACTTAGGTTGTTGTTTCAAATAACTGAAAGTTCTCTTTACTTCATTCAGATGAGAGACCTTTGGTGAGAATTGATATCTTGCACATAAACAAACAGCAAACGTGATATCAGGCCTAAAGGCAGTGAGATACATAAGACAACCAATCATTGATCTGTATAACTTGACTTCAACAGGTTGTCCATCTTCATCTTTTCCCAGTGAGTTGATAGACTTGATAGGTGTAGTAACTGGCTTCATAGCATCAAAATTGAACTTCTTAAGTATGTCAGATACATACTTGTCTTGACTGATAAAAATACCCTCCTTTGACTGCTTAACTTGAAGTCCCAAAAAGAAAGTTAACTCACCCATTGAACTCATTTGAAATTCATTCTGCATCAGCTGCTCAAACTCCTTAACCATGGAATGTTTGGTAGCTCCAAATATGATATCATCAACATACACTTGAACCAACATGATATCCTTCTTGTCTCTCTTGATAAACAAAGTCTTGTCTATAGCTCCTCTCCTGTAGCCATGTTGCAATAAGAAGGTAGAGAGCCTTTCATACCAAGCTCTAGGTGCTTGATGTAAGCCATAAAGAGCCTTAACCACCTTGTAAACTTTGTTAGGATGAGTAGGATCTTCAAAACCAGGAGGTTGTTTGACATATACCTCCTCTGTAATCTTGCCATATAAAAAGGCACTCTTTACATCCATCTGATAAACCTGAAATCCCATATAGGATGCAAAAGCAAGGAAGATTCGAATTGCTTCAATCCTTGCTACAGGAGCAAATACTTCATCATAATCTACTCCTTCTTCTTGTCTATAGCCTTGAGCTACTAACCTTGCCTTGTTTTTGATGACATTCCCTCTTTCATCTCTCTTGACTCTGAACACCCATCTTGTACCAATTACCTTCTTGCCATCAGGTAGATTACATAGTACCCAAACTTCTTGAAGTTTAAATTGAAGAAGTTCTTCTTGCATAACTTCAACCCAACTCTCCTGAGTTAATGCCTGAGCTATGTTTTTGGGTTCTTCTTGAGAGATAAAGCAAGTGAACAGGCATGTTTGATGATCCTTATGATTCAGCCTGTTTTGTTTCTAAACAAAGCTGAGTAAAGCATTTGAGGAGTAGAAAAACCCTTAGCTTTGTTTCTTTTAAGCACTCCATGAGAAGAAGGTCCAATGATTTGACCAGTAGGATGATCTTTATGAACTTTTAAGGTAGGAGTCTATGGAACTTCATAATCATCATCCAGGTTTGTGTAATCAGCACCTTCATTGGAATTTGTGAAAATACCATCAGCATCATACTCATCATCAATATCTTCTAATCCAGGCATGGTTGGATCATCCAAATCATCCAAAGTGATGTCAACAGGTGCATCAGTACTTTGAACGAAAGTACTGTCAACCAAAGTACTGTGAGTGAACTCTGTAGCCTTTGTCTTTTTCATTGCTTCCTCATAAGCTCTTCTCTGTTCATCATTATAAGAATGTGCTAAAACATCTTGAAAAAGCATCTGATTAAGTTCATCTTGAATAGATTGATCCTCAGCAGACAATGAGGATTTTGGTGCATCAGTACTTTTCTTTGGTTCAACAGGCAGTGGATCTTCATCAGGAACAACATCAGGTCTAATATGGACTCCATGAACAACATACTGTAAATCTTCTCCATTGTGTACAGGTTGATTTTCTTCTCTAACAGGTACATAGTTCATAGAAGGAGTCAAAACTTCAAGATCAAACATCCAATAAGGACCTTTACCCTTCTGATTTTCTTGATCTTCTAAAAATTCAACATGAAGACAATCTTGAACCTTCTTGGTGACTCTGTTGTACACTCTAAAGCCTTTGCTGTTGGTGCAGTACCCTAATAGATAACCTTCTTCTGACTTGCCATCAAATTTGCCCAAATTATCAATGGTGTTGAGGGCATCCAAAAGGCTTCAGAAATCGTATGTTGGGTTTAACTCCCATCAGCAACTCATAAGTTGTCTTCATCTGAGGTTTTGTGACTGATACTCTGTTAAGCACATAGCAAGCAGTACTTACAGCTTCAGCCCAGAATTGAATAGGTAAAAGTGAATCTGCAAGCATTGTTCTGGCTGCTTCAATCAAAGTCCTATTCTTTCACTCTGCAACACCATTATGTTGTGGTGTTCTTGCAATGCTGAACTCCCTCTTGATCCCTTTGTTGGCACAAAACTCATCCATAAGCTTGTTCTTGAATTCAGTCCCATTATCACATCTAATACCTATAACCTTGAGTCTCAGTTGGTTTTCAAGTGCTATTATAAGATTATGAATATCATCAAAAGTCTCATCCTTAAATCCCAAGAAAAATACCCAACTGAATCTACTGCAATCATCTGTAACAACCAAGCAGTACTGTTTCTTGTTTAGGCTTGCAATTGAAACAGGTCCAAATAAATCCATATGTAATAGCTCCAAAGGTTCTCTAATAGTCCTTTCCTCAAGCTTCTTACATGAAGCTTTGTGTTGTTTACCCTTCTTGCACGCTAAACAGGAGTGATCATTCTTGTAAGTTTTTGAAGGTAAACCTCTAACTAAATTCCCTTTGACCAGTTTGTTGATATTTTTGAAATTTAAATGGCCCAATCGTCTATGCCACTAATGTGCTTCTTCATATGTTGCTTTTGCCACTAAACATGTAGCTCTCCCAGAAGAGTGAAGACTCTTCATATCCAGACTGTACACATCATTGGTTCTTGGTACTCTAAGTATTACCAAGTTATCATCAACAGGCTTGAATTCAGGGGAAAGAATGAGACATTCTGTGTCAGTGAATAACACATGGTGTCTTTTATCACAGATTTGAGATACTGACAAAAGGTTGAACTTGAGCTCCTTCACATATCTAACATTTTCAAAATCTATGTTCCCTGTCTTGATGGTTCCTTTTCCAATGATTCTTCCTCCATTAGGATCATTCCCAAATGCAACTCTTCCTTCACGAATAGATCTAAAATCTGACAGAATCTCCTTGTCTCCTGTCATGCTTCCAGAGCAACCACTATCCACAATAAGATGATCTTTAAGCTCCTCCTCTGGGTTGCCTTGCACAAAAATACAAAAGTTAGTGTCTTTTAGGAACCCAAGCCATTACTGACTTGTGTTCCCCTTGTGGAGTAACATACTCAATTTCTTTGAGTATGTAAGCTCGACTTCCCCTCAAATCGAAAACCATACGAGAACCATAACCACTCGTTGACCGATATCGAATAAAGCTAGCAGTAGAAACAATTTATATCGGACAAACTCAACAGTATTAACTTAATCTTGAATATCAATGAACCTCATGTAACAACATCAAATCAGCCCTCGTATTCAAATAACTGTAGACAGCAACACTTGAGACAATTGCTATCTTTTAATACAATTGCTAAACCATATCTCACAAACCCATATCCCATCTTGAATAATAACCCTCTGATCGATCTTAATATAAAGAAACATAATAAATGCAATGATGTTACCGACCCACTATCAATTGATAAAGAATATTGTCACCGACCCATTTACTAGTTAGTACGAGGTGAACTTGTGAATCATCAATCAAGAAGTACGAGGTACACGCACACCAACCCATGATAATATACCATCATCGACAAATTAATTAAACAATAACTTTCCACTGACCCGCAAACAAACCGAATGTGCCAACATTCGAACCAATAAACCACGAAGCAACAACTTAACTACTTGATAAACCCTCCTGAATTAATATGCATAAGTAACAAATTCATGCAAATCACCGACCCATGGTAGATTCTCCAACCAATCATCAAGTAATACTTTACTCTCCTACAACTTGATATTATATTATTGCATAAAGGATCTCTAAGAAACCACGTCATCATGTAGCTAGTCAACAAATTTTGTATCGATCAAGATCAATAAACAATTTAAAACATCAACCATGTATGGACCAGTGATGAATAAAAATTAATATCCTAGTATGTCATACTGACCTTGATATCAAGAAGAGGTATTCGTAGAAGGTACCAAACTTCAAACGAATAAAACTTTTAAAATTGATTTTCTGAAAAATCATTCTCAACAGCCAGTTTCGACATTGAATAACTTTTTATTGCGAGCTCCGATCGAAGATCCCTTCGGTGAAAAGTTAGATTGTCATATAGATAACATCCACCTAAACTTTCGTCCTGATCCGACGGTTAACGAAAAAGTTATCGCTGTTTGAAAACAGCCCTGCAGAAACCTTACGAAAATTTTTTAAATACGATTTTTTCTTCCTTCTTCTTCGAAAAACCTTGTAGATCCTTATATCAAGAGCTCCCAGCTCTGATACCAATTGATAAGATCGTTTATAAGCTCAGCTAGGGATCAATAACAAAGACTAATAACATGCACATCGAAATAAACTAATCAATTCTTTGTTATTGAACAAGGTTTTCATTCACTAACACTAACTAATCTTAGACGTTTATAGGAACACGTCTAGATAACTAAACTACTAACTAAACTAATAACCTAGGCGTTTACAAGACTATACGCCTAGGACACACACACACCTTTAGTCGACTACATTATGGAAGACATAATTAATGAAACCTACACCTATGTCCTCTTTATATACTAGAGGATTAGGGTTTACAAAATACTACAAAGGACTAATAAATAAAACTTCTTTTGCAAGCAAGTCCTTCCATGTTTTTGTAGGTTTCCTTCTTGTCGTAGTAAGTCCCTCTTATTTCATTCTTTTTGTCTTATCAACTCAAACGTATAATTCCCAACACGAATCAATCAGAAGATCAAGCCATCATCAAATCAATGGTACACGATTTTAAAAGCGATTTCGTGAAAACACCATGCATTTGCAGAAAGAGAACGGATAAATAAAAAATAGGTTAGTTTCAATTAATTCTTAGCAATGGTTTTCTTCTACTTTCATCTGTCCACGTATAATCTTCGACAAAACTAATTTGTTAACTAACTGGGAATGTTATAAATAGAGGAACGCTTACCGGTCAGGTAGTTTGTAGAATTCCTTTTGATGTTCGTATGTGTATTATTCCTGTTACATGATCAGTTGTCATTGTTTCATACAATCTATCTTAGAATAACAATGTTGTTGTCGTAGCCAACTCGAACATGCCGAAGGGAGATATGCTTCCATAGAGCCTCAATAAAACTCTTATTGAGGTTAGTTTTTATTACCAATTTGAAGTTATCTTTTTTAAAAGTCGGAAGTACAACTTTCAGGCTTGACAGGCCTAAAAGAACCAGGATATCGTGGCGGGCTATGGCCTGATTCTCTAAGTTCAAAGTTACCGAAGTATGTCTTTTGTTTATGCAGGCATTGCATAGCATAATAATATAGTAGAACAATGTTCGATGTTACTGTGACCTACTGTAACTCTACTTAGCTTAAAATGGTACACATTTAATAAAGACTGAGGACTGTGAAAGTTTCTACAACTTTTTTAGCCCAATAGAGGTTGCCTAATGAACAGGATGCCCATAGTTGGTGACAGTTTGCACCGCTACATCCTCTGATTCTGCGGTAATATGTGTTTCAATCTCTTTTTTACATGTTCCTATAAAGATTTATAATCTTATAAGTGAAATAAGCTATAAAGCCTATGATTCAGATTATAAGTGGTTAATCAATATTAGTGATTTTTATTATACAATCTATTGGAGTTGCACTGGCAGTGATGGCCGTGTCCACTAGATTCTATACACCCTCATTCTTTAAGCTTTCCACATAAGGGATTTTGAACTTTATAATCCTGAAGCCTGCACAAGTTGTTGGGAAACAACCTGAAATGTAGGTGGCTCTCATTACACATTTCCAGACTTTTAGTCTAATAAATGGGGACAAATTTTACAGACCCTTTCTTTTCCAGCTAAAAGTGCAAGGAAATGGTAATCAGGTACTCACATTAATATATTGGTCAAGGAAATGATACAGATGGATCATACTCGGTGGTCCATTTTCTTCTCTTCAATCCAGCGGACAAACAAATAGCAATAACATACATCAATCAAAGTGGAAATTTGCACATAGTGAGTAAAGAAGCACCTGAGCATGTCTGAAATTTGTATTACTAACTGAACCCAATCTTCATTTTGTTCCTATATGCAAATAAAATCTTAAAACCTCTCAGATATTAAAGAGATCCCTGGAGGCCCATGGGTGTTTATCGGTTTATTGACTGTTCTTTCCGTCATCTCTTTTTATCTATATAAGTCTATTGTTATCTTTATTTTTTTACATATTGGTATTTTCTTGCCTCTGCAAGTACCGGTGCACCAGCACACACGATGTTAGGCCGCTGACGCATGCATACAAATGATACGCAATAACCTGATCGAGGTAAATGTGTATCCAATTTTATTTATCTGTTTTTGGACAATTTGTTTTTAGCTGTATGTGTATATTTTTATCTATTTGGTTTTTACATGTTTGGTATGTTCTTTCCATTATAGGTGTTGTCGCACTACTGCACATGATGACATACCGCTAATGTACACGTGCAAACGTTAGGCAGCAAGTTGATAGAGGTAAGTGTGTATCTAATTTTGTTTTACAACCCCTTTTATCGGGTTGGCTCATCAGATAAGTTGCACCTCTACCTCTAACAACTTCAACCCATTTATGTTAACTTCGTCAATTTATGTTATATGATATCGGTATAGAATGAGCAATTGTTTATGCATATACTCATCGGGTATATCTAACTCTGCAGTCTTACTAGAATATGTGTTCTTTGAAAATGTAAAAATCACAACGGACAATAATTAGTTGTGTGGAGACATGGTCAAAAGAGTTCATATAACTAGAAGAATAGGTATGCTTCTACCTTATATTCATCTTAGGAAACCAAAAACAATTGATAGTAATCAGTAGACATATTTAACTTCTTTTTGTAATTGTAGTATCGGGTACATTTATCTTCCAAAAGTTTATGCAAAACACCCACTCCACCTAAGTTTTAGGTGTCATGGCCGTTTGGCAGCACTGGGAATTGACCTGAGACCTCATGCGACATTGGACATACGGCCTTAGGAGATTCACCTTTATAGATGTAGCTTACATTTGTACTGTAGAGGTGGCAGCTTAAACTTTACACCCGTTTACTTATATGTGCTTGATTTTGGGTTATGTATTTATCTCTAACGGGTCAAATGGGTAAATTCAGAAAATAAAGCTAAGTAGGGAACATGTGAATGGGCTGGAGTTTGCCCAAATTGTTTATTTCTTATGCATACAACCTCCTAAATCATTCCATCCAAAAATTTATATTGTTGCAATAGTGAACTTTTTAGAGTGGCACGTAATAAAAAATTTCATTATGACCAAACCTGCTTTGACCCATTAAAAAATCTAAGCATATTCCCACCTCTTATTTGCAGCATTGAATATAGACATAAGTACCAACTACATTGTTAGGATTTAGAAAATCCAGTAGTTAAAGAGTCGGTCACCTCAAGTATATGTAATCGTTAGAAAGCTCGTAGTCATAGTCTTTTAGTGATAGTAAGTAGTTTGTTATGTAACACCGTGGAGGACGGACATGTCTTTACCCACTGTATGCCTGATCCACAGCCCGAAGGAGGGCGTCCCATTCATGTAACTATAAATACCCTTTTCCTGGCAAGGCAAAGGGTTGGAGCTTTCATAATACATTTTTCTTTGTCTCACTAAAGTTTCCAACTCTCTTCCACTTTCTCTCTCTAAAACTCATTCCATTCGACCCATATGTATGTGTGATTATGTGTTAGTGAAAACCAATATGTTATAATTGGTAGCAAGAGCCATGGTTTGATCATCTATCTTTCATTTTCTTGAATTTCTAGTGGTTTTCATAGGTTTTTGGGTTTGAATGAGTTTTGAGTAGTTTTCATCATTTGGATCTTTTTTAGTGTTAAAGTTTGAAATTTGATAGTATTTTTGTGTTTAGAATCATCATAAGTGTTTAGGTTCTGAATTGGAAGGCCTCAATCATCTTGGTTTTAGTGTTTTGGATTGAAAAAGTTTAGTTTTTGAAGTTTTGCTAGGAAGCGGTTTGTCCCTCGTAGAGCATTTCTTTGAAGCGGTTTGATCAACATTTTAAGCGGTTTGTCTCCCGGTTTAGTTTCTGTGAAGCGGTTTGATCTCATTTTTAAGTGGTTTGTCCAGTTTTGTGGAAGCGGTTTGTGTGTTGAGACAAAGAGACAAGAACGGACAAAGTAGTGGAAGTAGTGGACGTACTTGTGTTCCCCTGCGGTTTGTGTGTTAAGCGGTTTGTCACTTTAAGCGGTTTGTGTGTTAAGCGGTTTGTCACTTTAAGCGGTTTGACACTTAAGCGTTTTAACACTTAAGCGATTTGACAGCTAAGCGATTTGTGTTGAAAGCGATTTGACAGAAGCGATTTGTTAGGTGTGCGATTTGAATCAAGCGGTTTGTCAGTTGTGCGATTTGTCTTTTGAGGCTTGTAATTTCTTCATGATACGTTTTACGGTTTTCTCTTGATTTAGTAAAATCCTGTGAAAGAATCTATTTCCCGGTTGAATCAAAGAGTTTAAAATCCCGTAGAATTAGAGATCATGTATTTAATCACTTCTTATGTTGCTGATGACGTTCAAGCTGCAGGATCCGATACTCGTCCTCCCATGCTTGATAGAACCGATTATGACTCTTAGGCTCAAAGAATCAGATTGTATTGTTTAGGAAAAGAGAATGGGGTTAACATCCTTAAGTCTATTGATGAAGGACCATTTCAAATTGGAACGACTAGGGACATTCTCGAAACTGGAACTGATGAAAATGTTACATTAGGGTTGGATAGACCAAGAATATATGATGAGCTTGATGATAAGGAAAAGAAGAGGTATGATGCTGACATTAGAGCCTCAAACATCATACTTCAAAGTTTACCAAGGGAAATTTACAAGCTGATCAATCACAACACTAAAGCCAAGGCTGTCTGGGACAATATCAAGATATTTCTCTCCGGTTCGGAACTAAGTAAGGAAGATAGAGAATCTCAGTTATATGATGACTTTGAGAACTTTAAAATGAATCCAGGGGAAAGTGTTACTGAATATTATGTGAGATTCCACAAGCTTGTGAATGATATGAGGAATATCAAAATGACAATGCCAAATATCCAGCTCAAACTTTGTGAACAACATGAATCCCGAATGGCACAAATTTGTCATTGCAGTCAAACTAAACAAAGGATTGAGGAACACCAATTACGAGCAAATGTATGCTTATTTGCTCCAACATGAGAAGCATGCTGCATTTGAACGAATGATCATGGAAAAGTTCAATACCAATCCTGGAGATGCAAGTTCTTCAAATGATTCAACTGCATTCTACACAAATGTGGGAATAACTACTAAAGCATCACAAATCATACCAAATGGGGATGGTAATCACAAACTCATTCCGGATTTAGGATATAAGCCTTCTGACTCATTCATGGAACACTTTGTCAATCAACTAGCCCTAATGGTTAAGAAAAACCTGAACCTTACTCCACACACCAACAATCATCTCAGAAGTACATCTAACCAACACAATCATGCTACGGTTAAAGATGGAAGGGTGGTAGTGCAAAACGTGCAAGGAAGGCAGAATACTTATCTACCACATAATCAGAAAGGAAATGTTGGGGTTGGAACAGGTTATGGGAATGCAGGAGCCAGTGCAGGTTATGTGGGAAATCAAAATCGAGGAAGGATTGCGGCTCACGGTCAAGGGAAGCCAATCAAGTGTTACAACTGTGTAGGGGAAGGACACATTGCTAGGAACTGCACTCAACCAAAACGTCCACAGAATGCTGAGTACTTCAGGGATAAGATGCTACTAGTGCAAGCTCAAGACAATAGAGCACTGTTGGATGAGGAAGAGTTGTTGTTTCTTGCTGAGGGGAATGCCAAAACTTATGATGCAGATGTGGATGAACAACCAATGCTTGGTGTGGCCCAGAACAATCCCAATTTTCAAGTTGCAGATTTTGATGCATTTGACTCTGATGTTGATGATGAACAAATGGCACAAACCATATTTATGGCTAACATCACACCAATGGTCTCTCCGCCTCATCAAGCCAGTCCCTCCAAGGAATACATCATATCAAAGGTATTAAAACTATATGATGTGATTGATGTGCAAAAGATTCACAAAAAACTACAATCAACTGAAACAATTGAATCAGATATTGAAAATATGGGTAATAGCAATGTTGTCTCATATGATCAATATGTGAAGCAAGATAAAAGTGAAATAGTACCAAGTGATGCATCTTCTGCTGTCAATGATGACTATATATTTTATGAATACACTGCATATGTCCCTGATGATTCCATAACCATTTAACTAAATGCATATAAGGAACAAGTTGCTATATACGAACAGCGTTCTAAGTTTGAATTGACTACCCGTGAGCAGGAAATGGATAACCAAATGCGTACACTTATCAGAAAATGTAATTTTAGGGAAGAAATATTAAAATAAGACTTAAGTTCCTTACAAGAAAAACTTAATAAAACTGTTAAGCAAAAGCAAGAACTGCAAGAAAATGTAAAAGTTCTTAAACAAAAATTCAATGCTAAGGAAACAAAACTTTTAAATGATTTTTCCAACCTAAAAACTTTGAAAAACAAACTTCAAAACAAGTTGTACGTACAAGGTAATACCATTCAAACTGCTCACTTGATCAATAAGTATAGAGTGTTAAGCGATGAGCATAGTACTAGTCTTGTAGAGGAACCCAATCCTGAGGTTGGTAAGAAAGCTAAAGCTACTCAAAAGGTAATCTATGAATCTATGATGGCAATGAGATCCTTAAGCCTAGACAAAAGCCTTCATGTGTAGAGTACACTGAAGAAGATAGAGAATTAGAAGATGCCTCTAGAGATAAAATGGATAAGAAACTAAAAGATCCTTGGTGCAAAGCGTATAATATCACATTTAAAACACCGAATTATGCTAAGGAAAACTGGATTGCCTTCAATAAGTTTAGACTTCAGATTCAGTTGACCCCTGAACAAGTGTTTTGGAAGAAAGATATAGACAAGCAAAAAGCTGATAATCTTGTTGAAAAGAATCCCCCTTGTGGGAAATTTCCTCCAGCTACTGTGTATCCTCCAAATACACCTATGCATTTAGTGCCCAGAACTCTTCCCACTCAAAGCAAAACCCTAGTCAGCCTGTATGTAGTTTACCAACTATTTGTTGACTTTGAGAAAACATGTAAGAAGAGAATCACTCCAACGGGAATTACTGAAGGGGAAATGGGTTTTGAGCAAACAAAAGAATGTTACCTAACTATGTTCATGCCTTTCTTAAACAACTAAAATAACAATTTGAATCTCTTCAAAAGGCCATAGATACTGAGGTTAAAGATATGAAAAGAATGTTTAATGAAATGGAAAACGAGGTCAAATATTATGAATGTGAGCTCAAAAGTAATGAGATTGAGAGGAAGAATCTTCACATCCTAAATGATAATTTGATTTCTAGGTGTATTGCTCAAGATGTGTTTTACACTGTCACAAATTATTCTATTACTGCTTCTCAATTTCATGAATTATCGGTTGCTTTTAAAGTATCCCACGATCGTGTCATTGAGCTTGAGACCACGAATTCAAAATTGCATGATAAAATCGAAAGGGATGATCATGATAACATGGTCAGACAATTTTCTAAATTGGAAGTTGAATATCTTGCTTTAAAATTAAAATATCAACATCTCAAAGAATATGTTAAAACCTCGAATGCCAAGACATCCTCGAATGCTCCTGAGTTTGATGCAGTTTTTTAATTAAACAAATGAGATGAACATATTCGAACTCAGTGCAACACGATCAAAAGGTTGAAAGCCCAAATTTCTCAATTGAAGGGAGAAAGAATGAAGTGACTGACTCCCATATGCCTCCTCCTTTAGATTCTCAGAATTCTCAAAATTTTCATCTTCAAAACATCATTAATGTATTACAACATGAAAATGAGTATTTTCTAGCAGAAAATGAAAAAGTTAAATAGCATTTCAAAGAGTTATATGAATCATTTAAGGTCACTCGTGACAAGAACAATGAAAAGATAACTTCTTTGCAAAATGAAATTGAGAATCTGAAGAGTCAGGTAAAAGGGAAAATGCCAATCACCAGTGGTGAGAATATTGCACCGAAGGTGCCTGCTTGTACTAAATATGCTATGACTGTGAAGTATATTCCCCCTCATCTTAGAAACAATAAACTTGCATGTCAAACATATTTTTCGTACCTTAAGGATAGTCTAGAATGTCTCCAAGAGATTGTTGAAGATGATAAGATAGAGAAACCAAATGATAATGCGATTAGGGATGCATGCTTATATGCCAAACGATCTCTGGAACTTTTAGAATGCTTAATAGCTATATGTCCTAAAACTGGTACTAGGAAAGATAGTGTCGTTATGCCTTGCTCTATGCCTAAAGTTAAGCATGTGACCCTTGATATGCCGTGTTCCATGCCGAAAGTCAAGCATGTGACCTTTGACGTGCCTCCTAGAATCTCAGATCCCAGCACTTCTAGACCAGGAATGCAAAAAGTAGTGAAACCAACTAATGTTCCCATCATTCCTTCTACAGGAGTAATTAGTTACACTAAGGTAATCGGGTCAAAGCCTCCAGGCAATACAAAGCAAGATAGGACCTCGCAAGCCAAGAGTGATCAAGGGAAGAAAGTAGAAGACCACCTTAGGAATAATAAGTTTGAGTTGAATAAGACCAATCGTGTTGATTCTAATATTAGCTATAAGCGTACTGTAATTAATTTGAATTCTGCTACTATTTGCAAAACAGGTAATGAATGTTTGGTTTCTGGTATTTATCATGAATGTGTTGCGAATGAGTTGAAAATTTTTGTTAAATCCCCAGTCAAAACTGTAAGAACTGCTAAACAGGTTAAGGATGCCAGAAAACCAATTTGGAAAAAGGTTAGTAATTACTGGAAACCTACAGGGAGAAAGGTCAATAATGTGGGGTATCAATGGAAACCCACTGGCCGCACATTCAAAGTTAATGAATTTCATCCTAATAAGAATAGGTTTACACCCACTAAGGAATGGAAACCTACTGGTAGGATCATCCCCTTAAGAAGTAGTCATACTACACATAGACCAAATGCTTCTACTAGTCTTGCATCCACCACTAATGATGTCATAGCTTCAATTTCTGATGTGGGTATTCCAATCTCAGTTACTAACCAAGTGGAACCCAGTCTCTCATGGGGATCCAAATTATCTAGTTATCCATACTTGTCTGTGTTCAATTGCACGTCGTACAAATTGTTCTTTGGTATTTGGACTCAGGCTGTTAAAAGCATATGACTGGAGATCGTTCGCGGCTCAAGAACTTTATGAATAAATTCATCAGGACTATTAGATTTGGGAACGACCACTTTGGGGCAATCATGGGTTACGGAGATTATGTATTTGGTGACAATGTAATCTCCCGGGTATATTATGTTGAAGGACTCGGTCATAATCTGTTCTCTGTTGGCCAATTTTGTGACTCTGATCTTGAAGTAGCCTTTAGAAAACATACTTGCTTCGTTAAAGAACTAGATGGTGTTGAACTTCTAAAGGGAACACGGGGAACTAATCTATACACCATCTCTATCGAAGATATGATAAAGTCATGGTTATGGCATCGTCTTCTCAATCACTTGAACTTCGAAACCATAAATGATCTTTCTAGAAAGGACCTCGTAAGAGGCTTGCCCAGATTAAAGTATGAAAAATATCATCTTTGTTCAGCATGCCAATTGGGAAAAAGCAATAAATATACCCATAAACCCAAACCTGCAAACTAAATTATGAAAGTTCTTCATACTCTTCATATGGATTTGTGCGGACCCATGAGAGTGCAAAATATAAACAGGAAGAAATATGCGCTAGTCGTGGTTGATGAGTACTTTCGGTTTACTTGGGTTAAGTTTTTGAGGTCAAAGGATGAAACTCCAGACATCATCATCAAACTTATTAAACAACTGCAGGTTCGGCTTAATAAAACAGTCAGAATTATCTGAACTGACAATGGAACTGAGTTTGTAAACAAAGAACTAAGTCAGTTTTATGAAAGCATTGGAATCAGCAATTAAAGAAGTGTTCCACGTACTCCTTAACAGAACGGTGTAGTTGAAAGACGAAATCGAACTCTTGTAGAAGCTGCAAGGACTATGCTGATTTATTCAAAGGTTTCAATGTTTCTCTGGGCGGAAGCCATTGCCACTGCATGCTACACCCAAAACCGCTCCCTAATTCATACAACTCATGGAAAAACTTCTTACGAACTTGTCCACAACCGAAAACCGGATCTTTCTTTTCTACGTGTGTTCGGTGCCTTATGTTATCCTACTAATGAAGGTCAAGATTTGGGTAAATTGAAACCTAAGGCGGACATTGGAGTTTTCGTTGGTTATGCACCAAACCCGAAGGATTACCGAATCTACAATAAAAGAACCCGAGACATCATGGAATATATTCACGTCCCGTTTGAAAACATATTTGCCCCTGAACCAACACCTGAACCATCTTCATCAGAGGATCCAAACTCTGCTACATCAGTTCGTCATCATCAACCACATGAATATCTCAGAAAATGGACACATGATCATCCATTGGATAACATCATTGGGAACCCTTCTCGTCCAGTATCTACTCGTAAACAACTTGCCACTCATGCCTTATGGTGCTTCTTCAATTCTGTATTATCAAAGATCGAACCTAAAGATGTCAAAACAACAATGTCTAAGGACAACTGGTTTAGTGCTATGCAAGAAGAAATCCATGAGTTTGATCGTCTTGATGTATGGGAATTAGTACATGCTCCAGATTGTGCTCTAATTATTGCTCTTAAGTGGATCTTCAAAGTAAAGCTTGATGAGCACGGTTATGTTCTGAAGAATAAGGCAAGGCTAGTGGCTAAAGGATACCTACAAGAGGAGGGTATTGACTTTGAGGAATCATTTGCTCCGGTTACACGAATTGAGGCTATCAGAATCTTCCTGGCTAATGTTGCTAGCAAGAACATGGTAGTTTATCAGCTGGATGTAAAAACTGCTTTTCTTAATGGGGATCTCAAAGAAGTGGTTTACGTCAGTCAACCCGAAGGTTTCGTGAATCCAGAGCATCCTACCCATATCTACCGCTAGAAGACGACCCTTTACGATTTGAAGCAAGCTCCAAAGGCATGGTATAATACACTGTCAAAGTTTCTCTTGACAAAAGGATTCAGCAAAGGAGCAGTTGATCCCACATTGTTCACCAGAAATTCAGGCAAACACATAATACACGTTCAAATTTATGTTGATGACATTATTTTTGCCTCGACCGACCCTAATGAATGTGACTGATTTTCAAAGGAGATGCCCACCAAATTTCAAATGTCTATGATGGGATAAATGTCATTTTTCTTGGGATTTCAAATTTCACAAAGGCCCGGAGGCATTTTTATTAATCAATCTAAATATGCAAATGAAATTTTAAAGAAATTTGGATTTGATTCTTGTGACCCTGTTGACACTCCCATGGTGGAGCGCACAAAACTGGATGAGGACCACTCAGGGATCATGGTTGATCAAACGAAATATCGAAGTATGATTGGATCCTTGATGTACCTCACAGCCAGTAGACCTGATATTCTGTTCGCTGTATGCATGTGTGCTAGATACCAGGCTAAGCCTACCAAAAAGCACCTTGAAGCGGTTAAACGGTTCTTTCGGTATCTCCAAGGAACCATTAACATGGGACTTTGGTATCCGAATGACACCGATATGTCACTAACAGCATATGCAGATGCAGACCATGCAGGGTGTCAAGATACACGTCGAAGTACGTCAGGAGGTGCTCAGTTTTTAGGAGATAAGTTAGTAAGATGGTCTTCAAAGAAACAAATGAGTACGTCTATATCTTCTACAGAGGCTGAATACATAGCCATGTCATCTTGTTGTGCTCAAATCTTATGGATGAGATCCCAATTATCTGAATATGGCTTTGTATTCAACAAAGTTCCTCTTTATTGTGATAACAAAAGTGCCATTGCTCTCTGCTGCAACAATGTTCAACACTCAAAAGCAAAGCACATTGATATTTGACATCACTTCATCACGGAACAACTGGAGAAAGGTGTGGTTGAGCTATATTTCGTACGGACTGAATATTAGCTAGCAGACATCTTCACTAAAGCACTTCCTAGAGAACGGTTTGAGTTTATCCTTCCACGACTTGGCTTGAAGAGCCTACAACCTAAGACACTCAAACGTCTTCAGGAGGAAGAAGAGGAGTAAATGTGTTTTCTCATCTATTCTTTGTACATACTTTATTAAAAAGCAAAATAAAAAATTATAAAACCAACAAAAAGAAAATAGAAAAATATAAAATTTCAAAACCCATAAAAATCAGAAAATCTTGAAAATGACAAAAAATATTGTTTTTCATATCATGTTTCGATAACATCTACGGACTTTGGTCTGTCATTCAAAATTTGCACGGGTCTTTAGATGAAGTTCGAACAGAATTAATAAACATTTTAAAAGAAAGAACAGAGCAATGCTTAATCTAATTTCGAAACCTCATGCTCTAATTCTAAAAACAAAAGTTCATAAGGAAAATTTGTCGCCAAAAAGACAAATGTTTCCTCACAAATATTTTTCCTTCTAAATATTCTCCTGAAAAATATTTGTCATCTAATGAAAACTAAATTGCTTTGATAAATAACTCGGACTTAATTTTTAAAATCATCTGGACGTATCATTTGTCAAAATCTATATCACTCAATCAACAACTTTGGTCATTGATTGAGGGGGAGAATGATTTCAATCAAAACAAAAAGGATTATTTTTCAAACAATTGGCACTAAAATGAGCAAGGTCTATTTTTGGATAATCAAAAAGAACAATTTTTTTGTACAATTAGATCCATACCAAGGCTAATATTGTGTTTTCATAAGATACCTAAGCATGTTTGATCATTTGGATAATGCAAATGAATTCAAGATCCTGTTTCCACCAGTTGTGCCACCATTAAGTGACAACAGTGTCATCGATATGTCGGTGTTTGAAAGTGACACACCTGGGAAAAGATCTGGAACCCATGTTCAGAATTTAACAATGGCATCAAAATTTAAAGTTGATTTTAACTATTATATTGTAGAGTGTTTATTCAATTTGATAATGTACGTGTTTTATGTTGAGTTATTTTTTGTAGTTAAACCTGCGTCAACAAGAAATTTTGGGAAGCAAGTATCATCTTTTAAGTCTCATGTAGCTTATGATAGCTCTCAAAGTGGCACACCTGCGAATAAATCTATTTCTAACATTGTTGATTTTGGAAGATCAGCAAAAGGTACAATAGCTTTTGTATTTGAAACACATATTACATTCAGAAATATTAGTTATTAACATATACTATACATCTGTCAGCGGGTAAAACAGGTTCAATTGATTACAGTACGGTTGAATCTAAAAGGATGTCATACATCAGGAACTAGGAAAAAGATCCGAAAAGTGCATCTTATTTGAAATTAGGAACTAAATCAAAAGGTATAACTCATATAAATTTGTATATTGTAGTTTGTTTTATGAATTGTTTTTACAACTATAATATTTTTTGTAAATGTTGCTATGCAAAACACCAATAAACAAAAGTTTAAGAAAGAAATCATACTCTTGTGCAGGTCCGTTACATAATACCAGTAGATCACAAACTCCCACATTTGGTTATCAAGAAGACTATGGAGGGACACCTAAGTCCGGGTTTAAGAGTAGTTTGTCAGGTAAACGACAACCAAAAGAAGGTTATGGTGTACATGCTACCTCCTTTGAAAATTCCTCTGAAGGTTTGTGTTTTACTCATTATTCAATATAAGTTATTTTGTAAATGCATTTGATAAACAACAATTTGTAACAGGTAAATCACATTTAAGAAAAGGTTATGGAATGCATAGTTCCTCCATTGGAAGTGCTCCACCAGGTTGGTTGTTAATTTATTGTTTAATATACATTGTTTTCAAATGTGTTTGTTAGATTTAAAATGTCTTAAAATCTCCATAACAAAGACTGAAGGAACGAATTCTAACTCCAATAAAAAACATTAACCCTATGGCTACCAACATGGCAATCAAAGGAAGATGCATTTCTATTTGGCATTCTCACAAACTAAATGAAGAACATGATCCATATAGTTTGGATTGTGTTTTCCAAGATGAAGAGGTAACTATTATTTTTGAGTTTTGTGTTGTGTTTATTAAATTAATAAAAATCACAAGTAACTTATAACATTGTATATCCAGGACAACCGAATCCAGATTTACATCAAAAAAGAATTCATGTTTAATTTGAACCTCTCCTTCAAGAGGGCCAATGCTACATAATCTCTAACTTTGGTGTGGCCGAAAATGGCGGAAGGTTACCATTGTTACCAAATAGATGGAAAGTATCTTTTTTCAAAGGAACTAATGTCACGCGAGTTGAACAAATTAATGAGAATTTGGTTGTCTTTATTTATGAGCCATTTTCACATATATTAGACCCAACCAACGAGTACCATGATCATGATTGTGTTGGTATATATTTTATTTAGACCTACAAAGTAAAGTAATTGTTATTTAATCTTTTATATAGAAAAACATTGACTCATTTTATTCAACAGATGTGATTGGAACGGTTGTTGCTATTGGGAAAATTGTAGGTATGAACAACCATGGTGGTCCTAAAATCCGCAGAACAGTTGTCATCGAAGATGCAGAGTAAAGAGAAACTTTAATATGATATTTATATTCTATATAGTTTTACAATGCGAAAATATCTATTTATATCATATTCAACAGATCTTACAGGCTTGAGTGCACTTTTTGGGATAATTGGGCGTTATGTGGAACGACTACGAAAATAGACTTGAAGAAATTTGTCATTTAGACTTCCTTTTGTTGCTAGGGAAGGTTAAATACTGGGACTGTAAGTTTTTAAGCATGTCTTTCTTTATAATTTTTAATACGCACAAATAGGGTGCATTTACTTAATACAGTTTTGTTTTTGTTTTTTTTTTGTACAAAAACAGATAAACCAGCCGTGCATAATGCGTTATTTGGCAGCAGGATCTTCATTAATAGGAAAATTCCTCCGTTACTGTTATTTCGGAAAAGGTTATTCTAATAATAATAGTATATTTGTGCTTTTAATTAATACATAATTTACTTTAAATTTGTATGTAACATAATTTAAAAACCTACCAGATACGAATCGCAAGAAGGATATAATGCAAATGAATTCAATATCCAGTTGCACGATCAAGAAAGACATGTTGTTACACCTGCAGAATTTATGGATGGTTGTGTAAAGAGATTTGTTGGAATGATAAGTAGCATTGAACCGGTAAGAAGACACTATTTTCTTGCATTTATAAAATAATGAAAAACTATATAATGGCCGTGCTAATGTTTGATTTTATTATGATAAATTAAAAACTATGCAAAATGCAGGATACATGTTGTGTTGTTTATGCTACTGTGCATAGCATCCTATATGAAAATGGTTGGGCTTATACAGCCTGTAAATCATGTAACACAAGAGTAACAACAGTTTCATCAAAAGGTGGAATGAATTCTAGAAACAAGAAACAAGTGTGGTTCTGTAAGAAACACGGAGAAACATATGCAGTTGCATCCATGTATTAAATACAGTGTGTTTTAATTAGTATTCCAATCTATGCAATTATGCTTCAGAAATAAAATACTAAAACTATTTAATTTTTGTGTATAAGGTTCAAGATCATTGTTTGTATTGTTGATGAAAGTGGAAGCGCACATGTTGTCATTTTTGATAACAATGTGCACAAGATGACTAATTTGTCAGCGTGGCAGATTATGAAGCAACAGGGCATGGACCCTGAAGAATACTTCCCAGATGATCTAAACCAGATTATTGGGAAACAATATCTATTTAAGATTAAGTATTCTGAATTTAACCACAACAACAACAGCCATATCTATCGAACCGAGAAGGTGACTGATGATGTTGATACAATCATGTACTTCAAGAATGGTTTCCTAGATGAAGAGGTATTCATATTATCATCTTAAATTACTTTAACATTGTACATTTTTTATCATAAACTTTAATTCTACGAAAGTGTTATTAAATAAAAATTTAATTGGAAAAACATAACAGGATGTAGAAGATGAGGAATACAATGTGGAAGATTATCCAGACAATGCTGATGATGTGTTAGGAAATGGTGACGGTGGTTAGACAATAATGTAGGTGAATTTGAAAATGGTGAAGATGATTTTGAAAATGATGAAGACGATTTTGAAAAAGAAGAAGATGATGAGTTGAACTCCTGGAATGACTCAGATAATAATGAACATGACTTACAAAATGATATAGATGAATCAGACATTGGCGAAGAAGATTTAGATACTCCTCATGTTGATTTACAAGATGGTACATATGATTTAGAGGACGTAGAAGATGAGGTAAACAATACAGAAAATCACTTTGAAGATGCTGAGAATATAAATACGAAACAATCAAATGATATGGAGGAGGTATTATACATTTCATTACTAACTGCAGTTAATAGCTACATATGTTTTTAAATTAACATAAATTAATTTTTTAATTGTTCTACATTGCAGAATGTTGAAATCCACACTTCAAAATCTTCAAATGATGCAAGTGGTGTTGAAGCTGAAAGCACTCTTGATACTATCAATGATCCAATTGGTGTTGTGAAAAAAAGAAACCGTGAAATAGAAGAGTTATCAGAGAATGATCCAATCGATGAGGAAGATGTGCAGCCAAATAAAAAGATGCAAACAACGGATATTAGAAACAATGATTCATAGAAAACCCACTGCATCCCCTTCAAACAGTCATAATTCATTTTTTTAAAAAACAATCATTTGTTTTAGTTTAGAATTTTGGTAAACAGATTATTATCTAGGGTCTTATGGCAGCAATTTTTTTTTGGTTTTCAGTTTGAACATTTGTGTTTGTTTACATTTATTATTGGACAAGTATTACGTTACGCCTCTTAAATCTTTTTAGTGTTTGTGAACTTTTGATGTATATGTTACCATGGAGTTAGAACTTAGAATATCTTATGAAGTATGATAGCTATGCTTAACTCCGTGTCCAACCAAATTTTAATAAGAGGTTAGTCAACTTTTTGTCATTGTAACCATAACACTTCCAGTTACATTTACTAAATAATTTATTGTCGTTAGATGGTGAGTGCTAAGAAGTTCAACGTTGTGCAGTATAGCACATTGTTTCATCGTGTATTCCAATTTAAGATATGTTAGTGCTGAACACCTTATTTGTCACAATAACATTTTTAGATTGTTTGATTTATTTAAATGCGGAATATAATTCAGAGTTGGCAAGTCGAGTGTGTAGATCAAAATTGCTTATGTATTTATCATACCACAATGCATAATAGACAACTTCTCATTTTTCATTATAGTCTCACTGACTTGATTAAACTCTTTATATTATGATCTTAAAAGAAAACAATGTGTGACATTGTTATTGATCAAACCATAATGATGATAACGATTATCAGTGCCTTATTTTGTATGCTAAGAACTTCTGGTGCATTAGAAACCATACTCCTAAAGCAATCAATTGCAGATTACGAGATGATCGTTTGATAAACAAACACATTCATTAACATAGTAATACATTTTCGTAAAACATAGTCAATTACCAGAAATTAGAAACTTAGATAGAATATTTTACAAGCCAGTCATAGTGTTACTTAAACATATGTACCACCAACCTAACACCTTAAAAATTTGCATCAATGTACCAAAACACAAAAAAGTTCAACAAATCCAATGTCTATGAATGATAACCAAAGTATTCAACACAATCATTTTCTAACATACATGAAACACAGGGAACACACCTGTGTAAGGACCATTCAACACCTCCCGATTCGACATGTACTTGAACCTTAGCATTTTGTCTTTCTTGAATTTGCAGACTTCAACAAATTTTTTCCATTTTCCATGAATGTTTACATGGTTTGTTCGACCCGAATTTTCTAAGTGAAGTACCATTTGACAACCATCTCATATTCTATGTCTTTGTGTTTGATGAAACACTTCGTATAAGTGTGCATTGGATGTTTCTCAAGAAAATCAGCTGGTATGCACTTCAATTAAGTGTAATAATTACAATGATATGTTATTAAACGCCATATCATAAGCATAAGAAAATTAGACATAACTACTTACAAGTTGTTGCCTGTCCATAGTATCTTCATAAGGTACATAGAAACAATGAGTTTTTTTCACCAAAGTGGTCCATGTGTCATTCCCAAAAACATTTGTGTCTCATTCTTTCATCAGCTGTAATGACGTACCACATAAATATATTTAAAACATATTTGAAGTATCATTACACTTACTCTTTAAAGTATTAAAATTTTAAACAGCTCATACCCTGTTCCCAAAATTCTAGCTCTGGTTGGTATTTTCTCAGCTTTGTTGCTCCAAGAAAGTGAACATCAGTTATTGGACTACCATGCATGTTAAAGGCCTGTAAACGCAAGTAATTGTTCCTCTCCCTCATCAAGACTACGTACTCTCCTACTCTAAGTTGGAATCTTTCAACAATATTTTGCCAACCCACATCAGACACAACATACTCATAACGACCTTTTTTCTCCTTATCTTTTTCACGTCTAACAGCAACAGTATACCTACGTTTGTTAGCACTGATTTTGATGGTGTCCTTCTTCTTTAAACCCGGTAGGAAATAACTTGGAATTCTCTGAAATATACTATAATTTTAATAAAAACTTTAATTATACACAATCCAAAAAGTAAACGCATGAAAGAAGGTTAAATACCTGAAGCATGTTCTGTTGAGGGAGAATCCTACTCAAATACCTGCTTGGCCATCCTACTATTGCCTCATAGCCACCCGGTTCATATCCGGATGCATCATAGCTGGTGACATAATAGGAATCGTCCCCTTCTGGCACAAAGTGCAATGTCTCGGCATCCATTCGTATGAATGCCAAACAGAACTGTGTCCATCTGTAACCGCTCAATTCATATTTCTTGCCAGCTACTTTGACTATCTCAACCTTAACCCTGATTCTCTCTCTACTTTCCAAGTAAATGTGTTTGTTACCATTGTAACAAGTTTGATTAAACACATCTAGAAGATACTGCGTACATAACGAAAACATATATTTAAAGACTTGAACATGGACATTATATTTTAGTTATATTCTAAAGTGATTTAGATAAGAACCTGTTTTTCAGGGAATGATTGGGGTTTTATGCGAAGAACAAATTCCATAGCCATTATCCTACATATAATTATACATTTATAAGAATTATAAAACTTGCTCGTATTTTCTATCATACAAACAATGGTAATTGTGTATCAACTTGCAACTAACATATCTATTAACAAAACTATGATAACATTCCAACTGAATTAACGGCAATCAGAAATGACACTTTTGTAGCCATAAACAAGATTGTAATATAATTAAATAAAAATTATGCTTTTTACTAATGTTATAAACTTTTACTATCACAATCCAAAAAGTATTAGTTCTCTATATTTTTGATAACCAAAATCATTTTATTAATCTTCCTTCCACAATATCTTTGATGACAACTTTACAAGAATTGTGAGCTCACTTTGTTTCACCAATATATTATTTTGGTTTTCCTAATAAAAGTTTTATCATGAAACTTACTGCATATGTGAAATATACTTCTGAGTAAGATAACTAATTTCAGTAATACTAATTATCTAATGTAAACTTAACCCTGACTTATATTTGGGCATTTTAATAAAACAAGCATTAAGCAACATGCAACATCAAAACTGTAAACATGTAGATATGTGAACATCATAATAAACTTATGATCATTGATTTCCTACTTAAAATTCCTTGGATTTGAATTTCTATAAGTGTTCTAAAACAGTAAACACCTACAACTTCATATAACATCCATAGTAACAATATATGTATTGTAAAATACTCATTGTTAATGGTTTTGATTAATGAAGAACAATGCACGAGCATGTACCTGGTGTGATTGAAGAAAAGAAGTTGAAAGCAATATGTGAATGATTCGATATGTTTAGGTGTGTGTTTTAAATGATGCTTATGAGGATATTAATATGATACTCAAAATTTATCTTCGTATGTGTATAGATTTTTTTTTAAAAAAAATACCAATGATATTATCACAAATATTGATTTGCAAACACTAAAAAGATTTTGCATATATCCTCCCATGCATATTGTGACTTTTTACTCTAATTTATTTTTTTCAATTTTACTATTATAACATGTGTACGATGTGTTTATACTTTGTCTATCAAAACTCAAACTACTTATTAACGTGATAAGAATCATCAAACATATATGTTCAAGTTATGTTCAAAATTTTAAATTGATAAATACAATAAAACTGATATTTTGTATTTTGTAATGTCAGAATGAGTAGGACAATTCAAGTGTATTTGTTAACTTGTGCATATTTCTATAATGGTTGATTAATATTCGATCAACAGACTATTGTATTATTCACGTGTGTTTTTTTAATATAATAAACTAATTTTAATTTTCGATACAACTTAATTACTTTTATTTCAATAATCCATTTATTTTAGTATTCGCAATGTTATTCTAACTATGATTAGGTATGGAAATAGATTTAAGTTCCACAACATTTGATGATTATATGTACCTAAAGGTTTTCAAAATCATGTCAAATGAAATAAAATATAGTTGAACTATAAAATAACTTTGGAATAAGGTAATTACTACCTGATTAAAGGCAGTAATTCTCATAGTAAGTTTTGCACACACATGTAATTTTCATTTCCAATCTAAAAGAAAAGCAAACCAATTCAAACAGTCATAATCATTGGAAATTGGTGTATAAAAACAGAAACGATTCGTAGTGAAATAAAAACAAACCAAAAGATAGCCTACATAATTAAAGCATATATACATAATACTTCCATGTTTACGTACAGTTGCACATAACTGCATTTAGTAGACCTAATCATAATTACCGAAACATATGTCTTAATTACAAAACACAAAATATGAGATAAAATAGTTTGTTTTAAACATGTCCAACCATGAGCAGAAACATTAAAGGATGTGCAAGTTAATGATTAGCAAATATGGAATATGGGTAATTGTGTGTTCTGTCCCTCTTCGACATCCAAATCTTCACCATTGGATACATACTTGAACCTAATCATCTTGGTGTATGGAAATCCACATGTTGAGGCCAGCAGCTTCCACTACCCGTGCACATTGACATGATTGTTTCTTTCTGTATTTTCGTTGTGAGGCTCCATTCGAACTTTCATCTCCTGACGATATTCTCGGTGGATGATAAGGGCTCGATCATACATGTGCATTGGGTATCTCCTAAGGAACTTTGCTGGGATAGCCTATTACTATTAACCAATTGTTTTTAATCTTAAAATTTGTATAAACAATAAAATAAATGAAACTTACCAATCTTTCCTTGCACTCAATGGTTCCATAGGATTTGTAAAAGGACCTATCATTCTCTCCAAAATGGTCCATGTGAGATGGCCAAAAGCAGATATGTTTCATTCTATCATCTTCTACACATCAGAAGTATTAATTGTATATGTTAACAATGTTTGAAATTAGACAGTCCCAATTAGTTATATTATGAAAATGCATAATAACAAGTAATAATAACATAAACATAAAATACATACTATCTTCATGCCACTCCAGCGGAAGTTGCTGCTTCCTTAATTAGGTGCTCCTTTGTATACAATCTGGGTAATCATGCTACCATCATTGTTAAAGGCATCGACCCACAGTTGATTTCCCCTGTTCTTTGTTATGACACACACAGTTCTAGCCTCCAGTCCAATATCCTCCACCATCGTGTTCCATGCGTCACCCAACAATCGATAAACAAACGTGCCAGTATTTAGCAATACTGATTGACGCTTAACATGACACGGGTAATGTTCACCGTTTGCTATGATAGTAAGCTCATCGAGTTCCTCAAGTCCTGGTAGTAGTTCGGCAGGAATTGATTGTAGGAATGTATACCATAACCATGTTATGCAATTTGTATATCAAATCTATACTATCAAGTTGTGTATGTTTTATGAAACAACATTTTAAAATGTATCAGTATTCAATACCTGTGGCAAACGAGGGTTTGGCAGAACATAAGTCTTCAACCTTGAGAAAGTAGACCTGTGTCCATCATAACCAGCTACTTCCTTGCCGTTACGCAAATATCCAGTCACATAAAAGCAATCCTCTCCTTCTTCAATGAAATGCAGCAGGTGGACATCTTCACTTAAGTTGCGGTTTCAAAATGCGGTCCATTTAGGACCTGTCAAATACCAGAGTCCGTATCGACGCCTCTGATAAGGATTTAAAAGGTACACTTTTAAGGGGTCATTTAAGCCCTTAATTGATCACTTTTGTATCCGTTACTACTTAATTTCGTTCCTTTTCACTTTTTAGGTCTCTTGAAGGCAAATTGCTGGAATGACACTTATTCGGACGAAAAGGCGCGAATATATGAAGAAAATGGCCAATGTCAAGAATCAAGACACTCAAGCTACTGGAACTGAAGGGGACGGTGTCACAGCCTAATAGCGATGCCGTCGCGACACACCTTGAGACGACTCAGAGAGCAAATTGTTATTTTGCACTTGACGGCATCAGGTTTAAACGAGTAGGGCATCACAACTCAGACGGCCTATATTTGGATCCCGACGGCGTCAGAAGATGAAGCCGACGACGTCACAAGCATAAGGTGACGTCCTCACAACGTTGACGTGGCCAAGACGAAAACCTAATGGTGGCGACCCGACGGCGTCACTATTAAAGAGTGATGTCGTCGCATATTGTAACTCTATATATAGAATTCGGATTTTCAGTATTTTAGAGAGGTAGTTTTGTGGAGTAAAACCTAAACCGAACCTAGGCTGTCTTGGGCAGTATCTTAGGGTTTCATACCCTATTTTACAACAAGATAAGTGATTTACTTCATTAATTCAATTATGTCTTCAATTGTTTGTGTGTATGCTTGCATGTTTTCCATGTCCGGCTAATTTACTTGTGTGTTTGCTTAGATCTATGAAACCTAGGTATCGAATATTGATTGGTTGTCTCTTATCTTAATTGTGATTGACCTAGTATTGTGATAAGTCATTCATTGTGTATTTAATGCTTGAGTAATCTTTGTGAACATTAGTTTATAATCACCTAGAGTTATTGTAGTCTAAACATCCAAAGGTAACCTTAGAGTTAGTTTATGAATCCTAGAGATTTCTTAGGCAATAACCTTAAGGTAGTCTCAAAGAGTTAGGGAAAAACGCATACCCTACGACCTTAGAAGACACAACACGTTAAGAATAAGGACGTGACAATTCAACCATCAATAGGAGATGACTAGGGAGTAATAACATCTAAGTAAACACATTTTTAATCATCATAAGAGCACACAACAATAGACATAGACTACACTCACCTTAGTTTAGATAATTAGATAAGTAGAGTAATCGGTAGGAATACCACCCCCCAAATCCAATACCCCGAGATTCGTATCTTTCAATTTTCTAAAAAAATATAAAAGAGATAAAAAAATAATCTTCCTCAACCCCAACCTTAGCATAGTAACTTCTCACTAGCATTCCTATTCCCCTATAGAACGATATCAATTCTCGAGGCTTACCCTAATACTACACTACAACGATTAGGTTCACTGCCTAGGGTGTTGAAAAACTTGCTCGACGAAAAGGAAGTTCCTTTGATCCCGAACACGCGTTGTACGCGTATCAAGTTTTTGGCGCCGCTACCGGGGAATAGAATAGCTAGTTATATTTCCACCTCGTTTAGGTTCCTTTGCTTGATTCCTATCAAGTAAGATTTTTTTCCCATTTTTAGTTTCGTCGTAGGCTATCCCCCTTTTTTGTGACCCTTGTTAGTAACCCCATCACTTTTCATCATGGAAGGTGATAATCAACCACCAAACCTGCCATTTCCCCCTACCAATCCCCTTAGACAACTTAGCACCCGCAGTTCCACCAAAACCCTTTTTGAACCTTTTGCTAAACCCGAAAGAGAGCTAAATAGGCGAAGAAGATCTCTCCATGAGTCGGAACCTCAAGGCACCACTATCAATTTTGATGAAGCCGCGACTGACGAAGAGTTCACTCATTCCCCTAAGTCCCCTGAAGCCATCAACATTGACAATCTAAGCCAACATGGCGAGGAATTCCCCGCTACTCCGGTCAATGGACCCATCAATAAACTAGAAGCAAGAGCCCTTAGGGAGTACTCTTCTCCCTCCGCATCTGGATTTACCAGCGCCATTGTCTACCCTTCTGAATAGGTCAATGAGGTGTTGCATGCCACCGACATTTGGCTTATCCAGAATGCATGTCAATTTCACGGATCCCACAGCGAAAACCCCATTCATCACATCAAACAATTTTTAAAAATTGTGGATACTATCTATGCTGACGGAGCATCCAAGGAGACATCCAGACTCCGGTTTTTCCCATTTTCTCTTCAAGGACAGGCCAAGGAGTAGCTCGATAAGCTTTCTCCAAGGTCCATCTTCACTTGGGAACAACTCACATCCAAATTCACCAAAAAGTTCTTTCCCCTTGGGAGAACTGCATCCATCAGGAGCAAAATTCTTCATTTCCATCAAACAGATGGAGAATATATCGTTAACTCCTGGACTCGTTACAAAGATCTCATTCAACAAGCCCCACACCATGGTATCAACCTTTGGTTGCTTGTTCAAATCTTTTACGACAATGTCTCCCGCAATGATCAAAAAGGGATTGACTTCTCAACTAGCCGAAAAATTTCCAACCTCAATGCGAAAGAAGGATGGGACCGCATTGAGGAGTATGTCCAAGACCAAGACAACACTTGGAACGAGCCAGTAACTGTAATGAGTGTCTCTACTGCCTCAAATAAAATCCCATTATCTCTCGATGATCGGATGAAGAGGGCGCAAGAGAAGCTTGCATACCTCACGAAGTCGCAAGAATCTAAGAGGCTGTTTAACCCATACCTTATATGCGACATTTGTGGAGGGTCACACGAGAGCGATGAGTGTGATGATAACACACGCCAAGAGCGCGCTTTCCTTTCCAGCCATGACATTTATGATGACCCTTCCCTTCTCACATTCTATCAAAACGATGAATGCACTCCTTGGGGTAATCTAAAATGGAAGACTGAGGGAAGGGAGGGTCCTGAATACACCATCTGTGATGCCTTTGAAAAAGAACTCGAGCAATTTACCATGGAAGGGGTAATGCTTTTAAAGGGTCTCGAAGGATTCATTCAAGAGCAACAAGCTGAATTAGAGAGCCAATTTGCTGAACTCCACAAAAGAATAAGCGAACCTGGTCCAACCCATCACGATCCAACTTGTGCCATTACTACTCGATCAGGAATTACTACCAAGGATCCCCCATACCCTGACCAAAATCCCACCACCAGAGAGCCTGAGTCAGGTAATGGAGCAATTCCTGAACCTCCTTCGACTCCCCACAACCCCCCTCCATAAACATCAACACCTGCCCAGCGTCCGACTCTCGCACGGATTCCTTATCCCTCGCATTTAAAGAATCAAAAGGCTGAAGAAGACAATGAGAGAATATTGTCTTACTTAAAACGGACTTCCGTTAACATACCACTTCTCGATGTATTTTATCATATCCCTAAACATAGCAAATACTTCAAGAGGTTATTATCGAATTGGAAGAAACTTGAAGGGTTGATATCATTAGGAGAATAATGCTCGGCTATCATCCAGAAAAGCTTGCCCAAGAAGAAAGAAGATTCGGGCAGCTTCACCATTCCTTGCTCTATAGGGGCACTCTCTATGAAAAACGCCTTGGCGGATCTCGGGGCAAGCATTAACTTGATGCCTCATTCCTTATTCCTCAAACTCGGATATTCAGGGCTGAAACCAACCAGAATGAGTATTTAGTTAGTTGATCGATCAATCAAATATCCCATTGGAGTTTGTGAAAATGTTCTTGTAAGAGTAGGGGAGTTCAAGTTTCCAGTTGATTTCGTGATTTTAGAAATGGAGGAAGATAACTCCATCCCGATAATCCTTGGAAGACCCTTCTTGGCCACAGCTCGTGCCATCATCGATGTTCATGATGATAAATTCACTTTAAGAGTGGGGTCCGAGAGCTTAACCTTCGACATCAAGGATTCTATGAGTCATTCCTCCTCTTACGATCACCCTATTTATCTTGTTGAAGAAGTTGATGAGTTTGTTGATGACATAGATGGTTTTATTGATGAATATCTATTAAACAAATTCATGAATGATGATAACAACATGATATATAATAATGAAGAGATTGAGATGGTTGGAGCTGTTTCCTTTTACCCGCGTAGGGAAGAAATTAAACCTCTTGAACTTCAAAAGCGAAAAACAAGCTAAAACCATGAATCAAGGAACCGCCTACCTTAGAATTGAAAGATCTCTCGAGCCATTTAGAATACGCCTTCCTTTAAGAAGAGGATTAACTCCCTGTCATCATAAGCTCTTCACTGACCACTGAACAAAAAGGGAAGCTCTTAGAGGTTCTAAGAGATAACAAAGGATTGATCGCATGGAGTGTTGCTGACATTAAGGGTATTGATTCTACTTTTTACACTCATAAAATTCTTATGGAAGAAGATTACAAACCAACCGTTCAACCTCAGAGGAGAGTTAACCCTAATATCAAGGAGGTAGTGAAAAAGGAAGTCGTCAAGCTCCTCGATGCCGGCCTAATCTACCCCATTTCGGATAGCCCTTGGGTCAGCCCAGTCCAAGTGGTTCCAAAAAAGGGAGGAATGACGATTGTGAAGAATGAAAATGGTGACTTAGTACCGCAAAGAACAGTTACTGGTTGGCGTGTTTGTATCGACTATAGGAAGTTAAATGATGCCACCCGGAAAGATCATTTTCCTTTGTCGTTCATCGACTAAATGCTCGAAAGGTTAGTCGGGCATGAGTACTACTGTTTTCTTGATGGTTTCTCAGGATACTTCCAAATCCCCATTTCTCCTGAAGATCAAGAGAAGACTATGTTTACATGACCTTACGAGACTTTTGCTTAAAGGTGAATGCCCTTCGGGTTATGCAACGCCCCCGCTACCTTTCAACGATGTATGATGGCCATATTTCATGAATTAATTGAAGACAGCATGGAAGTCTTCATGGATGATTTCTCTGTATTTGAAAATTCCTTCGACCTTTGTCTATCCAACCTTAGGAAGATGTTGAAATGGTGTGAAGAAACCAATTTAGTCCTGAATTGGGAAATGCCATTTCATGGTAAGAGAAGGAATCGTCTTTGGGCACAAAGTCTCCGGAAATGGAATGGAGGTCGATAGAGCTAAAATCAAAGCGATATCCAAACTACCTTATCCTACTACTGTTAAGGCCATTCGAAGCTTTCTCGGTCATGCGGGCTTTTATGGAAGTTTTATTAAGGACTTCTCTAAAATTGCCCGACCAATGACACAGCTTCTAGTCAAGGACGCCCCTTTTGATTTTTCGGAAGAATGTAAGAAAGCATTAAATCGTCTAAAAAAAGATCTCACTCAGGCTCCGATAATGGTTACCTCTGATTGGTCCCAACCGTTCGAAATCATGTGCGATGCTAGTGATTATGTTGTAGGCGTCGTGCTTGGCCAAAGAAAGGAAAAGCATTTTCAACCAATTTACTATCCTAGCAAAACCATAAATGTAGCGCAAGAAAATTATACAACTACCGAGAAAGAGCTTTTATCTGTGGTTTTTGCCTTCGATAAGTTCAGGCAATATCTCATCCTTTCCAAAACTGTCGTCTTCACAGATCACTCCGCCTTACGATACTTGTTTTCCAAACAAGATGCAAAACCTCGGCTTATTAGGTGGATTCTATTGCTTCAAGAGTTCGACATTGAAATTCGAGATAAAAAGGGAGCTGAAAATCTTGGTGTTGATCATCTATCACGGACCTTGAGAAATTAGACCATACCGAAATTCGTGACTCTTTTCCTGAGGAACGGCTAATGGCCATTAAGGAAATTGATCCATGGTATGCGGATTATGCTAACTATCTATCCAGTAAGGTCTTGCCAAATTACATGACTAGGCAAGATAAAAAGAAATTCTTCACCGCGTTAAAATACTATTTCTGGGATGAGCCCTTCCTATTCCGTATATGCCCCGATCAAATCATTCGACGTTGTGTTGCTGGAAGGGAGATTGATCAGATTATGAGAGAGTGTCATGCGGGACCATCTGGGGGGCATCACGGTGTAAATGTCACGGTACGAAAAGTTTTCGATGTCGGATTCTACTGGCGTACTGTTTTTCACGACGTTAAGAGATTAGTTCAAACGTGCAATGCATGCCAACGATCGGGACACATCTCGCGGAGGGGTGAATCACCTCAGAACTATATCCAAGTCTGCGAAATATTCGATGTTTGAGGTATAGATTTCATGGGACCTTTTCCATCATCTAGAGGAAATGAATACATTCTAGTAGCTATCGACTATGTGTCCAAATGGGTGGAGGCCCAAGCCCTTAGGACTAGCGATGCAAGGGTAGTCATTCATTTTCTTAAAAAGCTCTTCGCACGATTTGGGATTCCCAAGGCATTGATCAGTGATAGAGGAAGCCATTTTTGAAATGCTCAAATGGAGAAGGTGATGAAGAAGTATGGTGTCCCGCAAAGATTTTCTACGGCATATCATCCCAAACCAATGGGCAAGTAGAGAACACAAATAGAGCATTAAAGCGGATACTTGAAAAAATGGTCCACCAGAATAGAAAAGATTGGGCATTCAAACAGGATGAGGCACTCTGGGCATTCAGAACAGCTTATAAAACACCTATCGGAACAACCCCTTTTCGCTTGGTATACGGGACAGCATGCCACCTCCCTATTGAACTTGAGCAAAAGGCATACTGGGCACTTAAGGCCTGTAATATTGATTATTCTGAGGCAGGGTCAAATAGGTTCCTACAGCTTTAAGAACTGGATGAACTAAGACTTGAAGATTATGAATCGTCGATTACATATAAAGAAAGGGCGAAAAAATGGCATGATCAACGAATAAAGAATCCTAAAGAGTTTTTGGAAAAAGATAAGGTGCTCTTGTATAATTCAATATTGAGATTATTTCCGGGAAAACTCAAATCAAGATGGTATGTGTCACACCCCCAAAATATCGCAGCGGAACGATAGTGTCATTGGGGTATGACGTCATAGCACAAAGTATGGATACAGAAAACGACCTCTATAATGAGACGTTTTGAAAAGTTTACCATTCGATTAAATAAGTTAAAGTTTACAAAACAAGAAATTCCAAAGTTTGATAATACATAAAGGTTTACACAACATGTCGAATGGTAATCGATAAAAGTACAAGACTCCAATGTATGCCATGTGACCCAAAAGCTCCATGAAATGCTATCGCCTTACAACCTGAGATAAACATGCTAAAAAGTGTCAACACAAAGGTTGGTGAGTTCATAAGTTTGTTGAAAATGATTTGAAAAAGTCTATAAAGAATGTTGATGCAGCAAAGGCATTGCAAATCCATTCAGTTCCGAGTTCCGCCCATACAAAACTCGTAACCTATGTGTTCACAGCCCATTGCCAAAATAGAATTGTCAGTCTTGTATGTAAGTAGGACATATGTGCATACGATATATACATGTACTTAATGCAAAGAATCACAGCCAACTGAACCTCTTGACAAGTCTAAATTGTTTGTTATGTTTCATTGAATAACAGATTATATTCACCCCAGGTCACGTCATCAAGGACCCAAGGGTGGGAGCGTCAGCCCGATAGTACTATCAATACCTCTCCGCCGGCTCCCGCAGGAGTTAACCAGTTGCTAATGTATGTATGTTGATGCATAATTGAAAACAAGTTTAGCACATTAAGGCACATATCGCAATAAACCAGACATAATGTCCAAAGAGTATAAGAAGTATAGTGTAACACAATTGTATAAATGGTTTGAGTATTCGCAAGAGTAAAAACAAGTATTTAAGCATGTATCTCCCCCAAATAGTTTGTAAGAATTTAAACGAGTAAAAGCGGGGTATGAACTCACCTGGTATGATTGATATGCTAACAAAATGAAGTGCACGAAAATGAGGCTCGGAAACTATCCGCGACCTAAAATAAATGATATGCTCTAATATAAGTCATGAAACAATGTCGTGCATGCAAATTCATATGATATCCATACCACTTGTATGTTTTTGAAAATAGAATTTATCGTCGAAATATATGTTTATGACATCTCGTCATGTTTATAAAATACTTTGCAAGTATATACGTTGAATCAACATCCTACGATAATCGTTTTGTGATTTATTATGAAATTATAACTTTTCGTCGTAAAATAATGTCATTTGACAATTTCATGAAAGTGAAAATACGGCCTCGAAAAGCTAGTCGTAAAATGGCGCACGTCGAGTGTCAGGAAACAAACTCAACGGTTTTGGGAAGCTTGTAACATTATCTCAAAGTTTTAACATTTAAGTTTACATCCTAGAGGTCTCGATCACAAAGAAAAATATTGGTTAAGTATGATACTTTAGTCCAAAGTATAGTTTAAAGGATGGTTTTCGGCAAAGTTTGAGTGACCATAATTAATTCATTACAACTACGCTAGACAAACGGTCGGACATTTTGGAAAATATGCTTGGCGAACTCACTTTTACTAGAAGACATCACTTTATAAAAAGTTCTACAACAATGTTAAAAACAACCTTCAACTTGGTCTCTTTGTTTGCCGTAAAACTTGCCTATTAGAAATAATATAGTTTTTTCTTATATAATAAAGTTATGGCAACTTTGGGAAAACGTGTATAATTTAATCGTTACAAATCCGTTTTCTACATTTTAAAGGTCTTTAGCTTTGTATCAAAGTATACTAACATATTTTTGACAAGTTGACATAATTTACAACGCCCAAGCTTCATTTTTGACTCGTACAAATTAAACAATACATGCTGAAATTTCCAGAAAATTTTAGTTTTCGTCGCCAACTTGAAAAATTCATAACTTCTTCGTTACAGCTCCGTTTTAATCCGTTCAAGCGGCCACGTTTTCGTTTTAAAGTATATTTTCTAAATATCTAGGCCAAATATTTTTACCTACTGTCGGATTTTCCAGATTTTGAAAATAAGGACAGACCCTTTTGCAAACTTGTCGAAATGAGTTTTTCTCGCGCCAAACCTATTCTAACCCATTCAAAACAACTCCGAAGCTATTCTAATCCTACCATACACCTGCTTAGGGTGTCATGGGTTCCTAGGCATCACCAAAAGTGATATATAACAAGGAGTAATTATAGGATGACTTATATATACATAACTCTTAAAATCAATGAAAAACTGGTATAAACCTCATGAGACTTGCATGTTTTCTCAAATAAAAATGAAATGACCATAACAATGAATATGAAATATTATGATGAATATGAATGCTTACTAGTAACTTGATGAGGTTTAAGAGAACAAAGGATTTTCCTAATCACCCAAGGTTTATATTGCAAAACCTTAACAAAGAGTGAGACTAGAGTGCTAAATTCTTGTTTAGAAAATTTTATGATGATTCCTTCCTTGGTCCTTGTGATTGCCGGTTTTGTGAGGAAGAGAGGAAGAGGAAAAATGTTTTTCACCTTGAATATCTTGAAGTGTATGTGTTTAGTTTAAGTGTATAATGCATTTACTTGTAGATATTTTGCAAATCCACACATGACTCACCCCTTGTGTCGACAAGGGGTGTTAGTCATTTCTTTGATTTATTATTATTATTATTTTTTTATATATGTTTAAGTGTAAATAGATGTAAGTTACTTGAAGACTTGTGGTAAGTTGTGTACACATTTGAATATTTAGGGTAGCGTTAGATAAAAATAAATTTTCACAGGTCAAGATAAAATATATTGAGGTCATAAAAATTATAAAAATACATTTCTTGCAAAAATTTGAGTGAATAAATATTTATCGGGTTGAATTTAAGAAAACCTTCGTAATTTATATAAACATAACAATTTATATACGAAATAAATTTAAAACACCGGGTAAACTAATAATAATATTTTTATAGACTTAATATGAGTATAAAAATATACCGGGATAATTTTTGGAAGTATCAGATCAATTGTTCAAGATAATTAATAACGCGATAGCGTTTATTTAATAAGAAATTATGCGTTTAATGTGAAATGTAAAACTATGCATGAGCTAATATGATGAATATAGAGTTTGAGAAATGACCGGAAATTAAGAATTGTGACATTCTTCCCATGTCAGAGGAATCACGTCCTCGTGATTCAATCGATGATACTTAAAGGTCTACCCTTAGGTTTCGCGAAATCAAGGTGTATGGTCAAAGTGCTTATGCCAAAACTTATGTGTCTAGGTTTCTTATCTAGTGAGGCTCACTGAATCTGAATAATACGGTGAATCACTTAATGGTCTAGGGAAAACGTACCAGTTATGCATTGCGGGCTGCCTCGGTTCCTACATAGAATGCTCGAGCTCGGGGTGGACTCATATTGGGTACCTGGTTTGGGTTATTTCCTTCAATTGCTAAAGCTAGGTGTTGGTTACCCTGTGGTTGCCTCTGCGTTCCATTCAACTTAGGACAATTATTCCGGAAGTGATTCGGGCTGTTACATTCAAAGCAAGTCCTTTGGTTATTCCTCATGTTGCCCACGTTAGCCGGTGTTACCTGTGTTTTACACTGCTCCTTAAAATGGCCGTATCGATTGAAATTTGTACACAAGCGGCAGGGCTTGGTTTTTGGATGATGATAAGCACACTTAGCACACTTGGGATGTGTACCCGCATACTCTCTTTGTTCAGTACCAGTTGCCACAAAAATTCTTGCCTTTTTGTTGTCTGCTACCACGTCCATCTGCTTATTCGACCCACTCGCTTCCTTCCTCTTGTCACTGCTCTTCAAAGTACCATTTCTAACCATCTCGTCTGTCAGGGTTCCTGCCCTCAGTATTGCACTTTGTATTGTAGACGGCTCAGTCGTTTTCACAGTTCCCCGGATTTCAGGCACAAGACCATATATGTACCTCGCGATTCTCTTGGATTCAGGGGTAACCATATGAGGAACTAGTCTGGCTAATTCATGGAATCGATCTATGTAGGCTGCGTGACCAGCTCCTATCATGGATTGGTGATAAAATTCATCTTCTAGTTTCTGTATTTCATTATCCGGGCAATACTCCTCTTTCAATAACGCCTTAAATTCGTCCTATGTCATACCTGTAGCTGCTTCTCTGCCCCTAGCCTGTAGTTGTGTGTTCCACCATGTCAATGCCTTCCTTGATAGCAAGAAAGCTGCATACTTCACCCTCTGATGTGTGGCACAATTGCTGATGTCGATCACTGACTCTGTCTTCTCTACCCATCGAGTATACGCCAAAGCACCTCCTATACCATCAAACTCCACGGGTTTGCATACTGAAAATTCCTTATATGTGCATCCAATTCTGTTGTTGTTATTGGTGTTGTTGTTGTTGTTACTGCCAACTACATTGTTGGCGTCTCCATTCCCGTTCCCGCGGTTTCCCGAGTTATTCATATGGTTTCCAACTTGTGTGACAATAGTGGGAAGCAAGATTTGAAGTTGTTGAGCGATGATGGCGGCAAAATCAGGGTTTCCGCCAGCGTTGTTGTCATTGTTACCCATGTCGCTACCGCCTTCTCTACCTCCACGCTCACCTGTCCTTCCACCCCTTTGCGCCGCACCACCTCGGCCAGTGCTGCGTGTTACCCTCTTTGGTGCCATGATCTCTGCAAGGGAAAGAACCGTTGAATTCCCAATGTCTATACTTAACGTCCTCAAACATAATACCACGCCACAAATTGGTTCCTAAGGTGTGCCCACACCGATCTACGTATGCGTGGTCGCATATGTCCACGTGGGTTGTGACGCATTTATAATTATGTTGGCCACCATAATTATAATTGCCTCATTTCACACGTGTACATACCACCAAGCATACATGTCTCGGCGTTTGATGTTACTTAAATAGGTAGCCAGTCTATCATCCGATTCTAAACGATGGAGGAGAAATTTAGGGTAGGTATCTATGGAGAGTCGCACTTGGTGTATAGAAAATTCCTATAGGTGCTAAAGTCATGATGAAGTTTGGTTGCTAATAGTTCCCAAAGTATCCTCAAGAGAACTCCCATCCTCGGGCAAAATCATCAAATCTATACAGCCTTATAGTAACACTTATTTAGCTCGATCTCGTGTCTCATCAAACAAGAACTGTCACGAGATCAAGTTAGATAAGTGCTCATTACTGAGCTCCATATTTTTAATGACTTGACTAGATTTTGGGACTCCCCTATCGGTACAAGGAAACCACGTTATCCAATGAGGTGGTTCTAGGAGAAATATTTAAAAAAACATATGCGCACGAAAAGTGTGTAAGGCGATAGGAAAAGAAAGGATCGACGTCTGTCACACCCTCGCCGGAGGCGAAAACACGAGGTGTAACGGAAAGGAACATAAGCACAAGATAATAGAACATACCAACGTTAAGATTCAAAAGAAATAGTACACCATTACAATACCAGTTTAGCCGACATCGGCAAATATATTACAAAGTTTAGATTCCAAAATATTGCGTTTTGTTACATAACGATTTGTAGTGACAAGTGAAAACTTCATTATGCAAGACCTGGTAGAAAAGCTTACTAACAATCACCTGAAATGCATGAGAGAAAAACTGGTCAACTATGAAAATAGTTGGTGAGTATACACGTTTCGTAAAATAAGAAATATTCAAAGGTTTCGGTCATCGGAAGTAGTCCACAAAGCAAAGGCATTGTAAATCCACTCAGTTCCAAGTTCCGCCCATACAAAACTTGCAACCTGTGTGTGTTTTAAATTTATTTCGTATATAAATTGTTATGTTTATATAAATTACGACGGTTTTCTTAAATTCAACCCGATAAATATTTATTCACTCAAATTTTTGCAAGAAATGTATTTTTATTATTTTTATGACCTAAATATATTTTATCTTGACCTGTGAAAATTTATTTTTATCTAACGCTACCCTAAATATTCAAATGTGTACACAACTTACCACAAGTCTTCAAGTAACTTACATCTATTTACACTTAAACATATATAAAAAATAATAATAATAATAAATCAAAGAAATGACTAACACCCCTTGTCGACACAAGGGGTGAGTCATGTGTGGATTTGCAAAATATCTACAAGTAAATGCATTATACACTTAAACTAAACACATACACTTCAAGATATTCAAGGTGAAAAACATTTTTCCTCTTCCTCTCTTCCTCACAAAACCGGCAATCACAAGGACCAAGGAAGGAATCATCATAAAATTTTCTAAACAAGAATTTAGCACTCTAGTCTCACTCTTTGTTAAGGTTTTGCAATATAAACCTTGGGTGATTAGGAAAATCCTTTGTTCTCATAAACCTCATCAAGTTACTAGTAAGCATTCATATTCATCATAATATTTCATATTCATTTTTATGGTCATTTCATTTTTATTTGAGAAAACATGCAAGTCTCATGAGGTTTATACCAGTTTTTCATTGATTTTAAGAGTTATGTATATATAAGTCATCCTATAATTACTCCTTGTTATATATCACTTTTGGTGATGCCTAGGAACCCATGACACCCTAAGAAGGTGTATGGTAGGATTAGAATAGCTTCGGAGTTGTTTTGAATGGGTTAGAATAGGTTTGGCGCGAGAAAAACTCATTTCGACAAGTTTGCAAAAGGGTCTGTCCTTATTTTCAAAATCTGGAAAATCCGACAGTAGGTAAAAATATTTGGCCTAGATATTTAGAAAATATACTTTAAAACGAAAACGTGGCCGCTTGAACGGATTAAAACGGAGCTGTAACGAAGAAGTTATGAATTTTTCAAGTTGGCGACGAAAACTATAATTTTCTGGAAATTTCAGCATGTATTGTTTAATTTGTACGAGTCAAAAATGAAGCTTGGGCGTTGTAAATTATGTCAACTTGTCAAAAATATGTTAGTATACTTTGATATAAAGCTAAAGACCTTTAAAACGTAGAAAACGGATTTGTAACGATTAAATTATACACGTTTTCACAAAGTTGCCGTAACTTTATTATATAAGAAAAAACTATATTATTTCTAATAGGCAAGTTTTACGGCAAATAAAGAGACCAAGTTGAAGGTTGTTTTTAACATTGTTGTAGAACTTTTTATAAATTGATGTCTTCTAGTAAAAGTGAGTTCGCCAAGTATATTTTCCAAAATGTCCGACCGTTTGTCTAGCGTAGTTGTAATGAATTAATTATGGTCACTCAAACTTTGCCGAAAACCATCCTTTAAACTATACTTTGGACTAAAGTATCATACTTAACCAATATTTTTCTTTGTGATCGAGACCTCTAGGATGTAAACTTAAATGTTAAAACTTTGAGATAATGTTACAAGCTTCCCAAAACCGTTGAGTTTGTTTCCTGACACTTGACGTGCGCCATTTTACGACTAGCTTTTCGAGGCCGTATATTCACTTTCATGAAATTGTCAAATGACATTATTTTACGACGAAAAGTTATAATTTCATAATAAATCACAAAACGATTATCGTAGGATGTTGATTCAACGTATATACTTGCAAAGTATTTTATAAACATGACGAGATGTCATAAACATATATTTCGACGATAAATTCTATTTTCAAAAACATACAAGTGGTATGGATATCATATGAATTTGCATGCACGACATTGTTTCATGACTTATATTAGAGCATATCATTTATTTTAGGTCGCGGATAGTTTCCGAGCCTCATTTTCGTGCACTTCATTTTGTTAGCATATCAATCATACCAGGTGAGTTCATACCCCGATTTTACTCGTTTAAATTCTTACAAACTATTTGGGGGAGATACATGCTTAAATACTTGTTTTTACTCTTGCGAATACTCAAACCATTTATACAATTGTGTTACACTATACTTCTTATACTCTTTGGACATTATGTGTGGTTTATTGCGATATGTGCCTTAATGTGCTAAACTTGTTTTCAATTATGCATCAACATACATACATTAGCAACTGGTTAACTCCTGCGGGAGCCGGCGGAGAGGTATTGATAGTACTATCGGGCTGACGCCCCCACCCTTGGGTCCTTGATGACGTGACCTGGGGTGAATATAATCTGTTATTCAATGAAACATAACAAACAATTTAGACTTGTCAAGAGGTTCAGTTGGCTGTGATTCTTTGCATTAAGTACATGTATATATCGTATGCACATATGTCCTACTTACATACAAGACTGACAATTCTATTTTGGCAATGGGCTGTGAACACATAGGTTACGAGTTTTGTATGGGCGGAACTCGGAACTGAATGGATTTGCAATGCCTTTGCTGCATCAACATTCTTTATAGACTTTTTCAAATCATTTTCAACAAACTTATGAACTCACCAACCTTTGTGTTGACACTTTTTAGCATGTTTATCTCAGGTTGTAAGGCGATAGCATTTCATGGAGCTTTTGGGTCACATGGCATACATTGGAGTCTTGTACTTTTATCGATTACCATTCGACATGTTGTGTAAACCTTTATGTATTATCAAACTTTGGAATTTCTTGTTTTGTAAACTTTAACTTATTTAATCGAATGGTAAACTTTTCAAAACGTCTCATTATAGAGGTCGTTTTCTGTATCCATACTTTGTGCTATGACGTCATACCCCAATGACACTATCGTTCCGCTGCGATATTTTGGGGGGTGTGACAGTATGGGCCCTTTTCGGTGAAGAGGAAAATGGACAATGGGGCTGTGATACTGCTAGACCATGATGGAAGGGAATTTACCATGAATGGACAACGTGTGAAACATTATCAGTTGGACAATAATGAAATGGTCAACGATGAGGATATTGTTTTGGAAGAAGGTGACGGTAATGAAGTCACGTAGGGGCACGACTTCGAGTCTAGCTACAAGACTCATAAATAAAGAAAAGTTCTTCGTTGGAGGCAACCCATGCTTAATTGTTTGTCTATTTGTGTGTCGTCTATGTTTTATTGATTGTTTATTCTCATGTTTGAATTTGTAAAAATGCTTTATTTTGTCTTTAACCTCGTCTTAATTACATATAAAGGTATTTTACAAAAGGGCAAGTGTAGGGAGGATTACACACGTTTTCAAAAAGAAAGTGAACATGAGAATTACGATCATTAAAAAGATATACATGTATGTTTGTTCGAGTCAAATGCTTGTATCGAGTCATAATGGATGTTTTGCAGGAAATTTTTCCATATTCTAAAGATATAAATTTTCCAGAATTTTTTCCAGAAACTCGCATACCAGTTTCTGTCAGGATAACCTGACGGCATCAGGGTCGCAACCTGACGGCGTAAGGAGGAGTAGAAACAGCTTACTACTTTTTCTCGTTTTCTGAGCTACTTATAAATTTTTGGAATTTTCCAGGTCTTAATTTTCCAGAAAACCTGTAAACATCCATTCCACAAGCATTATATCCTAGTTTAGTAAAGTCATATATATATTGTTACCGCCAATTTTACGCGAAGGTTTCGTTTGTTTTCTTCAAGTGTGCAGGTTTTATTTATCAAGAAGAAGATACATAAGATTGGATGGAGCTTGACACGCATACATTCTTCTTGAAGAAGGATTTAACCACTACTTCACATGGATCCTACCGAGCTAATCAGGGGAGTATTAGTTTCTTTCATTTTTAATTGCCTTCCATTATCATAACTTTGATACTTTTGGGGAACATTGAGGAAAATGTTCAGTTTAAGTGTAAGGAGGGAAAATAAAACGGGAACTTTGAAACTATGCTTATCCTTGACTATTTGCCTTGTCTAATATCATTTGTGTAATAAACCATGAGAAATATTGGTTAGGGTAATTTTGGCACCAAATTTAAAAAATTTCATGACATGTAGGAGTGGGCCATTAGTCTTAATAAAGTGTCTCATGGATAGGAAGTTATATGACAAGCACAAAACCCTTTACCACTTAAAATTCCACCCAAAATGTGAGGATCGCCCTTAGATTTGTAGGAATTAAAGCATTCCACTTTAATGCTTCGAGTGTGTACCGGTAGTATAATAGATTCTAGAACTTGTTTTGTGATGCATTCCGAGATCGCTAGTGAGACTACACTTGTATAGTTAGGAATAACTAAATGATAAGAGGCATTAGGATAACCCATGTTTGATACCCGTATTATAATTACTTCTTCCACCTCGTTTGAGTAATTTTCCCCACACCCTTGCGTTGTACTCATCTTTAGTACACGATACCCCTAGTTAACCCATCAGAGCCTATCCTTTTCACGGTTCTCGTGATATTTCGATTTTCTGGAATATCAATGAAGAGCATTGTTTACAATCCACCCCTAAATGTACACCCAAATCGCCTTAGCCTACCTTGTATGCACTCACTTTTAGTGCATTATTGTTATCATACTAAACCCTTAGTTCAATTATCTAGTTGCTTGCATAAGTTGCTAAGTCGAGTCATATCCTTTGTACACAGTTTTGGGACGATTGGGACTCATGGGAAAAGTTAAATTTTATGAAATGACGGGAAGGAACGTTAAATTCAAATTCCCTTTATTTGCGTAATAATGTACTCCAAGTGTTTTGATCTTTTCAATTCGGGTCAAATTAGTGTTAGAGAAATAAAAACTCAAGTGTAGGGATGTGCCTATAAATCCCTATTATTTTGATGTTATCGTAGAGGATGGTAGAGTAAAAGTGTATGAAAAAAAAATCGAAAAAAAAACAGGAAAAAAGAGAAAAGAAAAAAAATAGAGTAAAAAAAAGAAAAAGAAAAGAAAACATACGGGCTACCATCCTACATCTATCTTTAAATTTATGTTTGTTTGTTTCAATTTATCTAGAGTTTAGAGTGTCGAGTCTTGGCTTAGCAACGCCATTCTTCTCATGCTTGTAACATAAAGATTTTTGACTTGCCACCACTAAATCGCCTATCTCACCAAACCCTTTGTTTCCTACCGTAAGCCTAACGTTACAACCCTTTAAAAGACCTCTTGGATAGTTTTTCCTAGGTTCTTACGCCAAAGCGATGGAGGTTTGATCTAGTCTCAAGCCTATGGTAATCTATGTACTAGGACCGGTTAATGAGTGTTTATCTTCCATTTTCAACTTGATATATTTCATATACACCCAAGAGATGAGAGTGTCTAAACACCACTTGTGAGGTGCTAGTATGTAATTTCCGTGCTTGTTATGACTTTTTCGGGGCTTATACGTGTTGTGAATTGTTCTAAACTAATGCTTCATGACCCCTAACTTATAAATTAATTGGCTAAAAGCACATTTGCTTGAGGACAATCAAATACCAAGTGTATGGATATTTGATAAGGATTTAAAATGTACACTTTTGAAGGGTCATTTAAGCCCTTAATTGATCACTTTTGTATCCGTTACTACTTAATTTCGTTCATTTTCACTTTTTAGGTCTCTTGAAGGCAAATTGCTGGAATGACACTTATTCGGATGAAAAGGCGCGAATATATGAAGAAAATGGCCAAAGTCAAGAATCAAGACACTCAAGCTGCTGGAACTGAAGGGGACGGCGTCACAGCCTAATAGCGACGCCGTCGCGACACACCTTGAGATGACTCAGAGAGCAAATTGCTATTTTGCACTTGACGGCATCAGGTTTAAAAGAGTAGGGCGTCACAACTCAGACGGCCTAGATTTGGACCCCGACGGCGTCAGAAGATGAAGCCGACGGCGTCACAAGCATAAGGTGACGCCGTCACAACGTTGACGTGGCCAAGACGAAAACCTAATGGCAGCGACCCGACGGCGTCACAATTAAAGAGTGACGCCGTCGCATATTGTAACTCTATATATAAAATTCGGATTTTCAGTATTTTAGAGAGGTAGTTTTGTGGAGTAAAACCAAACCGAACCTAGGCTATCTTGGGCAGTATCTTAGGGTTCCATACCCTATTTTACAATAAGATAAGTGATTTACTTCATTAATTCAATGATGTCTTCAATTGTTTGTGTGTATGCTTGCATGTTTTCCATGTCCGGCTAATTTACTTATGTATTTGGTTAGATCTATGAAACCTAGGTATTGAATAATGATTGGTTGTCACTTATCTTAATTGTGATTGACCTAGTATTGCGATAGGTCATTCGTTGTATTTTTAATGCTTGAGTAATCTTTGTGAACATTAGTTTATAATCACCTAGAGTTATTGTAGTCTAAACATCCAGAGGTAACCTTAGAGTTCGTTTATGAATCCTAGAGATTTCGTAGGCAATAACCTTAAGGTAGTCTCAAAGAGTTAGGGAAAAACGCATACCCTACGACCTTAGAAGACACAACGCGTTAAGAATAAGGACGTGACAATTCAACCATCAATAGGAGATGACTAGGGAGTAATAGCATCTAAGTAAACACATTTTTAATCATCATAAGAGCACACAAAAATAGACATAGACTACACTCACCTTAGTTTAGATAATTAGATAAGTAGAGTAATCGGTAGAAATACCACCCCCCAAATCCAATACCCCGAGATTCGTACCTTTCAATTTTCTAAAAAAATATAAAAAAGATAAAAAAATAATCTTCCTCAACCCCAACCTTAGCGTAGTAACTTCTCACTAGCATTCCTATTCCCCTAGAGAACGATATCAATTCCCGAGGCTTACCCTAATACTACACTACAACGATTAGGTTCACTTCCTAGGGTATTGAAAAACTTGCTCGACGAAAAGGAAGTTCCTTTGACCCCGAACGCTCGTTGTACGCGTATCAGCCTCACTAACTCCACCTTGAAATGATATCCATCAGCTGAAATGATGTATATGGCGGAGTTACCATGGTACGCTTCTTGGTTTTACACTTCCGGTAGGATCTAAAACAAAACAAATACGAATATATTAAAATTGTTTACTAATAAAATACACAATTATATGTTTGAGTTTTGTGAAATGAATTTGATAAGTACCTGAAACTCTGAAAACTTGTCCTCATCTTGCAGAATCACAAACTCAATACCCATCTTTACCTGCACCAAAAACTATATTTTGTAAAAATATTTTATATAGATTACATAAGGAATAACTGGGCATTTGCATAACACCACATCAGAAAAATCGTCGTAACCATAATTTGTCAAAAATGCATTTATATATACTTTGATATTATACATCTTTAAACATATCATTTAATTAACTTAAACACGTGATTCGGTGATATCTATGTTGGTAACAACAATAAATGCAACTTCTTATAAAAGTGTGTCGCAAAACACTACTAATTAACTTTTTTATTAAGGAATATTTTGTAACCTCTATTTTTTACATATAATGTGATCTTAAATAACCTAACAAGATTAATACATACAAAGTACGTAAGTTTAACCATATTTCATGTCATATCATCCTTACTAACAACAACACATGCAACCTTTTATGAAAGTGTATCGCAAAACCATTCTAATTAACAAATATGTATCAATTTTGTTATATTCCTATTAACAAAACATAATATGAACTTCATTTACCTAACAACCTTACTACATACAAAGTACCTAATTTAAATCGTATTTGATGTCCTATATTCCTTAGTAACAACAACACATGTAACCTTTGATCAAAGTGTATCTTAAAACCATACTTACTATATCAGATTTGATTTATGCCTATTGTAACATATAATCTGATCTTCATTGATCTAGCAACCTTAATACATAAAAATTATATAAGTTAAACCAATTTCGATGTCATATCGGACTTACTAACAACAACACATGCAACCTTTGATCAAAGTGTTTCTTAAAACCATACTTACTAACAAAAGTATATGAGATTTGATTTAGGCGTATGATATTTGATTTATGCCTATTATAACATATAATCTGCTCTTCATTGATCTAGCAACCTTAATACATACAAAGTATATAAGTTAAAGCAATTTCGATGTCATATCTGACTTCCTAACAACAACACATGCAACCTTTGTTGAAACTCTATCATAAACCATACTAACAAAAAAACATATATCAAAACTGTTATAGCCATTTTAATTAACAAAACATAATATGAAGTTCATTTACCTAACAACCTTCCTACATACAAAGTACCTAATTTAAATCATATTTGATGTCATATAATCCTTACTTACAACAACACATGCAACCTTTGATCAAAGTGTATCTTAAAACCATACTTACTAACAAAAGTATATGAGATTTGATTTAGGCGTATTGTAACATATAATCTGATCTTCATTGATATAACAACCTTAATACATACAAAGTATATAAGTTAAAGCAATTTCTATGTCATATCGGACTAACTAACAACAACACATGCAACCTTTGATCAAACTCTATCCCAAACCATAGTAAGTAGGAAAGATATATCACAAGTGATCTAGGCCTATTCTAACATATAATCTGAGCATCATTGATCTAACAACAATATTCTTAGTGTTAATAACCCCTTACTAACAACAACACATGCAACCTACGATCAGTTTGTAAGTTAATATACATTTGTCTTGATTATTTATCAGATGAAATCAAAGATTGATTCAAAATAATGTTTACCTAAACAAATATTTTCAACCACCATATTTGTTTGATCAAGTTTAAAGCAATGAAACGTTTTATTATTCATAAACAAAAACTAAAAACTCACACTTTCAATGGAGATCTACAACTTTTGTTGATGGCGTTAAGATGAATGAGTAGGTCAGAATGATGATTACCTTTCTCTTTGATAGTTGAAGTTGTAATAATGCACGCCTCGATGTATGGTGCAAGGAAGGAAAAAAGATTATGTAGGGAGTAGATAGTAGAGTCAAATATATTTTGTATCAAATCCTTTAGAAGATTTTGTAGCCATAATACAATTTAATTGTAGGTAGTTGCACTTAAATTCATAATTACTAAAAAAAAATTGTGTTGATATATTATATATATCCAAAAATATAACTTTGTTGAATTGCAATTGACTTTGCATGCTATTAGGAAACTACTTTGTCATATGTTTTTAAATTAACATAAATTAATGTTTAAATTTTTACAAACAAAAATAAATGGAGTTTTAAACTCACGTTGCATTTTAAAAGTTTAGAATAGTGAGATACGACAAAATATGAAGAATTAAGATAAACTATGCAAACAATAGTTAGAATAAGCTAAATATGCAAGAAAATAAGTTATTCTAAATTACCGGCCAGTAAAACGCACTTAAAAGCTAAAAACGTGCAAGCTCATTGATTCGCTCCCAGACGGTCAAGTTTTATCACGCAAGCTGACCACTTGTGAATGGTCAACCGTAACAAACTTCAAACAGTCTGGAACCAAATGCAATGAAGATCTAGAGGAGTATAGTGTTTCCCCAGGTCGTTATGTCCCAACGAGCTGTGCGAGAATAATCAAACGAATAGTGATCGAGAGGATTTGAACGGAAAAAGAGATGTGATTGATTGAACCTAAAGAAAAAGTTTATAAATTACAGGGGCTTAAATGCAAATTAAAGAAAATTAAAAATATAAATTATATTAAATAAACGCTATCACTATTTCCAAAATGATGTTTTTGATTTTTCTTTTATAAATTTAAATTAAAAACTACGTAACTTATAAAAGAAAATGTGAAACTGAAACAATATTAATCCTAAAAATATGAAAATAAAATTTTTACAAACCTAATGATAAGAGAAAATTTTTAGAAAAATAAAATTATTTTTATGACTATTTATTTAATTATTATTAATTAAAAACTATTTTTAACTATTTAATAATACCCTAAAATACAAGAAAATATGAAATAAAGCTAGAAAAATGAAATTATGACTTAGAAAAATCTAAAATAACTAAATATAATTTTCAAAACTAATTTTGTATTTTTCTGATTATTTTTCTATTTTCTATGAATTAAAAACTATTTAAAACTACTTAAATTGCTAAAAATTACAAATTAAACTATGAAAAATCTGGAAAAATATTTTTTTGACTTTTTATATTTATCTTAATCTAGGAAATATGAAAAATTATTTTTTTGAAACTTTTCTGATTTAATTGTATTAAAAGCTAATTAAAAAGGCTTAAAAACTGTTTTAAATGAAGAAAAATAGCAAACTGAACTAGAAAAATATGAGAAATTCAGGAAAACTCTAAAATAATATTATAATTCTATGAAAAATATAAAAACAGTAGCTTATGTGAGAGAATATGAAGCTGCAGTGAAACTGCTTAAGTAATAAGCACTTGAAATAAGCCAAAGGCTACAAATGAGCACCAAACTTTCAGAGAAGCTATAATATGTTAAAACTACTTAAAAGCAACTTATTACAACTATCCTAAACCTTTTAAGTGCAAGCTACACAGATTTGATGTTTTGAAAACTCAAGTGCTTAAACAGTTTTGGCTACTACTTTGAAGCTTGAGAATAAGCTACTCAGATAAGCTAAACTCAAAACCAGATGTAGGAACTTGAAGGAGACCTGGCTAGCTACTTGTGAACCAAGAATGAGCCTGAGAAAAGCTCAAATGAGCTTTTGACAAGGTCTGCAAGAAGCTATGAAAACTACACTGGTGACTATGCCCTGTCACAGGGCATTTTTGACCAAATTGACAAGCTCATTTGGAGCTTTTACAAAATTACTAAAATTCAACAAAAATCATATTAAGAAACTAGACCAACTGAACTATAAAAACCCACAATTTCACTTGATTTGGCCCAAAATTGAATCCATGAAAAATCACCCAAGTTGGGTGAAAACTGACTTTTTCACTTTTTGACTTTTGAAACAGAAAGCAGTTTGACTTAAATGAAATTCTAATGCTTCTAATTTGATCTAAGGGATGGAATAAGCTAAGTTAAGACTCAATTAAGCTAGTGAGGTAATTTCTAAACCTAGTGCTAGCCCATTTTACTCTTATACATATCTGTTATGCAAATTAAAGCCAGTTATCAGTGATTTTGACTTTTAAAGTGTGCAGACACAAAATAAGGACTAGAGTGAGTTTTATAAGTCTAACTAAAACTATCCTTAGCACTTCTAACCACTGACATGCTCTAGAACTCCAAATGTAAATCTATTCCAAACACTAGTTTATGTACTACTTTGCAACTTTTCCAATCCACAACTTAGACTTAGCTTTGACTAACCTTTAAATCAGGTTTGGTATGCAAGATTACAGCAATGCGACTTGAGCCAACCACTATAACAGGCTTAAACTGATTTACTCTCACTAATGCTGGTTCAACAGAAAATCATGCAGATAAGGTTCTAAGCTAAGGAGTTCTCAAACAACAATCAAAACAGCTAGTTTAAGACTAACTACACTAGTTTAAACATCATTAAATCAGATTAAACAATACGAACTACAATGCAACAGTGAAACAGAAATGAGCTTACAATAGTCTTGGTAACAATGGCTTGTCACTGAGATTAGATTGTCACTATCCTAAACCTGATCTTGACCCAGTATGAATACGATCTCAACCCATATCAATCTCCACATTAACACCCAGAGCAATCAACATGAGATTCTTGTGCGTTGACTTTTATTGACCAAGTGCTAATTGTGTTTTAACTTGAGTCATAAACTTACCAAGAGCTATAAATAGCTCAACTAAGCTTATTTGAGTTTAAAAATAAGCTATTAGAAGCTTGGACATAAGAGTTTGAAACTGACTTTTTTAACAGTTAACATGAAAACATGAAATGTTGTTATAACATTGAATTGATACTTGAAATTGGATTATAATGATAAAACAACTTAATTTGAGTACATAAGAACAAAATATTACAGCTTAAAACTTAAATTAAAACATTGATATTAAAAGCGACATATATGTGAAAAATTAAACTAAGTACTACTACTTGCTCTTCTCCTCTTTCATCTCTTTATATGCAAAAGGCCTTCCCACTTGTTTCTGAGCACATCCCACCATTTTTCTGAGCCATTGGATCAGTTGAGACATTATTGGCCATTGATGGCTTTTTGGCACCAATTTTGATATATGCCACTGGGGGGTTGAGTGTTAGGTTGAAGAAGCAATAAATGCATCTTGGCTTGTTGGGTGAGGTGGAAGGATAAGGGTGTGGAAGATGAGCTGGGGGGATGGTTGTGTCTGGGTTTGCAGAGGCAGCGGGTGGGGAAGAAAGAAAAGAGAGGGAAAAGGGTGTGTTTGTTTGACTTATTTGACCGGTGGGTCTATTATTAGACAGGGGGGGTCAAAGGGAGGGGTCACAGATGGTTTTGACAAGGTCCAAGGTCCAAAGGGTGCTTTTGTTTATTAATATCATAAGGACCAAAACTGAAATTTCCCACACTTGAAGGACCAAATCTGCCATTCTTCCAAAGTTGTTCCAAGGGACCAAAAATGACAAGTTTCAATAGTACAAGGACCATAATGGACATTTTCAAACTTCCAAGGACTATTTTTGCCAATTTTGAAACTCAAAGGACTAAACTTGTAATTTCTCAAAACTTTTGACATTTTTCACCAAAGGACTAATTTTGACAACTTATAATTTTAAGAGGACCTTTGGTGATTTTTCTTTTGAAATAAGTGCTCAGGGACTATTTCTGACAACTTTTGAAACTTGGGGGACTGAAACTGCCAATTATGCAAACTTAGCTCATTTTTCATCTGATTTTAAACATTTTGCATCTGAAACATATAAAATACACTTTTGAGATATTTTCAGTATTTTGATGCATTTCTGAGCATTTTTAAATGTTTTGCAGTTCAGATTTGACCCAAAAATGATGAGTATTTACACACTCATCAATCCCCCACACTAAACTATTGCTAGTCCCTAGCAATCTTTTGAGAAAAACTTAATGGTTTTGAATCTCTTTACCAAAAGCCATTACTTCTGGAGTAGCCAAATGTTTCAGTTCAAGTAAGAACCATGGTACACTGATAACCATGTGATTTTGAGCAAACCACCAGCTTCCAACGGATTTGATTTGTCTTTACCGGAAGCCGTTTGCTTCTGGACTAGCCAACTCTTAGATAAATTATCAATATTATCTTTGGTGAGTCGATTACCAATTATGGTTTTTCCACTGCCTTTACCACAAGCCATAAACTTGCGGGCTAGCCAACTCTTCACTAATTAAAGATATGGTGAGCTGAATACCATACAATTTTGGGCAAATTGCAAGCCGTCAACGGATTTGAGATATCTTTACCAAGAGCCGTTTGCTCCTGGATTAGCCAATCCTTTTGTTTATTAGACATGGCGGACTGATAACCATAAGCTGAGTAAGTGTAAAACACTTACTCCAAAAAACAATTTGGCCAAAAATGGGGGAATTGGGCGGTATAATTCATGATAAAATTCGTGAGAATTCCCCCCCCCCCCACACTAGAAATGAATATTGCCCTCAATATTCAAAGTACCGGCGGTTATGCCGAAACATAGAACGTAAAGGGAAATACTACGGCCATTATTTTGAATTTTTTTTTTTGCTACTTTATATACAACAGCGGGGGGCAACTCCCCCACACTAGGGTGGTACACACGGGTGAAAACCCATGTTTAACTACTGTTTTTGATTACCGAGTCGCTAGCTTGACTCGACCCCGAATTAATTTGTTCATGGGGAAGTAAGTGGAAGAGACAATCTCCATCGGACTTTCATTCAAGATGTTTGGACAAATATTTGAAGCACGCGAAAGTTCCACACCGATGAGATATAGAGAGACAGACCCGGCTCACAAATGGTAAATGAAAATGCCGGGGTCAAAGATGGTATCTTCACTCCCGAATGAGTGAAGAAGAGAAGAAGTCACGGGATAGGTGAAGAAAAGAAAGAAAGTCATGATGAAAATCATGACTAACTCATCTTCATCCATAGGAGAATCCATAATTTCAGTATTATGAATCTCATCATTTAAGCTCACGTGATCAAGACAAATCCCGGGTGTGTCATGATCAAAGTGGAAGTTATCATACTCCGGCGAAGATATGATATGAGTGAGTTCACCGGCGAACTCCTCGTGAAGAGAATCAATCACAAGATGTAAATCTGTGAATTCTTGTTCCACTGTAGACTCATCACTATCCTCAATCTGAGTATCAAAGAGTGGATTCTCATAAATTAAAGTGAATTCAAAGTCGAATTCAAATAGAGGATTGGTGAAAGTAGCTTTGAATGTTTCGGGAACAAAGTGATCAACATTCTCTATTGGACTGTTAGGGTGAGAAGTGAGTGAACGATCATTATAAGGGAGACTTTCAATCTCTCCCAGATCGGCTTCGAAATCAAAGAGACCATCGTCACTTTCTGATGAAATTGGACTGATGTGAGTGAGTTCATCGGTGAACTCCTCAAGAAGAGGATCAACATCAAAATGTGAAAGTGATGCCTCAACATACTCGATGTCTCCATATGATGCACAATCTTCGCTACAATTGGAGAAAGTTTCAAAATGATCTTTTGAACACTCAAGAGGGGAAAGAGAATCACACATATGATCAGAAGTTCCCTTTGACTCTCTCGGGATTGGGACAAGGTTCTCCACACTAAAATTTATGAATTCGTCCGATTCCTTTTCAGGAACAGTGTCAAGATGCTCGTCCCCCATGTTCAGAGAGTGAGTGGGAGCTTCGGGTGTGATAGCAGTTGTTTGAGATGGAATCTCAACTGCTGGGATATCAACTGACTGAGGGAGTTGAGAAATAATATTCTTAAAAGGAATACTCTCCTCGTCATCATCATACATAGCTGCCTTAAGAAATTGAGAGCGCCTTAGAGCTGCTTTCTCTAGGACTAATAATTCTTCCCTAGATTTGCGGGCCTCTCGTTCTTCGGCTAGCAATTCTCCCATGGTTTTCTCACCACTCACTTGATTCTTAAAGTTACGAGTCATATCATCAAGTGTTTTCATTGCAGTTTCAAAATTTTGGGAAATTTCTTGAGACAACGGCTCAGGTGGAGTTTGAACCGTATGGTGCTGTAGAGGTTGGAAATTGTCAAACCTGTGAGAGTCATGATTGTTACAAGGAAATGGATTCCCTATTTGACAATCAGAGCTGAAGTGGGGACCTCCACAGTACTCACAACAGTAAAACTGTTGAGTCTGGACTGGTGAATTATATGGATATTGGTCATAACCAAAGTTCTGAGCATCACCGGAAAACTGTTCATAGAAAAATGTGTTTCCGGATTGACACTCAAATCCTTGGTGAGGACCTCCACAAAATTCACAGCAGTTATGTTGATTATATGAAGATAAATCGGGCTGTGGTGTGTGATTGGAAAAGTTTGAGGGGTCGTTAAATGAGTTCGGATTAGGATCATAATCAAATGAATTCCTCGAACCACAAAACAAACAACTCCCGTTACGAATATCATTACCACACTGTACACACGTACACCAGCGACATGGTGAACCAAAAAGAGGTTCACCACAACCGACACAAGGAATAAACGATTTCATTTGAGAGTAATGAGAAGGAATCGGTTCATTCAAAGAATCTTCAAAACCAACATGGTGATCTGAATGACTATCAAGTCTCGAAGAACATTTTGAAAAGTCCGGAGGTGGGACAAGTGGTGTGCTCTGAGAGCTAGCAATTTCCACCACTTCCGTTATGGTCTCCGGTTCTGGTTCTTGAGAATCGTGAAGATTAGGCAAGTCATTCTTGCTAGTCACCGGTCTAAATTCTGCATGATTGCTTTTAACCGTAAATTGTGAAAGTTTAGGATCAATTTTAGACGGCTTAGGAGCAATTGAGGGGTTAGATCTTTGGATAACCGTAGGTTGGACGTATGTAGCACTTCCATTATCAGAGGGAAGTACCTGGTCCTTTGTCACCCCGGTTTTTCGTTCCATTTCCCTACGCAGAATTAATGGATCATCACGAACAACACGAATTCTTGACATTTGCGATAAAGTATGAAGTTTTTCAAATTCGTTCCAGAATTCGTCGTAGTCGAGAGATTCCATGAGAATAGAAGAAGTTAGAATCAAATGGATAGAGGGTAAAGGGATAAAGAATCAAAAAGGGTAAGAGGGTAAAGATGAATATTTTTGGATTTTTGGATAAACATTTTGTAAAAATAAGAAAGAAAATCTTTTTGGGTTTTTAATTTATATATATGTAGAAACAAAAGAAAAAATATTTTTGTGTTTTATATGTTTTAAGATGTTTTTGGATTTTAGGATTTTTGTAAAAAAATATATATAGATATAGATAGTATGAACAAGGAGTGAATATTCAAATCACTAATCTGCTAAACGTAAGATAATTAGCACAGCTCCCCGGCAGCGGCGCCAAAATTTGATTCGCTCCCACACGGTCAAGTTTTATCACGCAAGCTGACCACTTGTGAATGGTCAACCGTAACAAACTTCAAACAGTCTGGAACCAACTGCAATGAAGATCTAGAGAAGTATAGTGTTTCCCCAGGTCGTTATGTCCCAACGAGCTGTGCGAGAATAATCAAACGAATAGTGATCGAGAGGATTTGAACGGAAAAAGAGATATGATTGATTGAACCTAAAGAAAAAGTTTATAAATTACAGGGGCTTAAATGCAAATTAAAGAAAATTAAAAAGATAAATTATATTAAATAAACGCTATCACTATTTGCAAAATGATGTTTTTGATTTTTCTTTTATAAATTTAAATTAAAAACTACGTAACTTATAAAAGAAAATGTGAAACTGAAACAATATTAATCCTAAAAATATGAAAATGACATTTTTACAAACCTAATGATAAGAGAAAATTTTTATAAAAAGAAAATTATTTTTATGACTATTTATTTAATTATTATTATTAATTAAAAACTATTTTTAACTATTTAATAATACCCTAAAATACAAGAAAATATGAAATAAAGCTAGAAAAATGAAATTATGACTTAGAAAAATCTAAAATAACTAAATAGAATTTTCAAAACTAATTTTGTATTTTTCTGATTATTTTCTATTTTCTATGAATTAAAAACTATTTAAAACTACTTAAATTGCTAAAAATTACAAATTAAACTATGAAAAATCTAGAAAAATATTTTTTTGACTTTTTATATTTATCTTAACCTAGGAAAATTGAAAAATTATTTTTTTGAAACTTTTCTGATTTAATTGTATTAAAAGCTAATTAAAAAGGCTTAAAAACTGTTTTAAATGAAGAAAAATAGCAAACTGAACTAGAAAAATATGAGAAATTCAGGAAAACTCTAAAATAATATTATAATTCTATGAAAAATATAAAAACAGTAGCTTATGTGAGAGAATATGAAGCTGCAGTGAAACTGCTTAAGTAATAAGCACTTGAAATAAGCCAAAGGCTACAAATGAGCACCAAACTTTCACATAAGCTATAATATGTTAAAACTACTTAAAAGCAACTTATTACAACTATCCTAAACCTTTTAAGTGCAAGCTACACAGATTTGATGTTTTGAAAACTCAAGTGCTTAAACAGTTTTGGCTACTACTTTGAAGCTTGAGAATAAGCTACTCAGATAAGCTAAACTCAAAACCAGATGTAGGAACTTGAAGGAGACCTGGCTAGCTACTTGTAAACCAAGAATGAGCCTGAGAGAAGCTCAAATGAGCTTTTGACAAGCTCTGCAAGAAGCTATGAAAACTACACTGGTGACTATGCCCTGTCACAGGGCATTTTTGACCAAATTGACAAGCTCATTTGGAGCTTTTACAAAATTACTAAAATTCAACAAAAATCATATTAAGAAACTAGACCAACTGAACTATAAAAACCCACAATTTCACTTGATTTGGCCCAAAATTGAATCCATGAAAAATCACCAAAGTTGGGTGAAAACTGACTTTTTCACTTTTTGACTTTTGAAACAGAAAGCAGTTTGACTTAAATGAAATTCTAATGCTTCTAATTTGATCTAAGGGATGGAATAAGCTAAGTTAAGACTCAATTAAGCTAGTGAGGTAATTTCTAAACCTAGTGCTAGCCCATTTTACTCTTATACATATCTGTTATGCAAATTAAAGCCAGTTATCAGTGATTTTGACTTTTAAAGTGTGCAGACACAAAATAAGGACTAGAGTGAGTTTTATAAGTCTAACTAAAACTATCCTTAGCACTTCTAACCACTGACATGCTCTAGAACTCCAAATGCAAATCTATTCCAAACACTGGTTTATTTACTACTTTGCAACTTTTCCAATCCACAACTTAGACTTAGCTTTGACTAACCTTTAAATCAGGTTTGGTATGCAAGATTACAGCAATACGACTTGAGCCAACCACTATAACAGGCTTAAACTGATTTACTCTCACTAATGCTGGTTCAACAGAAAATCATGCAGATAAGGTTCTAAGCTAAGGAGTTCTCAAACAACAATCAAAACAGCTAGTTTAAGACTAACTACACTAGTTTAAACATCATTAAATCAGATTAAAAAATACGAACTACAATGCAACAGTGAAACAGAAATGAGCTTACAATAGTCTTGGTAACAATGGCTTGTCACTGAGATTAGATTGTCACTATCCTAAACCTGATCTTGACCCAGTATGAATACGATCTCAACCCATATCAATCTCCACATTAACACCCAGAGCAATCAACATGAGATTCTTGTGCGTTGACTTTTATTGACCAAGTGCTAATTGTGTTTTAACTTGAGTCATAAACTTACCAAGAGCTATAAATAGCTCAACTAAGCTTATTTGAGTTTAAAAATAAGCTATTAGAAGCTTGGACATAAGAGTTTGAAACTGACTTTTTTAACAGTTAACATGAAAACATGAAATGTTGTTATAACATTGAATTGATACTTGAAATTGGATTATAATGATAAAACAACTTAATTTGAGTACATAAGAACAAAAGATTACAGCTTAAAACTTAAATTAAAACATTGATATTAAAAGCGATATATATGTGAAAAATTAAACTAAGTACTACTACTTGCTCTTCTCCTCTTTCATCTCTTTATATGCAAAAGGCCTTCCCACTTGTTTCTGAGCACATCCCACCATTTTTCTGAGCCATTGGATCAGTTGAGACATTATTGGCCATTGATGGCTTTTTGGCGCCAATTTTGATATATGCCACTGGGTGGGTTGAGTGTTAGGTTGAAGAAGCAATAAATGCATCTTGGCTTGTTGGGTGAGGTGGAAGGATAAGGGTGTGGAAGATGAGCTGGGGGGATGGTTGTGTCTGGGTTTGTAGAGGCAGTGGGTGGGGAAGAAAGAAAAGAGAGGGAAAAGGGTGTGTTTGTTTGACTTATTTGACCGGTGGGTCTATTATTAGACAGGGGGTTCAAAGGGAGGGGTCACAAGGGAATGGCAGGGGTCACAGATGGTTTTGACAAGGTCCAAGGTCCAAAGGGTGCTTTTGTTTATTAATATCATAAGGACCAAAACTGAAATTTCCCACACTTGAAGGACCAAATCTGCCATTCTTCTAAAGTTGTTCCAAGGGACCAAAAATGACAAGTTTCAATAGTACAAGGACCATAATGGACATTTTCAAACTTCCAAGGACTAGTTTTGCCAATTTTGAAACTCAAAGGACTAAACTTGTAATTTCTCAAAACTTTTGACATTTTTCACCAAAGGACTAATTTTGACAACTTATGATTTTAAGAGGACCTTTGGTGATTTTTCTTTTGAAATAAGTGGTCAGGGACTATTTCTGTCAAATTTTGAAACTTGGGGGACTGAAACTGCCAATTATGCAAACTTAGCTCATTTTTCATCTGATTTTAAACATTTTGCATCTGAAACATATAAAATACACTTTTGAGATATTTTCAGTATTTTGATACATTTCTGAGCATTTTTAAATGTTTTGCAGTTCAGATTTGACCAAAAAATGATGAGTATTTACACACTCATCACTCATGAAAATCCCGATCCTAAGTATCAAAATTTTGTGAAAAAATCCCTATATACGTAAATATAATTTTCCAACGAAGAATACGATAAAAGAAATTTTTTGAAAAAAGCGGAATATTTTTTTAACTTTTTATTTATTTTTTATGAATTAAAACCTAAAATGAAAAGATTAAATGATAAAAAATAAAAAAACAAATTGGAAAAATCTCAAACTTTTTCTAAAAATATTTTAGAGAAATACTGATTTTCTAAAAATACTACTACTCATATCCCAGCTTCCAATAAGCTGCTATTCAGCTTATAAGCTAAATAAGTTTAAAACAAAAAAATGTGGTTAACGTATTAAATGGTGCAATACTAAACGAAAAAGACTTCCCTAGCTCCCTTTTTTCCAACTTTTTAAAAATTTGAGAGTGTGTGTGTAAAGAGGTTGAGTGGGTTGAGGTCTTGGGTTCGAGCCTGGCTCACCCAAGACTTCCCTAACTCCCTTTTTTCCAACTTTTTAAAAATTTCGTTTTTGCACAAAAAAAAACAAAAAAAAAACAAAACAAAACAAAACTTCAGCTTATTAAAATTTTAAAATCCTTAAGAAAACTTAACTTATAAGGTGAGAAATATACATAATAAGTTGAGCTAAACTGAAATGGAACAAAGGCTTTTACAAACATACTAATTACTATTATCAAACAACAATAAGCTTATAAAAGCTGATATAATGTAGGAAATACACTAAATGAGCTACAACTAATCTACTAAAACTTATTTAAGAACAAATAATCTGATTGGAAAGCTATAAAAATAAAAAATACATATGTCCCTTCTGATTCTCAAAATTTAAGCCTTCCTAGAAGCTTGAAAACAAAAGCTTATGACACAAAAGATATTGATTTGATTTACTCAAAAAGACTCGTGCTAAAGCGTCAAAAGATATTGATGATTCTCTTAAATACACCAAAGAAATAATTAATGCTTGTGGAAACGTTCGCTCTGAAAATCAAGATTTGTTGCACACTATAATTGAGTTCAAAGATAAGTTAGGGAAATATGAACAAGATAAATCTAGTAACAAAAATGTCCTTGCACCTGGAATGTTTAAAATTGACACTAGGATGCCTAATGACAAACCACAAGATACTAATGTGCTTCCTTCCACTTCTACAGGAGTAGTTGCCTCTAATCCTAACGTTATCACTTCACAGCTTAAGAGCAAAAACAGGAAGAATAGGAAGTTGCAACGTAAGAGAAGAACAATAAAGACCTCTGAAGTAGAAGAACACACTATGACTTTGAATAAAACTCATGTTGCACCCACTTTAGACATTTCGTTAGACAAATGTAATAGAAAAAGTGATGTAACGAATACTGAATCTTTAAGTACTTTGAATGTTTTGTTTGAAGCATCTTGTATTGGTTGTCGTAAAAGCATGTTTTCTGGTTGTCATGATAAATGTGTTGCTAAATCTATCTTATCTCGTAAGCGGAATAATAGAAATCGGATTACCTCTAGGCCCACTAATGCTTCTAAGTCTGTGCTAGGTAAACCGCCTTCTAGTGTTTCTGCAAACATTATTGATGTACCAATAGAACCCACTTCACCTCCTAGGAAGAGAATATCACCTAGTGCATTCACTAAGACTAAAGCACAAACTAGTTGGACTTGGCAGACATGGTTATAAAATACACCAGGATTTAAATGGATTCCTAAAATCATTAACATGTGTGTTTCAACTGTAACTATAACGGAACCCTCTAACTCTTCGGGTTCCACCTCTACTTCTATTTCACCTGTGTCGTCTGTGTGTAATGCAGGTGATACAGATCATTCTTTGGATTGTTGATAGCGGATGTTCCCGACACATGACAGGCAATCTCAAACTGTTATCAAACTTTGTCTCAAAGTTCATCGGCACTGTCAGGTTCGGGAATGATCACTTCGTAGCTATCATGGGCTACGGAGATTACATCAATGGGAACATCAAAATTAGCAGGGTTTATTATGTGGAAGGTCTCGGTCACAATATCTTTTCAGTCGGTCAATTTTGTGATGGTGATTTGGAAGTTGCTTTTAGGGAGAAAACGTGTTTCATTCGTGATCTACAAGGAAACGATCTTATGTCTGGAACCCGCACATCAAGCCTTTACACAATATCAATGAAAGACATGATTGCTTCATCTCTCACATGTCTACTTTCTAAGGCAACATCTACAAAATCTTGGCTATGGCACTGACGTCTTTTACACTTGAACTTTCAAACCATAACCAATCTTGCTCGACACAAACTAGTTGAAGGTCTTCCAAGGTTTAGGTATTCAAAAGATCACCTGTGCTCAGCTTGTGAACAAGGGAAAAGCACTCGTGCTCACTTACCTTCAAAGAACGACCACAGCTCTCAGCATGTCCTTCATCTTCTTCACATGGATTTGTGTGGCCCGATGCTCGTGCAGACGATTAATGGCAAACGTTACATTCTAGTAATTGTTGATGACTACTCAAGATGGACTTGGGTTTATTTTCTTCGAAGTAAAGATCAAGCTCCACAAATGATCGTCACCTTTCTCACGAAAATTCAAGTTCAGCTCCGGAATACTGTAAGACAAGTCAGAACAGACAAAGGAACTGAAGTTGTGAATAAAACTCTTCGAGAATACTATGAGAAAGTGGGAATTGAGCATCAAACATCAATTGCACGGACACCAGAACAAAATAGAGTTGTCGAAAGACGAAACCGTACATTAGTGGAAGCTACGAGAACGATGTTAATCAATGCAAAACTTCGAGATTACTTATGGACAGAAGCCGTGTCAACTGCATGTTACACTCAGAACCGTTCTATGATAAACAAATGCCACAACAAAACACCTTATGAGCTTATCCATAACAGAAAATCGAATCTCAAACACTTTCATGTATTTGGTGCTCTTTGTTACCCGAATAATGATCGTGATGACTTTGGAAAGCTCAAGGCTAAAGCTGACATTGGAGTATTCGTTGGATATTGTGAAAACTCAAAGGGATACCGAATCTGGAATCGTCGTACAAAGGAGATTATAGAAACCATTCACGCTAATTTTGATGAGCTTACAGATATGGCTTCTGAGCAAAACAGCTTAGAACCCGAACATAACCGTCTCAACTTCCCCCAATCATCAGCGGATCAATCTTTTCAACTCACTCGTCGTCAAATGGAAGCATTGTTTTCTCCTCTGTTTAGTGATTATTTTGATCAACGTGCTCTAGATGTATCAAATGTTTCCGCTGCTCAACCTGATAATATTCCAATCCCTGATACACCTGAAACAACAACAACCGTTGCTGATGCACCTTCGATTGAATCCACAACAACTGCTGAACAAACTGCTTCTAATGACATTGATCTAGCTGATGATCCTCTTAATCAAGAGGTACCTGCACCCGCGGATAATGATGGAAATGCATTCTTCAAACCATTCGCTACTGAAAATGCAAACTCAGATGTTGCTGAATCTTCCACTAGCCATCTGAATCCACCAAATCTGCACAACTTATATCAACATCAACCCTCCACACATCGTTGGACTAAAGACCATACTCTTGTTAATATTTTTGGAAACCCGAATCAACCAGTCGTTAATAGACAACGCCTTCAGACTGACGGTGAACACTGCATTTATGCCCTCACTGTTTGTCAAAATGAACCCAAAAACATCAAAGATGCAATGACCAAAGACAACTGGATTAAATCCATGCAAGAAGAGCTGAACCAGTTCAAACGTTTAGAAGTATGGGAATTGGTTGAATAACCAACAGGGATCTATGTCATTGGTCTAAAATGGATTTGGAAAAACAAATTAGATGCTGAAGGTACGGTTATCCGAAATAAGTCACGTCTGGTGGCTAAGGGTTATAGATAGGAAGAGGGGATTGACATCGAAGAATCATTCGCACCGGTAGCTAGACTTGAGGCTGTAAGGATTTTTCTGGCATTTGCGGCTCACATGAACATCACGGTCTATCAGATGGATGTCAAAACTGCTTTTCTGAATGGTAAACTAAAGGAAACAGTATATGTTAGTCAGCCAGAAGAATTTGTTGATCCAAAGTTCCCTAATCACGTCTACAAACTGAACAAGGCTCTTTACGGTCTCAAACAAGCCCCTCGGGCGTGGTATGATGAGTTGTCCTCCTTTCTCCTTTTTCATAATTTTGTCAAAGGATCGGTCGACCCAACACTGTTTATTCAATATCACGGGGCACACATTTTAATTGTTCAGATTTATGTGGATGACATCATTTTTGGTTCCACCCACAAAAAGTACTCAAACGCTTTTTCAAAACTAATGAAAACAAATTTTGAAATTTCAATGATGGGTGAACTTACGTTCTTCTTAGGACTTCAAGTTCATCAATCACCCCGTGGTATTTTCCTAAGTCAGTCCAAATATGCTCTTGAAATATTGAATAAACATGGAATGCAAAGTTGTGACACCTATGCAAAACCAATGGCACATACAAACAAACTAGATGTTGATTTTCATGGGAAATTGGTTGACCCTACCAAATACCGAAGTATTATTGGGTCTCTCATGTATCTAACAGCCATTAGACCCGACATTGTATTTTCTGTTTATCTTTGCTCCCGTTATCAGTCAAGACCTACTGAAAGACACCTCACTGAGGCTAAAAGAATCCTCCGATACGTAAAGGGAACCATTAATTTGGGGATCTGGTATCCGAATGATTCTGGTTTTGAACTAATAGCTTTTTCAGACGCTGGCCACGCAGGATGCTTAGATTCACGGAAAAGCACTTCAGGAGGTTTACAATTCCTTGGTGATAAATTGGTGTCATGGCAATCGAAGAAACAAGATTGTACATCGCTGTCATCAACTGAAGCTGAATATGTAGCCATGTCTGCGTGTTGTGCTCAAGTCATTTGGATGAGAACACAACTCAAAGACTATGGTTACGTATTTGACAGAATCCCGGTGTACTGTGACAATCGAAGTGCTATTGCGATCTCGTGTAACACCGTTCCACATTCGAAGTCAAAGCACATTGATCTTCGATATCATTTCATCAAAGAGCATGTGGAAAAGGGTACCGTTGAATTATACTTTGTAGGTACTGAACACCAATTAGCGGATCTTTTCACTAAAGCCTTACCTCCTGCAAGATTTACTGATTTGATCCACCGGATTGGTATGAGGTGTTTGACTCCAGAAGAATTGGATGAACTTTTAACACATTCTTGAAAACAGTCAAACACCAAAACCTCTTTTGTAAATAAATTTTTCAAAAACAAAATATAAAAATATAAAATCTGATAAAATCCAAAAATATTCTTCTATCTAAATTTCTATCAAAAACACCAAACATTGCAAGTACAAATTTTCAGTCAACATTTTGTTCCATCAAACATTTCACCATTTTTCCCAAACAAGTGTTGAGGGGGAGAATGTAAATATTTTTCAGTTTCATAAAACCTTGTACTTGCATGTTACCAAAAATATGTTGTTTCTTCAGAAATGGTGGACACGTTTCTTGTTAAATACTCTCCTCGGACTCAAATGTTTTAAAATTTTATCACTTCAAAAGTCGAGGGAGGGTATCGTTAAAGTTTCTTTCCCAAAATGAGTTTGGTATAACCAAAGTGGAAGTTATTGGGTCTTGGTTGAAAATGCTTAAGGTTAAGGGACTAAAGTTGTCAAGTTGGAAAAACATTTTTTAACAAAAACACTTAACCTAACACATTTATTACTTTACCAACCTTGCATTAAATTCAAAAAACCTCCAAGATCCATGCCTAAGAATGGTTCTTTAAATCCGTGTTACCAAATCGAAATTTGTAAGTTGTAATAGTTTTTAATCATGATTTCAAACATTGGTTTCAAAAAAATTTCAAATCCAACGGTTAAAACTCTCAAAATTTGTGTTTTTGTGTTCTACGCATATGCGTAAAATTTTGAAGTTGCAAACATTTGATTGTGATTATACGGGGTGTGTTAAATCTTTTACAAACTGATATATACCCATTTCAATCACCCATTTGTACCCAGAAACACATCTTGAATGATTTTCAAATTTTAGGGTTCATGAAAGAATTAGGGGTTTCTTTGTTACAATGTTTGACTTTGATTAGATGCTTAAGATAAGCTTAGAACAATGTTAATTGCACAAAATAAACCTTGAATTATACCCAGAAACAACAAAAGTGAGGAATTTAATTTTTTAGGGTTTGAAGGTCGAAGAACACGAATCTTTTGATGCATTGATCATTTTGTGTTAAAACATGTTTAATCTTGTTTCTTTGTCATCTAAGATAGTGCAGAAACAAGCTTGTTGATTTTCCATGGATAGATTTGTTACGCGTAATTTTAGGGTTTAGGGTTTAAGTCATCTTACGCCTAAGCTTTTCTACGCGTATATGTTCTTGTCATTAACCTATTTTGTGATCACTGAAAGTGTTAGGATTGTGTCGTAATCAAGTTGTTATGTTTAAACTGTTACAGGTTGTCTACGCGTAAAGATCAGAATCAAGGTGTTCACGTGTTACGCATATGGAATACCTTATGCGTAAAGGTTACGCATAAGAGCAATCTTACGCATAACACTTACGCATAAGGGTCTACAGTGGGACTACGCGTATCCTGGAAGGATATGCGTAAACTTGGATGTTTACGCCTAAGGGCTACTCTTACGAGTAAACCTTACGCGTAACTCCGTTTGCCTAAGCTTACGCATAAGCAGATAAGCTACGGGTATGCCTTTACGCGTAAGAAATCCTAACGCCTAAGGGTTGCCCTTACACTTAATCTTACGCCTACGCCTAAGGTCCTTTGTTTACGCATAAGCTCACTTGCTTACGTCTAAGCCAACTTGTAACTTTATTTTGAATTGTTACGCGTAACCTACTTGTAATAAATTACTCATAAGTCAGAATAACCAAAATGTCACTCATAAGCTACAAAAAGTTAAAACGTTGTGTGATTTAGTGAAATTTGGACATTAAAATTCAAAATTAACATACTCACGTAACTTATCACTTCAACTTCGGACTATTGGACTTAATGTGACTTTGGACTCGTAACATTCATAAACATGATAACTTCAATCAATAATTGGACAATAAAATCAAACTTAGACTAACATAATGTCTTTCGATATGTTGGTCCTTTTGTCTCAATATCATTCAGATCGCGAAATGGACGTCAACATGGAAAATCTCAATGCCTCCAATGAACTAACAATGGCAGATATCTTCCCTACGGATTACCGCAACTCTATTAGAAAGAACAACCTCAGAGTTGACTTTGAAAACTTCACCTGCTCAAAATCCTTGTGCAGAGTAGTTGTGGACATTCTCAAGGATCATCCCTAGCGTCTTATGTTGTCCAACTCAGCTTCCATACCAAAGATCTACATTCATCAATTCTTGCACACAATGGACAAAATCGATGGTCAAGATGCTGTGAATGTGACCATTGGTACCAAAGAAGTTAAAGTTATTGTGGCTGATCTTCGAACTATTCTTCTTCTACCAGCTATTCAATATCCTGAATACGTTCCTACACCAAGTGAAGAGGAAGTATTGCAGTTCATGATAGACATTGGATACGATGAAGCTTCTGGCATCATCACCAAACATTCCAGTGTTGACCTCAAGAACATCCCACAGCCCTGGAGAACTCTTTATATCATGATTGCCAAGTTTGTATCTGGGAGAGATAGCGGTCATGAACACCCAAAGCTGATGCACCGTCAAACCTTTTGGGGGATGGTCAACATGAAACACATTGACTATGCAAGCTTGATATGGGAAGACATGATGCAACATCATAAGAAGCCTAGTTTCAAAATCCCTTTCATCAGATACACAAAGTTGCTCATCCACAATCAACTCGGGAATCACTTGGACATGCCAATGAGAATCAATGACCCCAAGACTCACTCAATGCTATATGAGCTATAACAACCCGTAAAATTTCGGATTTATTATAATAATATTTATTACGTCAGAAAATTTAAATCGGCTACTATATGACAGATGTCAATATTTAGATTTAAAAACAAGAGGTCACCTCGTTCCATAAAAACCCTGACACTGCACACACAGTACTTGTCCACTAAGTATCTGTGAAATTTATTATTTGTCCAAGTTAAAATTTAAGCGTACATAAGCTTAATCCATTAGTTATTTCTCATACTGCAGCGCAGTAGCATACAAAACTAAAAATAAATACTGAGATAAGAGAAAAATACACTTTTTATCAATCACTAATAATTTACGGAAGAAAACGAGAAGTTATCTCGTGAATTTAGAAAATCACGGCACCGCACGCAGACCGACACCAAATTAACAACGGCAAACATTTATAATCAAATTTCTACGTAATAATAATAATATATTATTACACTTACAAAAACGATTCTAAAAATATAATTTCTATATCTTTCGGGTACCGGGAAGGTACGTTTACTCGAAGATTCGACAAAACACGAGGTACCAATTATACTGCCATGTATAATAAAACAAAACAGACCCAATATATCCCTCTCTCTCTCTCTCCCACGTTTTGTTTATCTGTCCCCTCCTCTCTAGCTTTTGTCAACACAAACCAGGAAAGACAAACATAGAAATGGAGATTTCTCTTCCTTTTGAAAGTCAAAGCCTAAAATCATCTTCTTCATCCTCCCCAAATGGAAATCCTACCATCCTAGACATCATATGAGGCTTTGAAGGGTGGCTGTGGACAAGAACATGAGCCAAGAAAGGGTGTCTCCCTACAAACGAGGTCAAGGACCCTAGGGATTCCATCTCCATGTTTTCCATCCACAAAAGGGATTGGATTTAGAAGAGTATCATCATTTTCCCAATCAATTCGAAAATTATGGTTCTTCAAAACAAAGGGGTTTTTTAAATTAGCTTAGGGGTTTTGTCATTTGATGTATAAAGAAGCTATTCCAAGTGTTAATTGTTCTACTTTGTTCCGAATCTCCCCCGAATGAGGACTTGAGGTTTTGGTGTTCTTTGCTACTCGACCCACTAATGGGTTTAATGTAAGAACACATTCCTTGTTATTATTTTGTTATCTAATGAGTTGTAATTACATTAAATTGTAATTCGAATTTACATTATTTGTTGTGTCGATTTAAACTAATTATTGGATGTTATAATAATACTACAATGTTAGTAACAAATTGGGTAAGTTAAAATAGTGATGTTTTGTTGTTGTTGTGTGGATATCGAGAACCAAGAAACAGAAAAAGTAATATTTTGTATTTTGGTGTCATAGTTTCAGCTTATTTGGGGTTGTAGTAAACTCGTTTAAGATTAATTAGCAGCGTTTGGTTCGAGTATACAAGTTCATAAGAGCTCATTTGGTTGTGTCATGGTAACTCAAGTGAGTAATTCCCTTGGTGATGTTAGACCTTACCTCGAGGTAGGAATGTTTTTGGTTTAGGATCACCACAGCCACACCCATGAAGGGTATTGGTCATGACCAGTTTAATATAGAGCACACGAAGAGTGGTCGTGAGAGTCGAGCACATATCCACTTTACTTGGTCTCCAGGTCTTGATCCTCGTTCTTGTAATTGTGTTGGTTATCACTCTAGCGTCAAAAACTATGTCCAAAAATAATAACACTCTTCTAAATCTACTTTGAGTAGAAGTAGTACATGGGCTTCAAGCCCATATCTCATTTTAGGCTCTAAGTGGTGTGTTGGAGATGGATTAGCAGCTGGGCTCCGAGGCCCAGTACTGAGAAGAGTCCATCAGTTGCTATGATACACGTAGTACACTCGAATACTTCTCGCCTCATCCCGACTTATAACTACTCGACTCAAATTCTGTCACAACGCGACCATTTCTATAAGCAAATCGTCATGTTACTCACGTCACTATTAATAAATAACACAAGTTATCAATTGGAAAAGAAAGTGTAAAAACAAGTGCTTGTATTTACCTCGATTTGTAAACTATACAAGACATAAATATATATATATTCACTTGATAAAAACCGGATATAAAGCTCAATTGACTTCAATTAAATCAACTTTTGACGAACCAATTAAATAGAAGGATTACCCACGGGTTATACCTACTTTACAATAAACTAATTTTACGATTTATAAACAAAACAAATTACTTGAAAACTTATATTTATTAGTCGGGGATATGTACAGCTTTTTGAGATATACTGGTAGAACTTGATATTTTTACACCTTTTGAACTATAAGTTTAAATCGAACTAATGAGTATATAATTTGTAACAAAACTTTTGAAATCATTAATTTACATTACGTAAATTTATTAATTAGATTTAATAAAACCGCTTTCGATTATAAAACTTATTTGAACAAAATAAAACGATTTACCTTTCTATATAAAAGTTTGACATCTAGTTGAGTCATACCCTATTTTGCTAAGATATGTATATATACACTTATCAGTTTGTTTGTATTCCTAGGTCATGTCCAACTTTTGTCAAAATATAATTAACTTGTTATATTTTATAATAACCAATATAACTTATTATATTTTTATATAATAACCATCAATGAGGAGATCTACTCATAACTTGCACCAGCACATTTTTCTAAACAAGGTATTAAGTAAGGCTATTATTTAAATAATTGGATACTCCTAAGATAACCATTAAATGTGATACATAAAGATATTTGAACATATATGAACATTAGATATATACCATTGAAATAGTGATTACATAATCCATTAATGTCTAAACTCACATGTAATTATTTCCGTGTATCGTCTTTCAGTTATCATCAAACCGAAGTCTTGTTCATCCTTGATATCTTTTCTGCGTGTACCCTTCCAAGTATTCTCATTTGGTCACCATTAAACCAAAGTCGTAATTCTTTCCTCAAGACTTCCTTCCATGTCATACCCCATAAGCCGAGATCTATCCAAATCTTTGTAAATTGTTTTAAGATAATTGATGCCACATAAGCAACAAAAACAACAACGTAAACATTTAAAATTTAAAAAATTAGTTAAACTTTATCGATTCTTAAACATAAAGACTAAATTGTCGTATTAATTAGGTTGCGTGTCGGAGCCGTGCACTATCACTCCTTGATCTAATTCCCTTTAGACTTCATATTGCACATTGCCAAGGTGAGTTTCATAGCCCCTACCTTTACTTGTTTTATAACTGTTTTGGGGGAAGATACATGCTCATTTTTACTTAAATAATTTAATTACTAAAATGCTGCATTCTATGCATACTATGACCTTTGATTGATATGTTTTAAGATACATCATACCTAGATGCTTTAAGGACCACACCAAAACCTTTGACCTAGAATATTACGCATCTTAGCCTAAGACTTTAGATCCCAAATTGCCCTTTTCATGAACCGTCAATTTCTGCTAGGAAGCGCGAATGTTATAAATAGATCTATTGGGAGTGACTTCCCTGTTCGGTTGACCCCGCTTGGGTCAAGGTGAAACATATAGCATGTCAGGACCGAGTGTATTGGGATAAACACTCGCCATGGGCTCCTTATTTGTATGACTTCCTTGTGCATACATAACCTGTCGTAGCTTCGGTTGCATGAACTTAGTGCTAGCGTAATAGATTCAATATATGACATTATATTCGTTGTAATGTACATATACCCTACTTATGGTCCACTAATGAAATATCTTTTATGAAATCCTTTTATGAATTGAAACCATAAACTTTATGACATTATACAAGACGTAATGATCATCAAAAACCAAAATTGAAACAGTGTACTGAAATCCCTTTTTAAATAAACCTACGAACTCACCAGCGTAAGCTGACCCCTTTTAGCATGTATCTTCAGGTTTTGAGGTGATAGCTTATCTTTGGAGGCGCAAGGCAAAGGCATGGCATGGTTATAGACGACTCTTATTTATGTATTGGGACCATCTTTTTATAATGGGCCATTTTCCGCACTAATTAATAATGTAAACATTGTTTTTAAGAATGAATAAAAGTTTATTTATGAAAAACCAATTGTTCTATGCTTATGTTGTGATACAAATTTAGTAGCACCCCAATACTTGTATGCTTCCGCTGAGTCATTTTTGGGGGTGTTACAGATTGGTATCAGAGCCTAGGTTATAGAGAACTGGGTATATTTTTAAAACCTAGACTATAACCACTTTAACAAAAACTAAACCCTATGACCAACACGTGCCTGCCTGCCGAGCTGATGCCTCACTTATGATCATGTTGAGATCATACTTGATAAGATACATGTTTTATCACTGCTCACCTAATTTCATTATAGGTCATAATTATATTCCCTATACATATACTTACATATCACAGCACTACATTTTTCCCTCACATAAAGAGAATAATTTTTCTAATCTTTCAAGACAACCTTTAAAAGTATTGTGACATATTACTAGCGTAACTAAGCTAAGTATTTCAAAATTCATTGAACCTCGGGTGAATATAGACTGATCACCTATATTCAACCAGGGATATTGGGACATAGCCTGATCACCTATGTCCGACTCAGAGGTGAATTTTGCAGTAATTAGGATAGTTATAATAGCTTTATGTCCAGTGAGAAAATGATAATATTTTAATAAACATGTAACATTTTAATAAGCCACACATTGAGGTTACACTAAAGCCACACATTGGCGTCACACTATTTCTTAATCATAAGTCACTCACGGGCATTCCCTAATCACAAGCCACTCACTAGCGTTCCTTAATCAAAAACCACTCACTGGCGTTCCTTAATCACAAACCACTCACTAGCATCACCCTGTCATAAGCCACTCACTGGCGTCATACTACTTCTTAATCATAAACTTTATAATTCCATATCACAATCGGGTTGTGTTATAGTCACTCCTACCCCACACCTTACACCCTATGAACAAATCAAACCATTTTAGGAGCAACCTTCTAATAGCACCTATGAGAAAGATACAATAAACCTTTGGCAAAATCTAGAAGGGAATGACAAAGGACCGATAATCCCATAGAAACTTGAAAACTTTACGCCCTACCCTGAGAATTAAATACCTAGAAGCTCCACCTACCTCTTAAGAATAACAGTGCCTACCTTGTTACCCTCCTACAAACGAAATAAAAGAGTTGCCATACAAACTATTTCCGATTATCCCTCAAACCATTATACTTCATGAATCACTTCATGAATCATTCTACAAACCAAATTACCACCTTACCGTTACAATTCTACCCATACCTTACCAAAATAAAGTGTTCCTTAATACTTTGAAATGTATCCCAGAACCACTCTATTGGTTACTTATTTCCTTGAAATGTGTTAATACCCCATAAACAGAAATGATCAATGTCCTCCTTGATAGCTAAACCTGACCTTAGGATGTATCCTACACCTCTGCCTAAAACCATAGATAATCATGAGGTTCATCAACTATTAAACCTCTAACCCTACCCAACTTAGACAACTAAACTCTACTCGTAGCCATGGGCAGACGTTATATCCTGCTACACATCCTTACTACAATATAGTTTCCAAATTAGAGGATTCCCCTTTAAGATCCAACAATAATACTTTCCAAATCCCTTGTTAAAATGAGACAAGATGCCGAAACACTAAAAGTTTCACAAAATTTCCCGTATACATACCATAATTAAGAACCAGTTTTACAATCTTGTGAAAATGTGTCATTTTTACACATTATTGATTTTGAAATCTGGTCTTAGCCAAACTTGTGTAAACAATTATTCGAAAGAAAAAAAAAATCGAAAACAAATGTTTCCCAATTCCTTAAAGAAGGAAACACACAAACCCGTAGCAAACCTTAAGAATTAACCACTATACTTTAGAACCATTAAATAGCAAAAATAAGTACGTTTTACCAAGGGAAGTTAGAGATTCTCACACTAACGAAATAGTAAAACCTCATAACATCAACTTTCACTCAATGAACCTACCCCCAGAAAATCATGGCTCCACAGATAGAGGATGTGCTACTGGTATAACACCTAGGTACCCATACCCGAAGAGGAAACCCTAGGACAACATAGGGAACATTCAAAACTTGTTCCAAATACCATCACCTCGTTTCTGACACCCTATCGGATAACGTAAACTGAGATCCGGGACGGATCTCCTGTAAGGTGGGTAGACTATAACAACCCGTAAAATTTCGGATTTATTATAATAATATTTATTACGTCAGAAAATTTAAATCGGTTACTATATGACAGATGTCAATATTTAGATTTAAAACAAGAGGCCACCTCGTTCCCTAAAAACCCTGACACTGCACACACAGTACTTGTCCACTAAGTATCTACGAAATTTATTATTTGTCCAAGTTAAAATTTAAGCGTACATAAGCTTAATCCATTAGTTATTCCGCATACTGCAGCGCAGTAGCATACAAAACAAAAAATAAATACTGAGATAAGAGAAAAATACACTTTTTATCAATCACTAATAATTTACAGACGAAAACGAGAAGTTATCTCGTGAATTTAGAAAATCACGGCACCGCACGCAGACCGACACCAAATTAACAACGGCAAATATTTATAATCAAATTTCTACGTAATAATAATAATATATTATTACACTTACAAAAACGATTCTAAAAATATAATTTCTATATCTTTCGGGTACCGGGAAGGTACGTTTCCTCGAAGATTCGACAAAACACGGGGTACCGATTATACTGTAAGATATAACTTTTCACATACACATCAAACCATAACACAAAGTAGCATATAGATGGAATTCTAGAGAGAGAAAGTTAGAGGTTTAGGGAACTTAGTGAGAGAAAGTGAAAGATATTATTATGAGCTCCAACTCTCTACCTTGGAAGGTAGAGAGTATTTTATAGTCTTACATAAATCGCCACACATCGGGCTGTGGATCAGGCATACAGTGGGTAAAGACCCGTCCGTCCTCCACGGTGAAACTTAACTAAATACTACTTAACTTAAGAATTACTACGACTACGAGCTTTCTAACGATTACATATACTTGAGGTGACCGACTCTTTAATACCGGGAATTTCTAATTCCTAACAATCTCCCCCTAAGGGAGGTCACCTCAATCATGTACCAAAAACACATTGAATACAACCAGATAATACATTAACAATTGATCTCGCATTCTTGATGTAGTCCTTTGCTCCTAAGCTCGTAGTCATTGATTCTTCACATTGCATGTTTGGTTACTTCAAGTGGAGGTCTTTTACTGATCCACGTGATAGTCATTTTGAGCCATCTTTTGAGATCATCAGCTATCAACAATCTCTAATACATCCTTTGTGGTGTTGTGACTTTAGGACCGACATGCTCACATTCTGGATCATGATATCTTCACATCAGAGTAGCGGAAGCATTTGTTGAATCATGATATTGGCAGCAGCATAGCAGAAGCTTGGTGTGAAAATATCAGAGTCATTGATGCACTAATCATGATTTCTTTGAGTTGAATGTGTTAAGTGAGCATGCGGCTATGGATTGACCGCTCCATTCTGATCAGCTGCAAACGTCGGGCGTACCTGCATACAACAGTTAGCAATAAATCGCACGAAAGTGTCTTTGATCACTTTCGTTGAATTGAGGTACACGACCCACGGTTCCCCGTTGATCAGTACATGTACTGCCTGTGATCAGGTATAATTCCGAAGAATTTCCTTGACAGGGTTTCGCAGCTGTTCTAGCTGTTCTCAAACCGGAACATCTCAAAGAAGACAACACGGAGTGAGTGAACCAGCGAATTTTAAGTCCACTGATTGATGAAAAAAGATTTGAAAAACAATCGTGTATCGCTCAATAGAAATTGTTTTTGCAATACAACGAAGGTTTTATAGAAAATCAATTATCAATCATAAACATACCTTTTGGTTTGAAAAATGAGTACACGGTCGATGTGCTAAAGAAAAAAGTTTGTTAAGCACAAAGACCGGTTTTTCAAAGGTATCCGTCAATCCATAACATGAACCAGGATTGATTCAAGAGATTGAATCGCCCCATTGTTTCTGTTTAGTTGTCACATGGTTGATCTATATAATAGATCTCACATGCCACCTACCAGGAGCTTGTTTGATGTTGGCTCCAGAAGGCTTTCCATCTTCATTGTGAATATGTAAACACATCACTCAGATGTTCTGGCAATACCACAAGGATAATGCGTAGGACTCAAGATATAATCTCTCTTTCCACATTGTGTGAAACAGAGAGTCTTCATTGAAAGTGTCCTAATGAGATTTATTGATGATCTCGTGGCTCTAGACTCAATTTGTGCATATTTGGATCCTGTGCCGGAGACTAGGGAGAGGGTCTCCTTCTTCAATATCAACAATCTCTAAGAGAAAGTCGATAGATAATGTCGGTTCCCCGTGAGAATGAAACAAGTCCTTTTAAGAGGAACTTGAGTGGTTTGGAAAGTTGAAGTGCAGCGCGTCACTGGGTCCATGACGTCTTTGTCTTCAATACCGATGTTACCATCAGTAGCATATGAAGTGAACCCGGTTTCTGCCCTAAGGTTGAATAAATGGAGGGCTATTTGTTTTCACCCTTTTCTCATTCAATTCTTTTTAATTCTTCAACCCCTTCAGTGCTTACCGAGACTTCATAGCTAGAACCTTGTTGGGTTAATTCCAGCTTTGTTACCCCGCTAAGTTAGAGAACTTAGTTAGGACCAAGTACAATACCTAACTGCCTATGGAAACTTTTTGGCCAGAAACACGAATTGTTTGAAAAAAGAAATCGTGTAGCTGGCACATGAGTAAAAAGTTTGGTTTTCCATACAAATACTAACTATTAACTAAAAGATATTTTGGAAGCAACATAACGTTTTTGTTAAAGATAACTCGCTATGTGCTAACAAAAAGTTTAGAAAAAAGTAGTTAGTCACCTGAATTTTAAGCGACCAAGTGAGTGAGGCACAACAGAAGAAACTCTACAAGGCCAAACTCTTGTCGATCTTGTCGACGCTTTGGGACAGTTCCTTTAAGAAGCCTTAATATGGACTAGTGTCCGTCATGTACATGACTAGTTGCCCCTTGGCACCCAGCACATGGAGTTAAGTTGCTTTCACTAGTTTCTGTGAAAGCACGCTAAATAACGATTGACAACATACGTCCATGCGGGCTGCAAACGTCGACTAGTCTTACCTCGCCAGTTAGGTATCGGCGTACGAGTGAATTGTGTAAGTTGAGTTTCTTTAGTACTAATCACGTAGTTACTGAGACTATAAAAGTGTGGTTCGAAGACGATACGACGACGGTTATAGTACTAAGTTGTTTACGAAGGCGATGAGACTACACTTCTATAGTACTAGGTCTTACACTCGTACAGCCAGGATTTCAGTGTTGTGGTGTTTCCTACATAATC